>CM046332.1:13139510-13720882 GCA_025403435.1 Artocarpus heterophyllus | reverse complement strand
CAATTTTGCGCATTTTTGAAATCTAGGTTTGTTTAAGCTTAGAAAACCATGGATTTGAGTTAAATGAACTTAGAACAACTAGAATCTAAGCTTAGATTGAAGAAAAACGGATTGAATTCAAGATTTTTCATTTTTCTCCTCATTTGCTCATTTTTGGATTTTTGAGGATTTCGAGTTTAAATCTTGTTTAAATGAGTTCAAACATGTTCTAGTATGTTTTTCTATCAACTATGATTGTTTTTCATGCCTGGGATTTGAGAAAAACCAGGTTGGAATCAAGATTTGAATTTTGGGGATCGAGAAACCCGTGGTTGGGATTTCTGGATTTTCCCAGTTCGGCAGGCCAGAGTGATGATCGGCAGGCCGGTGTTCTTTCGACCGGTAGGCCGAACCTGGGGAAGTGTTTGGCCGACCAAACTTTGCTTTCGGCAGGCCGAACTGTGCAGTTCGGCCGGCAGAAGCAGGGCGTCCGGCAGGCCGACCGAGGCATGGAAAATTTTGTGATTTTTCACCGTTTTCACTGTTTTGAACCCTAATTTAAATCCCAACCTTATAGAATGATTTTAATGATACAAATGGCACACTAGGACATCATGAAATGATTTAGTAACATAGAATGTCTCGAACTAGATATTGATCGACTTAGTTTGTATCTAGGATCGTTCGTGGTTTTGTGGAGCTAACGTATAGCGGACCGGGATTACAGTGTGGGACACTGGCATGAGAATTGAGGTAGGACTTCTATCCTATTTCTTTGGTAGCCTGGTTTTAAAATGATTTGGCTTTGAAAAGGATTTCTATTAAAAAGTTTTCAACAGTTGTTTGAAAATGGATTTATCGGTCATATTTTAATATACCGTGAATTGAAATGAACTTCATAATGAATGTAAATGACAACACTCGGTAATTGGGTTTTGAATGATAATGATAATAAACACATAGGCATGATGCCATATCAGAGATCGGGTCGTGTAGCGATCGACCTTGGGGGCATGTCCCGAAACCCAGCTGGGCCACTACGGTGGTGATATCATGGTTTGCCTAGGTAAAAGAAAATTGTACGAGTAGACTGTTCTGGGTCAGGACAGTTCTACTCAAATTATTTATTTATTTATTTAAGTTTTCTTTTGAGTAACTCCTAAACAATGATATGTTTCTTCGCATTAAATTATTTTATAAAACATAGTCCTACTGAGTCTTTCGCTCACATTTTATTGTTTTAAATTTCCCCCTCTAGGTGGTTTTCCATTTAGGTTTGGAGAGAATTCTTTGGACCGAACTCAGGAGCAATAGGAGGGTTGAATTATATTTTGTATTATTCAATCAAGTCATGTAAAAGTTTAACTTTATTTGTACTTGGACTGTGATTATATTTATGATATTGTCAGAACCATGTGTGTGCACAAGTTGTGGGTTGTGGAACCCATACTCGCGATTTTTATTTTAATTTTTATTATTTGCTTAATATTTATAAATTCTTTTATAAAAATGTGGTGGAAATCTTCTTATTTCTCATGTAATTTGATCCTTAAACCATTGATTTTAATTAAATTCTCTTTAATTAATCTAAATAATCTGCCACATCACCTTTCGTACTCCGGGGTGTGACAGAATGGTATTAGAGCTCAAGGTTATGAACCTTGGGAATTGTGCACACATAGGTTTGACAATAAAATACCTCTGACAGTCTAAATTTTGTTTTCAGAAGTGAGAGAATGGCACCTAGATGTCGTTCGACTGCTGACGCCGAGTTCAAAAATGATGAGAGCATGATGAGGTCTATGTTTGCGGCTTTCCGGCAGATGGTAGCCAGGGCTAGACCGGAAGACTCCAGTGTTAGTAGTCGGCATGCGTATTTTAAGGAATTTCGGTGGGCGTCTATTTCGACTTTTGATGGCAATGGGGATCTGCAGTTGGTAGAGTATTGGTTGGATTCGATCTTGAAGCATCTGGATACTCTTGGTGTGCTTAAGGAGTATCGTGTGGAGTTCGCGGCGTACAAGCTCGAGGGTGGCGCTAACATTTGGTGGAAACAGACTAAGCGTCTGGAGCACGGTGGCAATATCAGTTGGGACAAGTTCGAGGAGCTGTTCTATGATCGATATTTTCCGCAGGGGTATAGGGACTAGAAGGCAGCTGAGTTTTATAGATTGCAGTAGGGTGATCTGTCAGTTCGGCAGTATGAGGGAAAGCTTAACGAGTTGGCTAGGTTTGCTCCATCAGCGGTGGCATCGAAGCATGAAAAATGTATCAAGTTTCAGGAAGGGCTCAAGGCTCCTATTCGGCAGCAGTTGGTTGCTTTACGGCTTAGGAGTTTCGGAGAGCTTGTGTCGTCGGTGATATCCGTGAAGAATGATTATGTGCAATATTGTGAGGACTGAGCCAAGGCTTCAGGAGGACCGCAGAGGAGTGGCAGGAAGAGCACCAGTAGTCGTCCAGCTCCGGGGAAAGGCAAGCAAGACGGTACGACTAGTGGCAGCAGCAGTTCGTCTGGCAGCGAGCGCAGCAATCCCTACAGCTTTCATTGTCATTTCTGTCAGCAGCTCGAACACATCAAGAGGAATTGCCCGATCAGGAGTGCTCGTCTTGGATCTCAAATCAGGGAGGATGCCAGTCGTTCGTCTCAGCCTCAGCCTCAGACCCTACCTCCGCCTCTACAGTACCCGCAGTTGCAGTATTCGCAGTTCTCTCCTCAGCAATTCTCATATCTGGTACGGGGGCAGCAGCCGCAGTATTTTTAGCTCAGTGTTCCTCAGTATCGAGCGCCGAGTACAGGTAGTGTGCAGTCGTCTCCATCTTAGCAGCATCGGTCGAGTAATCCAGGACCCAGCAATATCGGTAGAGGAAAAGGGAAGGCGCTAGTGCAGGTTCATGCAATGGCATCTGGAGGTTCAGATTCTCATGTTGGTAACGCGGTTGTCGATGGTATGATCTTGGTTTCCAGATCTTTAGCTCGCATTTTATTTGATACCGGTGCCTCTCATTCTCTCATTTCGAGTTCTTTTGTACATGCCTTAGGATTAGAGGTAGAAGAGTTTAATGAACCCCTAGTCATAACTTCTCCCTTGGGGCGGGTGTGTGTAAATTGTATGTGTAAATCTTGTAAAATAAAGATTGGGGATGAAATTCTGAAAAGTGATTTGATTATACTCCCCATGAGCTCCTATGATGTAATTCTAGGGATGGACTGGTTGTCCAGGTATAGTGCAGTTGTGGACTGCCAACTTAGAAAAGTGACCCTAGTGTCTGATAGAGGGACGGTGATCACTTACCGGGGTGGTGGTGATTGGTCAATGAGTGAGCGTCTCATGAAGTCGTGTCTAGGAGGGCGAAGGAATCTAGGTTGTTGTGCTTTTCTTGCCAACCTGGATTGTGAGCCCTATGTTTTGAGTGGCAGTGTAGCAATTTCGATGGTTGATGAGTTCGAGGATGTTTTCCCCGACGGGTTGCTAGGATTACCATTGCATCGGGAGATTGAGTTTGGTATCGAGTTGTTTCCAAGGACATCACCGATTTTTATGGCACCTTATCGGATGGTGCCGGTAGAAATGAAGGAATTGAGGAAGCAACTTCAGGAGCTTGCTGATAAAGGGTATATTCGAAATAGCACATCTCCGTGGGGAGCACCGGTTTTGTTTGCTAAGAAGCATGATGGGACTCTTAGGTTATGTGTGGATTATCGGTAGCTGAATCTTGTTACGGTGAAGAACAAGTATCCCTTGCCTAGGATTGATGAGTTGTTTGATCAATTGGGAGGTTCGCGATACTTCTCGAAGATTGATTTGCAGTCAGGTTATCATCAGCTCAGGATCAAGGAAGAGGATATCCCTAAGACAGCTTTTAGGACTCGGTATGGGTACTTTGAGTTTCTGGTCATGTCTTTTGGGTTGACGAATGCTCCGGTAGCTTTCATGGATTTGATGAACAGGATATTTAGGCCGTATCTGGATCAGTCCGTGATCGTGTTCATCGATGATATTCTTGTGTATTCCAAGACTTGGGAGGAGCATGAGCAGCATCTTCGGATCGTGCTTCAGACTCTGCGGGAGCACCAGTTGTATGCTAAGAGGGAAAAGTGTGAGTTTTGGTTGACTGAGGTCAAGTTTCTAGGTCATGTCATCTCAGAGCATGGCATTTCGGTGGATCCGTCCAAGATTGAAGCTATATTGGAATGAGAACGACCAAGGAATGTAGCGGAGATTCGCAGCTTCTTAGGTCTTGCTGGATATTACAGGAAATTTGTAAAGGATTTTTTGAAGATTGTAGCTCCATTGACGAGATTGATCAAGAAAAATGTCAGGTTTGAGTGGGATGAAGATTGTGAGCTTGCTTTTCAGGAATTAAAGAATCGATTGACTTCAGCTCTAGTGTTGGTTATTCCTAGCAGTGACGAGCCGTATGAGGTTTATGCAGATGCTTCAGGGCGTGGACTTGGATGCGTGTTGATGCAGCATGGACATGTAGTTGCGTACGGATCGAGACAGCTACGACCTCACGAGCGGAATTATCCTACTCACAATTTAGAGATTGCGGCAGTGATCTACGCGCTGAATATTTGAAGGTGTTACTTGTATGGAGCGTCGTTTCAGGTCTTTTCCGATCATAAGAGTTTGAGGTATTTGTTCACTCAGAGGGATCTTAACTTGAGGCAGCGTAGATGGGTAGAGTATATGAAGGATTATGATTTTGCGTTGCAGTATCATCCTGAGAAAGCTAATGTGGTCGCGGACGCGCTTAGCAGGAAGTCTTCGGGGATTCTTGCTTGTTTGATTTTTGAGGACTGGAGCAGGGATGCGACGGTGAGCAAGTATCGGCTACGGTATCATGAAGACTGTGATCGTGTTTCGGTGTATCACGTGGAAGCGACTCCAGCTCTTGTTCGGATGGTGAAGTAAAGTCAGTGGCAGGATCGGCATTTGCAGGGGATTTGGTCGCGGATTTAGAACGGAGAGCAGTTCAAAGAATGGAGCATGCATGCAGATGGATCGTTGTACTTTCGAAAGCGTCTTGCAGTTCCAGTTATCGCCGAGGTGACGAAAGTCGTTCTAGACGAAGCTCATAGGTCTCAGTTCGCTATCCATCCAGGGAGCACCAAGATGTATCGTGATTTAAAGAGGCAGTATTGGTGGAGAGGCATGAAGAAGGATGTTCGCGAGTACGTGGCCAAGTGTTTGACATGTCTTCATGTGAAAGCCGAGCATCAGAGGCCTGTAGGTCAGCTTCAGCCGCTTCCTATTCTAAGGTGGAAATGGGAGCATGTGACGATGGATTTTCTCACAGGTTTGCCAAGGACGGAGCAGCGGCACGATGCAGTTTGGGTTGTGGTCGACAGGTTGACGAAATCGGCGCATTTCATTCCGTTTAGGTCGACGTGTTCTAGGAAGGTTCTCAGGGAGTTGTATATGCAGAACATTGTGAGGTTGCATGGAGTTCCTTTGTCCATCACCTCTGATCGAGACACCAGGTTTAACGCTAAGTACTGGAGGAGTTTCAAGAGGCTTTGGGTACGGATTTGAACTTCAGTACGACGTTTCATCCTCAAACTGATGGGCAGTCTGAGTGGGTCATTCAGGTTCTCGAGGATATGTTGCGTGCTTGTGCGTTGGACTTTGGCAAAAATTGGAAGCAATGTTTGCATTTGGCGGAGTTCGCGTACAACAACAGTTATTAGGCGAGTATTGGTATGGCACCGTTTGAGGCATTGTATGGCCGACCGTGTCGGTCACCTCTGTGTTGGGCCGAGCCAGAAGATAGAGTTATTCTTGGGCCGGATGAGATTCGTGATAGCAACGAGAAAGTCGTGGTGATTCGAGATCGGTTGAGGGCAGCTCAGAGTCGGCAGAAGAGCTATACGGATAGGAGACGTAGACCCTTAGAGTTCACGGTTGGAGATTTTGTTCTCTTGAGGGTATCGCCTCGTAAGGGAACTATGCGGTTCGGAGTGAGTGGGAAGCTCACGCCGAGGTATATTGGGCCGTTCGAGATCACTCAGCTTGTTGGTGTGGTCGCTTATCGGCTTGATCTTCCGCCCGAACTTTCTCACGTTCACGATGTGTTTCATGTGTCGATGCTTAGGAAGTGTCCGCCTGAGCAGGGTAAGATAGTTTTGTTCTGCGATGTGCAGGTTCAGGAAGATACGACGTACGAAGAAGTTCCGATTCAGATTATCGACCAGAAGGTGATTAGTTTGCGTCGTCGTGAGATACCGTTGGTAAAAGTCGTGTGGCAGCATCATGAGGTTGATGAAGCCACTTGGGAACTAGAGTCGAGTATGCGGGAATTGTATCTGCATTTGTTTTGTCTTTA
Organism: Artocarpus heterophyllus; assembly: GCA_025403435.1. Taxonomy (NCBI): domain Eukaryota; kingdom Viridiplantae; phylum Streptophyta; class Magnoliopsida; order Rosales; family Moraceae; genus Artocarpus; species Artocarpus heterophyllus. The sequence continues at coordinate 13,714,576 of CM046332.1, read as the reverse complement.
AGGTGAGTTGTAAATTTTGAGGGCGAAATTTCTTTTAGGGGTGGAGAGTTGTAACGCCCCGAAGTTTATTTAGTGTTAATGTAATAAAAATGATGAATTAGTGTGCCATAATTAATGTTTTAACATTAATTAGATTATTTGGTTGGATTTTGAATTATTGGTTGTTTTGTTAAATTGATGCGTTCAAATGATTTCTTAATGTTTTAAAATGATGTTTTGAGTTTTAAAACACAACAATTTGTAAAATGTTAAAAATATTCCATTTTACAAAACCGTGGGCGGCACATGGTTTTTGCACAGTAAAACCGCCCACCGATTTTCTCTATTTATTCTCTCTCTTCCTCCTCTCTCCTCACTCTCCCTGATTTCTCTCTCTCTCTCTTCATTCACTCTCTCTCTTCCCTCCCGTGACTCTCTCTCGGCAGCTCTCTCTCTCTCAAATTCTCTCTCAAAATTTTTGAAACCAAATTCGAGTCCAAGCTTCGGGTTAGCAAGGAGGAGGCTCGAGGACATGATTCGTCAACCGAGAATGCGGATTGAAGCTTCGATTCGAGGTTAGATTCAAAATTTCTAAACTTTTTACAAAATTTTCAATTTTGTGCATTTTTGAAATCTAGGTTTGTTTAAGCTTAGAAAACCGTGGATTTGAGTTAAATGAACTTAGAACAACTAGAATCTAAGCTTAGATTGAAGAAAAACGGATTGAATTCAAGATTTTTCATTTTTCTCCTCATTTTCTCATTTTTGGATTTTTGAGGATTTCGAGTTTAAATCTTGTTTAAATGAGTTCAAACATGTTCTAGTATGTTTTTCTATCAACTATGATTGTTTTTCATACCTGGGATTTGAGAAAAACAGGTTGGAATCAAGATTTGAATTTTGAGGATCGAGAAACCCGTGGCTGGGATTTCTGGATTTTCCCAATTTGGCAGTCCAAACTATATGTTCAGCAGGCCAGAGTGATGATCGGCAGGCCGGTGTTCTTTCGACCGGTAGGCCGAACCTGGGGAAGTGTTCGGCCGACCGAACTTTGCTTCCGGCAGGCCGAACTGTGCAGTTCGGTCGGCCGGAGTAGGGCGTCCGGCAGGCCGACCGAGGCAAGGAAAATTTTGTGATTTTACCGTTTTCACTATTTTTAACCCTGATTTAAATCCCAACCTTATAGAATGATTTTAATGATACAAATAGCACACTAGGACATCATGAAATGATTTAGTAACATAGAATTTCTCGAACTAGATATTGATCGACTTAGTTTGTATCTAGGATCGTTCGTGGTTCCGTGGAGCTAATGTATAGCGGACCGGGATTACGGTGTGGGACACCGGCACGAGAATTGAGGTAGGACTTCTATCCTATTTCTTTGGTAGCCTGGTTTTAAAATGATTTGGCTTTGAAAAGGATTTCTATTAAAAAGTTTTCAACGGTTGTTTGAAAATGGATTTATCGGTCCTATTTTAATATACCGTGAATTGAAATGAACTTCATAATGAATGTAAATGACAACACTCAGTAATTGGGTTTTGAATGATAATGATAATAAACACATAGGCATGATGCCATATTAGAGATCGGGTCGTGTAGCGATCGACCTTGGGGGCAGGTCCCGAAACCCAGCTAGGCCACCACGGTGGTGATATCATGGTTTGCCTAGGTAAAAGAAAAATGGTGTTTTTGATTGTGCGAGTAGACTGTTCTGGGTCAGGACGGTTCTACTCAAATTATTTATTTATTTATTTAAGTTTTCTTTTGAGTAACTCCTAAACAATGATATGTTTCTTCGCATTAAATTATTTTATAAAACATAGTCCTATTGAGCCTTTCGCTTACGTTTTATTGTTTTAAATTTCCCCCTCTAGGTGGTTTTCCATTTAGGTTTGGAGAGGATTCTTCGGACCGAACTCAGGAGCAATAGGAGGGTTGATTTATATTTTGTATTATTCAATCAAGGCATGTAAAAGTTTAACTTTATTTGTACTTGGACTGTGATTGTATTTATGATATTGTCAGAACCATGTGTGTGCACAAGTTGTGGGTTGTGGAACCCATACTCGCGATTTTTATTTTAATTTTTATTATTTGCTAAATATTTATAAATTCTTTTATAAAAATGTGGTGGAAATCTTCTTATTTCTCATGTAATTTGATCCTTAAATCATTGATTTTAATTAAATTCTCTTTTAATTAATCTAAATAATCCACCACGTCACCTCCCGTATTCCGGGGCGTGACAAAAACATACCATAAACCACAACTCGTATTAGATTTGTATTTGTCGTGGTTACCAATCAATATCTGACATCATCCGCTGTCATTACTAACATGACAACGATTACCGTTCAGTAACCACTAGGATTTCAACCGGTAACTATTGGTTTTTGTCGGATTCTCTCACCAAAGCACTTGAAAAATCACAAGATACAACAAAAACATCATAGAGCACATACGAAAAATCACAAAATATTTTACCAAACACACTTCATATTGCAAAATCTGAAAGAAAAAGGGAAAACAAAATTGGTTTTCTCCTACGGTACAAATTAGTGGAGGACGGTCGCGGATCTCCTCTTGCAGTCGCAATGATAGTCGTCGTTTAGGACAGGAGTGGTGTAGATCTCCACGTGGTGGAAGACGGAGGCCATGGTCTCCTCGACTTGGTATTTAGACGAAGATCTCCAACCATGGATGCATGAGATATCCATGGCTTCGCCTTGATAGCGTTGCAAGCTTGACAAGGGAGCATCGAATTTGGCGAGCAAAACGGTGACATGTCGTCATGATCTACTCCCGTTGGTTGTTACATAGTCAAATGTTCTATCGTACTAGTGCTTCCTCAACAAACAACAAATAAGTCAGAGGAGGAGATTGGCACAAGGAGAAAGGTGGCTGTGGAAGAGAATTGCGTGAGCAGAAATGTCACGCCCCGGAGTACGGGAGGTGACGTGGCGGAATATTTAGATTAATTAAAAGAGAATTTAATTGAAATTAAGGGTTTAAAAATCCAATTAAGCAAGAAATTAAGAAGATTTTTCCACCACATTTGATAAACGAATTTATAAATATTTAGCAAATAATAATAATTGAATAAAAACCGCGAATATGGGTTCCACAACCCACAACTTGTGCACACACATGGTTCTGACAATATCATAAATACAATTACAGTCCAAGTACAAATAAAGTTAAGTCTTACATGCCTTGATTAATAAATACAGAATGTAAATAAATTCTCCTATTGCTCCTGAGTTCGGTCCGAAGAATCTTCTCCAAACCTAAATGGGAAACCACCTAGAAGGGGGGGGGGGGAATTTAAAAACAGATAAAACGTGAGCGAAAGGCTCAGTAGAACTAAGTTTTATAAAATAATTTAATGCAAAGAAACATAACATTATCAGGAGTTATACAGAAAAGGGAACTTCAATAAATAAATAAATAAATTGAGTAGAACCGTTCTGACACAGAACAGTCTACTCGTCAAATCAAAACACCAGTTACTTTTACCTAGGCAAACCATGATATCACCACCGTAGTGGCCCAGCTGGGTTTCAGGGACCTGCCCCCAAGGTCGATCGCCACACGACCCGATCTCTGATATGGCATCATGCCTTAGTGTTTATTATCATTGTCATTCAAAACCCAATTACCGAGTGTTGTCAATTACATTCATTATGAAATCCTTTTCATGTCACGGTATATTAAAATATAACCGATAAAACCATTTTCAAACAACCGTTGAAAATATTTTGATAGAAATCATTTTCAAAGCCAAATCATTTCAAAACCAGGCTACCAAAGAAATAGGATGGAAGTCCTACCTCAGTACTCGTGCCGGTACCCCACACCGTAATCCCGATCCGCTATACGTTAGCTCCACGGAACCACGAACAATCCTAGATACAAACTAAGTCGATCAATATCTAGTTTGAAACATTCTATGTTACTAAATCATTTCATGATGTCCTAGTGTGCCATTTGTATCATTAAAATCATCCTATAAGGTTGGGATTTAAATCAGGGTTCAAAACAGGAAAAACGGGTAAAAATCACAAAATTTTCCATGCCTTGGTCGGCCTGCCGGACGCCCTGCTTCGGCCTGCCGAACTGCACAGTTCGGCCTGCTGGAAGCAAAGTTCGGCCTGCCGAACATTTCCCCAGATTCGGCCTGCCGGTCGGAAGAACACCGGCCTGCCGATCATCACTCCGGCCTGCCGAACATGAACTTCGGCCTGCCGAACTGGGAAGATCCAGAAATCCCAGCCACGGGTTTCTCGATCCCCAAAATCCAAATCTTGTTTCTAACCTGTTTTTCTCAAATCCCAGGCATGAAAAACAACTATAATTGATAGAAAAACATTCTAGAACATGTTTGGGATCATTTAAACAACATTTAAACTCAAAATCCTCAAAAATCCGAAAATGAGAAAAAGAGGAGAAAAATGAAAATCTTGAATCCAATCCGTTTTTCTTCAATCTAGGCTTAGATTCTAGTTGTTTTAAGTTCATTTAACACAAATCCATGGTTTTCTAAGCTAAAACAAACTTAGATTTCAAAAACACACAAAATCGAAAATTTTGTAAAAAGTTTAGAAATTTCGAATCTAACCTCGAATCGAAGCTTCAATCCGCATTCTCGGTTGCCGAATCACGTCCCCGAGCTTCCTCCTTGCTGTTCCGAAGCTTGGATTCGAATGGAGTTCAAAAATTTTTGAAAGAGATTGAGAGAGAGAGGGAGCTGCCGAGAGAGAGAGAAGAGAGAGAGAGTGAAACGTGAGGGTGAGGAGAGAGAGAGAGAAGAGGGAAATAAATAGAGAAAATCGGTGGGCGGTTTTACTGTGCGAAAACCATGTGCCGCCCACGGTTTTGCAAAACAGAGTATTTTTAACATTTTACGAATTGTTGTGTTTTAAAACTCAAAACATCATTTTAAATCCATAAGAAATCATTTAAATGTATCAATTTAACAAAACAACCAAAAACTAAAAATCCAACCAAATAATCTAATTAAAGTTAAAACTTTAATTATGGCACACTAATTCGTCATTTACATTACATTAATGTTAAATAAATTTCGGGACGTTACAACTCTCCACCCATAAAAGAAATTTCGTCCTCGAAATTTACAACTCATCTCAAAAACAAAACAAATGCGGATATAACTCCCGCATACCCGACTCTAATTCCCAAGTGGCTTCATCAACCCCGTGATGCTGCCACACGACCTTTACCAACGGTATCTCACGACGACGCAAGCTAATCACTTTCCGGTCGATGGTCTGAATCGGCACTTCTTCGTACGTCGCATCCTCCTGAACCTGTACATCGCGAAACGAAACTATCTTATCCTGCTCAGGTGGACACTTCCTAAGCATCGACACATGAAACACATCATGCACATGAGAAAGTCTGGGCGGAAGATCAAGCCGATAAGCGACCACACCAACACGCTGAGTGATCTCGAACGGCCCAATATACCTCGGCGTGAGTTTCCCACTCACTCCGAACCGCATAGTTCCCTTACGAGGTGACACCCTCAAGAGAACAAAATCTCCAACCGCGAACTCTAAGGGTCTACATCTCCTGTCTGCGTAGCTCTTCTGCCGACTCTGAGCTGCTCTCAATCGATCCCGAATCACCGCGACTTTCTCGTTGCTGTCACGAATCTCATCTGGCCCAAGAATAACTCTATCCTCCGGCTCGGCCCAACACACAGGTGACCGACACGGTCGCCCATACAATGCCTCAAATGGTGCCATACCGATACTTGCCTGATAACTGTTGTTGTACGCGAACTCCGCCAAATGCAAACATTGCTTCCAATTCCCGTCGAAGTCCAACGCACAAGCACGCAACATATCCTCGAGAACCTGAATAACCCGCTCAGACTGCCCATCAGTCTGAGGATGAAACGCCGTACTGAAGTTCAAATCCGTACCCAAAGCCTCCTGAAAACTCCTCCAGTACTTAGCATTAAACCTGGTGTCTCGATCAGAGGTGATGGACAAAGGAACCCCATGCAACCTCACAATGTTCTGCATATACAACTCCCCGAGAATCTTCCTGGAACACGTCGACCTAAACGGAATGAAATGCGCCAATTTTGTCAACCTGTCGACCACAACCCAAACTGCATCGTGCCGCTGCTCCGTCCTCGGCAAACCTGTGAGGAAATCCATCGTCACATGCTCCCATTTCCACCCTGGAATAGGAAGCGGCTGAAGCTGACCTGCAGGCTTCTGGTGCTCAGCTTTCACCTGAAGACACGTCGAACACTTGGCCACGTACTCGCGAACATCTTTCTTCATGCCTCTCCACCAATAGTGCCTCTTCAAATCACGATACATCTTGGTGCTCCCCGGATGAATAGCAAACTGAGACCTATGAGCTTCGTCTAGAACGGCTTTCGTCACCTCGGCGATAACTGGAACTGCAAGACGCTCCCGGAAGTACAATGATCCATCTGCATGCACGCTCCATTCCTCGAACTGCTCCCCGTTCTGAATCCGCGACCAAATCCCCTGCAAATGTCGATCCTGCCACTGACCTTGCTTCACCATCCGAACAAGAGCTGGAGTCGCTTCCACATGATACAACAAAACTCGATCACCGTCTTCATGATACTGTAGCCGATACTCACTCACTGTCGCATCCCTGCTCCAGTCCTCAAAAATCAAACAAGCGAGAATCCCTAAAGACTTCCTGCTAAGCGCGTCCGCGACCACATTAGCTTTCCCGGGATGATACTGCAACGCGAAATCATAATCCTCCATGTACTCCACCCATCTGCGCTGCCTCAAGTTGAGATCCCTCTGAGTGAACAAATGCCTCAAACTCTTATGATCGGAGAAGACCTGAAACGATGCTCCATACAAATAACACCTCCAAATCTTCAGCGCGTAAACCACCGCTGCCAGCTCTAAATCGTGAGTAGGATAATTCCGCTCGTGAGGTCGTAGCTGTCTCGATCCGTACGCAACCACACGTCCATGCTGCATCAACACGCATCCAAGTCCGCGCCCTGAAGCATCCGCATAAACCTCATACGGCTCGTCACAACTAGGAATAACTAATACTGGAGCTGAAGTCAACCGGTTCTTCAATTCCTGAAAAGCAGACTCACAGTCTTCATCCCACTCAAACCTGACATTTTTCTTGATCAACCTCGTCAACAGAGCTGCAATCTTCGAAAAGTCCTTTACAAATTTCCTGTAATATCCAACAAGACCTAAGAAGCTGCGAATCTCTGCTACATTCCTTGGTCGTTCCCACTCCAATATAGCTTCAATCTTGGACGGATCCACTGAAATACCATGTTCCGAAATGACATGACCCAGAAATTTGACCTCAGTCAACCAGAACTCACACTTTTCCCTCTTAGCATACAACTGGTGCTCCCGCAGAATCTGAAGCACGATCCGAAGATGCTGCTCATGCTCCTCCCAAGTCTTAGAATACACAAGAATATCATCGATGAACACAATCACAAACTGATCCAGATACGGCCTAAATATCCTGTTCATCAGATCCATAAAAGCTGCTGGAGCATTCGTCAACCCAAACGACAAAACCAGAAACTCGAAGTGCCCATACCGAGTCCTAAAAGCTGTCTTGGGAATGTCCTCTTCCTTGATTCTGAGCTGATGATAACCTGACCGCAAATCAATCTTCGAGAAGTATCGCGAACCTCCCAACTGGTCAAATAGCTCATCAATCCTAGGCAAGGGATACTTGTTCTTCACCGTAACACGATTCAGCTGCCGATAATCCACACATAACCTGAGAGTCCCATCGTGCTTCTTAGCGAACAAAACTGGCGCTCCCCACGGAGATGTGCTATTCCGAATATATCCTTTATCAGCAAGCTCCTGAAGTTGCTTCCTCAATTCCTTCATTTCTGCCGGCGCCATCCGATAAGGTGCCATAGAAATCGGTGATGTCCCTGGAAACAACTCGATACCAAACTCAATCTCCCGATGCGGTGGTAACCCTGATAACTCGTTGGGGAAGACATCCTCGAACTCATCAACCACCGGAATCGCTACACCACTACTCGAAACATAGGGCTCGCAATCTAGATTGGCAAGAAAAGCAAAACAATCTAGATTCCTTCGCCCTCCTAGACATGACTTCATGAGATGCTCACTCATTAGCCAATCACCACCACCCTGGTAAGTGATTACCGTCCCCCTATCAGACACTAGGGTCACTTTTCTAAGTTGGCAGTCCACAACTGCACTATATCTGGACAACCAGTCCATCCCTAAAATCACATCATAGGAACTCATGGGGAATACAATCAAATCACTTTTCAAAATCTCATCCCCAATCTTTATTTTGCAAGATTTACACATACGATTCACACACACCCGCCCCAAGGGAGAAGTTATAACTAGGGGTTCATTAAACTCTTCTACTTCTAATCCCAAGGCATGTACAAAAGAGCTCGAAATGAGAGAATGAGAGGCACCGGTATCAAATAAAACACGAGCTAGAGATCTAGAAACCAAAACCATACCATCGACAACCGCGTTACCAATCTGAGAATCTGACCCTCCAGATGCCATTGCATGAACCTGCACTGGCGCCTTCCCTTTTCCTCTACCGACATTGCTGGGTCCTGCATTACTCGACCGATATTGCTGAGATGGAGATGACTGCACACTACCTGTACTCGGCGCTCTATACTGAGGAACACTGCGTTGTAAATACTGCGGCTGCTGCCCCCGTGCCGGATATGAGAATTGCTGAGGAGAAAACTGCAGATACTGCAACTGCGGGTACTGCGGAGGCGGAGGTAGGGTCTGAGGCTGAGGCTGAGATGAACGACTGGCATCCTCCCCGGTCTACGATCCAAGACGAGCACTCCTGATCGGGCAATTCCTTTTGATGTGTCCGGGCTGCTGACAGAAATGACAATGAAAGCTGTAGGGATTGCTACGCCCGCTGCCAGATGAACTGCTGCTGCCACTGGTCGCACCGCCTTGCTTGCCTTTCCCCGGAGCTGGACGACTACTGGTGCTCTTCCTGCCACTCCTCTGCGGTCCTCCTGAAGCCTTGGCTCGGTCCTCATAATACTGCACATAATCATTCTCCACGGAGATCGCTGACGACACAAGCTCTCCGAAACCCCTAAGCCGTAGAGCAACCAACTGCCGCCGAATAGGAGCCTTGAGTCCTTCCTGGAACTTGATGTATTTCTCACGCTCCGATGCCACAGCTGATGGAGCAAACCTAGCCAACTCGTTAAACTTCACCTCATACTCCCGAACTGACATATCACCCTGCTGCAATCTATAAAACTCAGCTGCCTTCTGATCTCTATATCCCTGCGGAAAATACCGATCATAGAACAGATCCTCGAACTTGTCCCAACCGATATCGCCACCGCGCTCCAGACGCTTAGTTTGTTTCCACCAGGTGTTAGCGCCACCCTCGAGCTTATACGCCGCAAACTCCACACGATACTCCTCAGGCACACCAAGAGTATCTAGATGCTTCAAGATCGAATCCAACCAATACTCTGCTAACTACGGATCCCCATTGCCATCAAAAGTCGAAATAGACGCCCGCCGAAATTCCTTAAAGAAAGCATGCCGACTACCAACACTGGAGTCTTCCGGTCTAGCCCTGGCTGCCATCTGCCGGAAAGCCGCAATCATAGACCTCATCAGGCCCTCATCATTCCCTAACTCGGCGTCAGCCGTCGAACGACGTCTAGGTGCCATTCTCTCACTTCTGAAAACAAAATTTGGACTGTCAGAGGTATTTCATTGTCAAACCTATGTGTGCACAATTCCCAAGGTTCATAACCTTGAGCTCTGATACCATTCTGTCACGCCCCGGAGTACGGGAGGTGACAGTGGCAGAATATTTAGATTAATTAAAACAGAATTTAATTGAAATTAAGGGTTTAAAAATCTAATTAAGCAAGAAATTAAGAAGAATTTTCCACCACATTTGATAAACGAATTTATAAATATTTAGCAAATAATAATAATTGAATAAAAACTGCGAATATAGGTTCCACAACCCACAACTTGTGCACACACATGGTTCTGACAATATCATAAATACAATTACAGTCCAAGTACAAATAAAGTTAAGTCTTACATGCCTTGATTAATAAATACAGAATGTAAATAAATTCTCCTATTGCTCCTGAGTTCGGTCCGAAGAATCTTCTCCAAACCTAAATGGGAAACCACCTAGAAGGGGGGGGGGGGAATTTAAAAACAGATAAAACGTGAGTGAAAGGCTCAGTAGAACTAAGTTTTATAAAATAATTTAATGCAAAGAAACATAACATTATCAGGAGTTATACAGAAAAGGGAACTTGAATAAATAAATAAATAAATTGAGTAGAACCGTTCTGACACAGAACAGTCTACTCGTCAAATCAAAACACCAATTTACTTTTACCTAGGCAAACCATGATATCACCACCGTAGTGGCCCAGCTGGGTTTCGGGACCTGCCCCCAAGGTCGATCGCCACACGACCCGATCTCTGATATGGCATCATGCCTTAGTGTTTATTATCATTGTCATTCAAAACCCAATTACCGAGTGTTGTCAATTACATTCATTATGAAATCCTTTTCATGTCACGGTATATTAAAATATAACCGATAAAACCATTTTCAAACAACCGTTGAAAATATTTTGATAGAAATCATTTTCAAAGCCAAATCATTTCAAAACCAGGCTACCAAAGAAATAGGATGGAAGTCCTACCTCAGTACTCGTATCGGTACCCCACACCGTAATCCCGATCCGCTATACGTTAGCTCCACGGAACCACGAACAATCCTAGATACAAACTAAGTCGATCAATATCTAGTTCGAAACATTCTATGTTACTAAATCATTTCATGATGTCCTCGTGTGCCATTTGTATCATTAAAATCATCATATAAGGTTGGGATTTAAATCAGGGTTCAAAACAGGGAAAACGGGTAAAAATCACAAAATTTTCCATGCCTCGGTCGACCTGCCGGACGCCCTACTTCGGCCTGCTGAACTGCACAGTTCGGCCTGCCGGAAGCAAAGTTCGGCCTGCCGACCATTTCCCCAGATTCGGCCTGCTGGTGGGAAGAACACCGGCCTGCCGATCATCACTCCGGCCTGCCGAACATGAACTTCGGCCTGCCGAACTGGAAGATCTAGAAATCCCAGCCACGGGTTTCTCGATCCCCAAAATCCAAATCTTGTTTCTAACCTGTTTTTCTCAAATCCCAAGCATGAAAAACAACTATAATTGATAGAAAAACATTCTAGAACATGTTTGGGATCATTTAAACAACATTTAAACTCAAAATCCTCAAAAATCCGAAAATGAGAAAAAGAGGAGAAAAATGAAAATCTTGAATCCAATCCGTTTTTCTTCAATCTAGGCTTAGATTCTAGTTGTTTTAAGTTCATTTAACACAAATCCACGGTTTTCTAAGCTAAAACAAACTTAGATTTCAAAAACACACAAAATCAAAAATTTTGTAAAAAGTTTAGAAATTTCGAATCTAACCTCGAATCGAAGCTTCAATCCGCGTTCTCGGTTGCCGAATCACGTCCTCGAGCTTCCTCCTTGCTGTTCCGAAGCTTGGATTCGAATGGAGTTCAAAATTTTTGAAAGAGATTGAGAGAGAGAGGGAGCTGCCGAGAGAGAGAGAAGAGAGAGAGAGTGAAACGTGGGAGTGAGGAGAGAGAGAGAGAAGAGGGAAATAAATAGAGAAAATCGGTGGGCGGTTTTACTGTGCGAAAACCATGTGCCGCCCACGGTTTTGCAAAACAGAGTATTTTTAACATTTTACGAATTGTTGTGTTTTAAAACTCAAAACATCATTTTAAATCCATAAGAAATCATTTAAATGTATCAATTTAACAAAACAACCAAAAACTAAAAATCCAACCAAATAATCTAATTAAAGTTAAAACTTTAATTATGGCACACTAATTCATCATTTACATTACATTAATTTTAAATAAATTTTGGGACGTTACAAGAAAGTAGGGAGGCCGGGGAAGAAGGTTGGGAGGGAGAGTAAGAGGGAGGCCTGGGAAGATGGCAAAGAGAGAGAAAAAGGGGGAGGTCTGGGAAGATGACGAGGAGAGAGAGGGGAGGTGGCGAAGGATGGACAGAGAGAGGGAATAAGAAGCACTTGAGAAGAGTGGGAAAAAAAATCCTTGATCTAGTTTATGTGTATTTAAGTCAACACACTAAAATTTAGTTATGCCACTGTGACATATTTTCAAATAGTTTTTAGGTGAAAACTGAGTGGTATAAATCAATCCAAGTGAAAAATATGTGGTATGTAGCATAAATATTTCCCCTAAGTCTACCGCTTCAAGGCCCTTATCAATATCGGATGCAAAACCCTTGGTTCCTTAAGTTCGTTCACGAGTGTTTTTTTTTTTTTTTAAACTTATCATCACCATCATCATCATCATTCTAAGTTTGAATGCGAAATCAAAAGGTCCTAAATCAAATGGGGCTCATGGGTATTTGAAGAATTGTTTGGCTATTATGCAGCTTTGAATCGGTGAACGTCAAAAAGGTTCTAAATGATCGGGGCTCATAGGGTTTTCTCAAGTTCTTTCTTATTTCTAGATTCGGCAAACATCCATTCATTAGTTTTTTCTTATTTTAAAAATTTTAAATTTTTTCTTTTGTCTTTTTGAGGGATGTATTTTTGGTATTCTAAGATTAAAATTGAGTGTTGACTTGAAAATGCATTATCTATTAAATGTAACATGACAATATATATTTGGTGAGATAAAAAACTTAGATTATGTTATCTTAATAAACCTATGCTATAATATATTGGGAAAATATTTAACTATATTTTAATTCGAAAATGTTAGAAATTTATCTTGAATATTACTTCTACGTTGTTTAGTCGGTTTCTATTATCGAGTTTTCTAGTTTTTAATATTTAAATTGTAAACTTACAAAGCTTTAAATTGCTTTTGTAAACTATATATATATATATATATAGATATATATATATTCTATTTATTCAATATAAAAGTCATTGCCATATTTTCATTATCCACTATATAGTATAGATATAAAAGTTAAATCACCCTTGCATTATGATTTGTTGAGTGAGTAATAAAATTTAAATAAGAAAATTGCATGGTATGCCACAATTTTAAAAAATATGTTTATTTATGTTATAATTAAAAAATTGCACCACACTATCATTTATATTATATCTCTATAAGTGGTGCACACTAAAAAATGTATAGGCTTTTAAAAAATAAATCTCAAAGATAGCATTTATGAAAATTACCCTAAAATTTTCAAGCTATCCTAAAAAAAAGGTTTCTTGGCCAATGGAACATTCAAAAACTACATGTCGTAAATAATATGTCGTTAAATATAGTTTTTCTTGTAGTGGTAGTCAATTTTTGAAGATCAAATGGTATGCTGTCATTTCCAATTGTCAACGACCCAACTCCATCGCCTAACTTGATCGATTGAGCATTAATCACATAGATATGCGCGGTGTACATGATATTCAATTGTTTATATTGTTCAGATTGCTTTCTTGATTAATTTTCTTTTTGTATATTTAGTTGATATATAATTAATTGATCCAAAGCTATCCTTTCAAAAACTAATAAGTTGACAAGCTATCCCTTAAAAAAGTTTATTTTATTTATTATTGAAATTTAAAAGTAAACCTCAATATTAGAATAACTTAAACGTCACATAAAATATTGTAAAAATTAAAAAGAAGAAGTTAATATATCAATCAATAAAAATCAAAAGCTAAATTTGTCATGTGTTATATCTGGTAGTACATTTTTCATCAAGTTCAGCATATAACAATTTTGCTATTAGCACATTAATTTTTTATATTGCATTGGGAGATGCTTTAGTATACAGATGTCAATCCTATAGTATCATATTAGGCTGACCTATAATTGACTAAGCACATGCATGCTTCCAGCTTCGTGTCATCCTCGGCATAGAGCGTGGAAGCTTATGAAACTTACATTGATCAAAAACTTAAAGTTTAAGGAGTATTGTACCAAAAAAACGTATAATTTAAGGTATAACAACGTAATTTACTTAAAACCTACAAAGTTAGGCCTGCGTGCATGTTTGAAATATGAACATTACGTTGTCCCATCAACCATTTTAGACTTCAAATGATTTTTTAATATTATGTAAAGCCGTAGGAACGCTTACAAAATGTTATCGTAACAGTCATCTTTTTATAGCAACATGAGATTAATATTGAAGATTTTACAAAATTTTAAAACACAGTTAGCAATTTCACTGCAAATGTATTTTCCATGAGCAATAGTGAGAACCGTTGAATCTATGGGGCCGTGGAATCCGAAGACTAGACGGGTTTCAACAATTCAACATTTGAAGAATATGATTTTCAGAGTTTCTCAAGTTTACATGGAAGGAAATAAGGTGGGTTTTACAGCTTACGCGACTACAATTCTATATTTTTGACAGATGGACATTGATAGGTACCAATTTTTTTCTCCTTTTCCCGAAGATTAATTATTAATAATTAACTTGCAGGTGATGGAGCAGGTATGTCGTGTTTCCGATTTAGATATGATTTGTTTTTCCCTTTAATAATTAGTAGCTTTGAGTTATAATTTTTTTAGTAGGTAACAACTTAACTGGGATGACTTAGTATGATTGTCATACAAATCTTTGATCACCACAGAATTTACATCTTATAGGAACGGATTTCTCATCATTAAAAAAAGGAGGAGCAACTAATATGAAGAAAATTTTCGTTTTACTGAATGTGTAAAAGTCTTAAACGAAAACCATTGACAACAAGAAAAAAAGTATTTTTATTATTTCGGAAATGAGTTTAAAAAAAAAGCGGTCAAGTTTTTAGTGTAGAAATTTAATGTTTATAAGAAAAATTCCTTAGTGCAATGAGTTTAAAACAAAATTGCTCTTGTTCAAACTCATTTTACAAACAACCTGTAACCAAAATAGTGATTGTTGAAAAACTCTTTTCTTCTAGCGTATACTTTTGCATTTCAATAAAATACATGAAAATTCCTTACTATTATTTTTTAAAGTTTATAATTTATTTTAAACATATACCTATCTCAACGAATATACTACGAGGATTTTAGTCAGAATAGAGGTTGGGAGAATTAGAGGAATTGCAAAAAGTTGACAAACAAACGTTCTCGGTATTATTGTATAGTTTTCTGCGAATTGTGCATATACGTGTGAACAAATAATTTAGTCAATTGATTGGCCTCAATGCGTGTGAACAGGAATCTCCAGCTAAAGGCTTTGAACTAGCGCTTTCTCTCGTTTGTAACTACTCTTCTTGTGGACCCTCAAAATAAAGTTTGTAACGTCCAGAGAATTTTAGATCAACAGCTTAATATATATATGATTCAAACATGGTGAGAATAAAATTCTTGAATGCAAGATCGAACACAAATTAATGAAAATTATAAGACATGATGAGAATTTTCTAAGGGAGATGGATTATTAGAAAATCAAGAATTTACAATATTCTATAGGTACACGGTTAGTTAATTACACGTGTTAGTGATTATGAAAAAAAATAATAATAATAATAATAGCATTTATGGAGTTCACAAGCATTGCACGAGCCTTTAAGCCAGCTCAACATTACAAGAGGATTAATTTGAAATCCATATTGTTATTCAGGAAAATTTTATAGCATCCAAAATTTAGATAAAGACCCAAAACGACTATTTACTATAAGCAGTTCAGATTATACACATAAAGTATAAATTGTATCAACTTTAGAATTTAATTTAAATTGACTTGCATATGTCAATTTAATTTATGAAAATTTTTATTATTTATGATCATTGTTTTGTGATAGAAATAGAAGTTGATGATATATTTAGGTGGTGCACGAAAACAATCTCTATTAAGATTACAAGGGCGATGGATTTATTTAATAAATTAAAAAAAGAAAAATGAAAAAACAGAGGTTCAGTGTCTTCTTATAAGAGTGAGGATTTTAGAATACTAACATGCTTGATTTCTAAGTATGTTTTGTTGTAAGTATGAGTATATGATGAATACAAGGAGAGATGTAAGTTTCAGCCACTAATCTAGCGTTTCAAATTCTAAGATTAATTCATTTTGATCAAAGATAATGTTTAATAAGGAAAAAGATTGAATTTTAACATTTGATAAAACCTCTTAAATCAGTTCTACAAGTGAAATGTTAGATGATGGTTATAGATCATCATCTAAAGATTAGACAATAGTCAACTAAACCCCCTGTAATCCAACGACGTAATAAATGGTGCACGTTAGAAGATAGCTATAAATAGTCTAATGTCCACCTGGTCAACTAAAAAGCACGAGTTTATGAACTTTAAATGGCGTTTATGCGTAACATTGCTATCTAAAGTAATCTTTCTAGATTTTCATGTCAATAGCTGAAAAATGCAGTTTTGGTCATGTTTCCCACAAGTGGCCTAATGTCCTATGATTTATCCATTTTTTGGCAGTACAATTTACTACTTTTGGTTTCTATATTCTACACTTGTAAAGATAAATAATTATAATATGTAACGCCTCCCTTACGGAAGTCATAGATATCGTTACATACATTCCTTACATACTTTTATTTTAGGATAAACCATTTGAATGAAACTTAATTATTTTTAAAAAATCATAAAACTTAAGTGGAAACATAATTAAGAAATCATATCCAGGATCTATGCATGCATTTTTTTTTTCAATGTTCAAAATCTTAATCCATCCATAAAATAATAATTTACTTATCATAAACATCCCTTAAATAGTTTACCAAATCCATCGAAGATTAAAACAATCTTTTAAAACAACCATGAAAAACTTACTTATAGTTCAGCAGGCCGAACCTGTAAGTTTGGCAGGCCCAAGGTCAAACTTTGACAGGCCGTCCGAAGCTCTTCAAAAATAAGATTTTCATAGTTGATGAGATCGGCAGGCCGGTACAGAGTAGTCGGCAGGCCGATCCATCCATCGGCAGTCTGAACAATAATGTTTGGTAGGCCGACCGATTACAAAACCAATTTTTTAAATCAAAACTCTATAATTTAAACGCGGAAGATGAAATATTTAAAAAGGAATAAGATAAAATAATAAAAGATAGTTCATGGGTTCTCTAAAACTTATCAAATAAACATGTTCAAATAATAAAACATAATTTTATATTATAAAATAAAAACTTCCTTCTTGGCGTTCTTCCGATTACAATTCATCTTGCTTAGCTCATGAGCCTTTCCTCGCCCTCCGCCTAGTCCATCTCCTTCTTACCCATATATGCAACATGATATAAACTGAATAAGCTAAAGCTTAGTAAGTAAATTATTATCTCACAACTTAAAACATTTTATGAACATCATCATCATCATACATCATAATAGTGTGCTAAGCACATTTACATAGGAACATATCTTTCATTACTTTGACCATATTAAAACTTAATTCATTTTATCTTAAGGGCCCAAGTGTTGCACCATAATCATCATTGTAGGCGCGCCGTCATAAGAGGAAAAGGGTAGCTAATCCTAAACTAAACATGACATCATAACATATCATAACATAATATTGGTGTGCAACACTTATTAAGGTGATACATATATATACATATATAAACTTTCATACTTTGAAATACGTCATCATCTTACATGCATAACCTTTAAAACATAAAAATCTTTCATGAGAAATATAAATGAAACCATCACAAAATCATCATAGATATCATCATGAACATAATTTCAAACCTTTTATAAAACATATCATGTTGCAGGTGAGAGTGTACTTATAGTTTTAAGCTAGCTTACTTAACCTTAATATTGTTGGTGATGACGTCGTGGTCTCGATGTGCTCTTCTTTATAATGTAACGCCTCCCTTACGGACATCACAGATGTCATTATATTCATACATTACATACTTATTTGAACTTTAAATGTAAACGTAGTTAAGGAAATCATAACCAGGATCCATACATACATTTTTTTTTTATTTAAAACAACATTCATTAATTTAATCAGTAATTTAATTTCACATTATTATTGATCATAAACTTGTTTTAATGAAGTAATTATACCAAATTGTGAAATCATAACTTATAAAACATCACATCATTTAATAGCTATTTACTCCCACAGTTCGACAAGCCAAACTTTGTTCTTCGGCAGGCCGAACATGGTCGACAGGCCAGAAATCGTCAACCGACAGGCCGGCAGAGGCTCCGCAAAACTGAGCTTAAAAACTTTCAAAGTTTAGCTGGCCGACAATGAGATCGGCAGGCCGAACTTACTTTCATCGGCATGCTGACCAATGATGTTTGACAGGCCGACAAAGCCAAAAACCTTTAAAAGACTTAATTTGTAAAACAAATTGAACTTTCAAAATATGGAAGATCAAATTCTTAAAATGATAAAATAGAATAATGAACATAGTTCTTGGATTCTTTAAAACACATCATAAAAATTTGTTCAAATAGTTTAACAATAACTTAAATTGTAAAAATTTGTTTCATTGGTGTTCTTCCGGTTACAATTCATCTTCCATATGCTCACACGCCTTCCCATGTCCTCTGCCTAATCCATGGCTTTCTTACCCTTATCTGCAACATGACATAAACTTGAATAAGTTAAAGCTTAGTAAGTACATATATTTCTCACAATTTAAAAACATCTCATAAACTGCATCATCATCATCATATCATAATAGTGCATTAAGCACATTTTCATAGAAACATATCTTTCATTACTTGACCATATTCAAACTTATTCCATTTTATCATCATTGTAGGCGCGCCGTTATGAGAGGAGAAGGGTAGCTAATCCTAAACCAAACATGATATCATATCATAACATTGGTGTGCAACACTTATTAGGTGATACATATATACATAACTTTCATGCTTTGAAATTTACCATAATCAAACCTGCATAACTTTAAATCATGAAAATCTTTCATAAGAAATCCTTTAAGGAAATCATCATAAAATCATTATAAATATCATCATGAACATAACATCAAACCTTTTAAAACACATCATGTTGTAGGTGAGAATGTACTTACCTTAAAAGCTAGCTTACTTAACCTTATAAGAATTGGTGACATCGCCGCATTCTTGATGTGCTCGTTCCTTTGTGTGTTCATGCTATTTATTCATTTAAAGATACAAAATAAAATTAATACTTATCATCATAAATATAACATCCATTCATATTACATCACATATACATTTATCTCATACAAACATAATTCATAACCATAACCATCCAAACATAAAATCATCATCACAAACACTTCACTGACCTACATGGATTAAAAAATTAAAAACTTAACATTCACACATATTTTTGGCACCATACTTGACAGAGGTAGAGTTAATACATAAACATATTACCATGATTTTTCTTTAGTGATAAAAATTACATTAAGTATGTAAAAACAAACCATACATTTCAAACATGAAATATGCCAACAATAAAAATAAGGTAGTGAGTAATCTTTTGAATACATTTTCTAACAATTAAAACACATATATTTTAATTTTAAAATTCATACTAACATCTTATTATCATACATTTCAATGTCATAAAATTATGTTATCAACAATAAAATCATATAAACATATAGAATATCACATAAAACAAAAGTCCAATAATAATATTGTTAAAACAATTTCTTGACCTAATCTCAATAAAATTACATAACACATAATTGACTCATCAAAATATTACCAAAATTTACAGTCCATAACATAACATATACATGTACATTCTTGCTAAATTTTGTAGCAAACAAAACACATTTACCCCTTGAACAAAACTCACATTTTCATGCATCATAGACAAACAACAATATTTTACTGTAAGTGGTAGATGATAGAAAATTCAAAACTTATCATAAAAATATCAAAATAATGTGAAATTTGGAGGAACATCACATAACTCATACATGGATAACATATTAAAAATTCAGAGTAAACGGAATTTTGTAGAGAAAAATTATGGCAATCGCATGTCAGGAAGGATTTCATTTCAAAACTTTAACCGAAAACCAACCCTTACCTCAAAACGATTCTTCTCAAATTCCTTTGAATTCATCCAAAGAAAACTCAATTTTTCTCTCAATTATTTGCAGTGAATTTTGAGAGAAAGAAGGATTAGAAACGTGGAGAAGAGAAGAAGAAGAGAAGAATAAAAGAAATGTCTCAGAATGAGAGAGAATACGTGAGAGGAAAAGAGAGAGAGAAGAAATTAACGTAATGAGCATAACGTAAAAAAAATAAGTCAAAACTCTCCATTAAGTCAAAAAATTTTTGACTAAAATTGAGGCTATCTTCACATGGAAAATGGAAAGGATTGAGGGAGAGTCGAATCAATTGGTCTCACTTACCATATTTCACTTTTTCAAAATAGGAAACCATCTCAATTACATTCAATCAATGCCAAGTCAAATGTTTTATTTCCTTAAATGAGAAAATTAATCCATAATTATACCAATTAATCACATTAAAACATCCAATCAACGTAATTATCTCATCCATAAATTTGGAGAGATTTCGGCTGACTGCTCGTTAGCTGTCATCGGCCTGCCGATTCGATGAAGTTCGGCCTGCCGATGGTTTCCATCGGCCTGTCGATTCTTGGCAGACTTTTTGGCCTGCCGAACTTGAAAGTCCGGCCTGCCAAACTGTCCTTAAAATATCATACATTATAACATTCAAGTCATCATTGCATCATAAATAAATATACAATAAAATTAACATGAACACTTGAGCACATCGATTCCATGCGATTGTCACCTGTCATAACACTTAGAATAAATAGTTAGTAACATTAAGATCATAAATCATAACATATAACATAAATTATTAATAAAATTTACTTAACGTCATTACTAACTTGACATGATTCCGTTAGATCAAAATTGGTAGGTGTTACATATAATGTGTTCATGTCATACATTCATTAAAAAGATTCATAATAAAAATTAATATTTATTTTCATAGAATGAATCATCCATTTCTTAAATCATCACAATCTCTTTTGCAAACATAATTTATAACACATATTCATTATCCATAAATCATAAGAACATACTACCAACACAAATATTTTCTGACCTCCATGAATTCACAATTCAATAACTCAACATTCTCACATAATTTAGGTACCACACTTGGCAGGAACCAAAGTTAATACATAAACATATTACCATGATTTTTCATTTATCTTAAAAATTTCATTTGGCAATTTAAACCAAGTCACATAACTCACAATTCCAAAACTGCTGGCAATAACAATTTAGTGAACAACTCTAAACTCAACTCCATTTATCACAT
This sequence comes from Artocarpus heterophyllus, assembly GCA_025403435.1. Taxonomy (NCBI): domain Eukaryota; kingdom Viridiplantae; phylum Streptophyta; class Magnoliopsida; order Rosales; family Moraceae; genus Artocarpus; species Artocarpus heterophyllus. The sequence goes on along the minus strand of CM046332.1, from coordinate 13,693,239 downwards.
TTTGACATCATAGAAAAGTCTATAAAAATTAACACATATAATAGACATATAGAACTCTAACATATCCAAAATTGGCTTCAACAAAAATCAAGTGGGTCAAAATGCACATTTGAAATCAGTAGAAAAACTAACATCCATCATATAAAGCAGTGAGTTACATGAGTTCATCTTTTTCAAACAATCAAAACAAATTTATTTAGGCCTCAAAATTCTTATGACATCATATTAACATACAAATACAGAACCTCAAAAAAATTCGTGTCATCAAATAAAATCATTTAATTATACAAAATATCACACCACAAGGAGTTCAACAATTTTTCGATAAAACAGTTTCTAAACCTAGTCTTAACGAAAATTGCATAACACATAAAATACCCATCAAATCATCACCAAACTTTTCAGTCCATATCCTGACATATACATGAACATTTTTCCCAAATTTTGTAAAAATCAAAGCATATTTACCCCTTGAATTAAAACCACATTTTTCAGCAACATAATAAATCAACATCATTTTACTGTGAGTGGCAGAGGGTAGAAAATTCATATCATATCATAGAAAAATCTAATTAAGGTGAAATTTGGAGGAACATCACATAACACATCCATGAACAATATATTAAAATTTCAGAGCAAAAGAAAATACCTAGAGAAAGTTATGGTAGTCGAATTAGGGAGGAGAAATGCATTTCAGAAACATCAAAAAAGAAAGTTCTTACCTTAAACAAATTTCTTCACAAACTCCTTTGAATTCAACCAAAGAAATTTTAATATTTCTCACAAATATTAGCTTGGAAATTTGAGAGGGTGACGAAGAAGAAAACATGAAGAGGAGAAAGAGAGAGAGAGAGGAAACGTCTAAGAAAATAGAGAGAGAGAGCAAAATTATCGTGAGAGAGGAAATTGAGAGTAACGTACAAAAAGGAGGCTTATCCTTTCCTTTATTATCAGAAATTTCTGACTAAAATCATGGGGGATGGAGAGAGAAAAGGGGAAAGTCAATAAATCATCTCATCTTACCATATTTCAACTCTTCAAAAAGGGAAACCATATAAATTACTTTCAATCAATCAAATGTCAATTATTTTATTTCCCTAAATGAGGAAATTATTCAATAAATATGCCAATCAATCACATTAAACCATCCAATCATCGTAATTATCTCAATCACAAATTTGGAGAGACTTTTACTGACTACTCATCAGTTGTCATTAGCTTGCCGATTCCTCACTTCGGCCTGCCGATTCCACAAAGTTCGGCCTACCGATGATTTCCATTGGCCTGTCGATGCTTGAGGGACAATTCGGCCTACCGAACTGTCCTTGCATACTAGAATACATCATAACATTTCAATCATTAATGAATCATCATAAAACATACAATAATAATAACATGAACACTTGAGCACATCAATTCCATGTGACTGTCACCTGTCATAACACTAAGAATAAATTGTTAGTGACAATATTATCATAAATCAATATGGAAAATACTTAACGTCGTCACTAATATAACATTATCCGTTACATAAAATAGGTGGGTGTTACAATTCCCCCCACCTTATAACAGTTTCATCCTCAAAACTTAAAATAGCTACGGATACTTAGTTCTTATGTCATCTTCACGTTCCCAAGTAGCTTCTTATACTTGATGATTTCGCCATAGCACCTTAACCAATGGAATTTCTTTATTCCTCAAAGTTTTGGTTTTTCGATCGAGTATCTCTACTGGCTTTTCTTCATAACTCAAGTCTTCTCGTATCTCGATCACTTGTGGCTCAATCACATGCATTGGATCTGGGACATATTTCTTGAGCATCAAAACATGTAACACATCATGCATTGCGGACATTGTTAGAGATGTATGCCCTAAGGAGTAAAAATGTAATACGTTTTTGGAGACATTTTTATCAATAAAGAATTTATTCATTTATATATACCAAATCTTGTCCTCTTTACTTTCATTTTTGTTGAATGTATGATAAGCAAACAGTAGTCTGAGACTGTCAGTCTAAACCTTAAGAATTGGGCATATGATGGACTGATTATGCGGAAGACACGATTCTTAAGGTGATGGTCTAAAACATATGATCCGCAATCGAGGGAATAAAGTTGGGCACTTTATTCATGTAAAGATTGTCATGTTGTCTATATCCCTTTTGGGAGATGGTTTGTCTTGGCCAATCGGAGTTGGACTCAGTGAATAGAAACATTGGCACGTTGTCATAGGTGACGATGTGTTGGATCGGGACATAAAGTGAATTGATTTGGATTAATAATTTTGTCTTGGCAAATCAATTCACTTTAGGCAGTCATTTGTATTGTATCTTAATCCTGAGATGAATGGGCCCTTTGTCTAGACTTGTGTCTTTTGATGTACCAATGGGTAACTCCCACATCTCTATAGTGGTATGAATGCCGGTACGTTGGAGGCATGACTCTTGATATCGTAGACTTGTTATTCATAGATATGGAATCCATAGCTCCTCTTTTGGAGTAATGATATCCTCTTATATGCGTTGTCCTATAATTGAAAAACTGGAGCGCTCAACCGTTTGGATACATAGGTGTAACCGAATGGTATACTATCTTTGGATGGTAAGTTTTCTAATGGTGAGACAATGGAACGTAAGATAAAAATAATCGAGAAGGTAAGACAGAACTTGTCCTTAAGCCGATTATGGATGATCATATGGGGTTACGATACACTATGATATGTCATGGAGACTTAGCTACACGAGCTTCGTAATTCTATAAAGTTTGAGAGTGTAGCTCCAAGCTTTTAGTGGAGTAGCGTTAAAGTTGATAATTGTGAAATGTATATCTGGGGTATTTGGTTTCATAATTATCATGAACTTGAACTTTATAGGTCCATTTTGGTCCCCTTTGCTAGCTTACAAAATCCTGTAACGACACGGCGTGCTTTTCCAATAATTGGTGACTTATGTCGGATTTATCAGATTGGTTTAAAAAATGTAAGAATCAAATAATTCATGTCTATTTATCGGTTGAATTAATTTTGTAAGAAATTAGTTCAAGATAAACTTGTTGAATTATTGGATAAGATAATTCTTGTCTGTTTATCGGTTGATTTAATTTTGGATAAATTAGATTAAGATAAACTTGTAGAATTATTGTGAATTGATTTATTGTCTTAGAGATTATCTTGATAAAGTTTGTTTTGATCAGATATCTTCTCTATTGGGTTATTTGAATCAAAACTAAGACTTTATCCTTTAGAATCTCGGGTGGAAAATAAAAGATTCGCGGAGATTTTTTCTCAGGAGTTTGGCCTGCCGGATGACGTGTTCGGCCTGTCGATCATAATGTTTGGCCTGCCGATCAACGGGAGATAAGATTACATGTTTTTACGTGGATCTTATCAGATATTGATTCAAACTTGATTCTGTTTCGAGTTTTTGAGACCTAATCTGATATGGACTGACCCCAGGACCAATAGGTATAAAAAGGGAGTGAGTCTCATGATTTACTCAGATCAATTTAAGAGATTGAGAGTGATACTCTTCTAGTGAGCATCTAAAAACTCCCTGAGAGCTTTTGTTCACAAATCACGAACACTAGCTTTGGGTTCTCTCTATTGGTTGGAAGGAGAGTCACCAGTGGAAGAGCTGTACGTGTGAGCCCACACTCACTCCGGTTGTGGATAGAGAATAGCAAAGAAGACCAGTTGGTTGAGGCTCTTCTGGAACGTTACTTCTTTACACGGATTGCAGAGGTTCTTCAGCACACTGAGGTTAGTAAGATCTGTCTAATTTATATATATAACATGTCAAACTTGTGTTTTGGAAATTACTCTGATGGAAAAATTTTTAAAATTTCGCTGCGCACTTTGTTTCCAACAGACATTTCAGAAGGCAACTTAAACTGATAAGCTACTTTGCCTATCTACTTTACAATTTCAAACTGTCCGATAAACCTCAGGTTCAATTTGCCATTCTTCCCAAACCTCATAACTTCTTTCCTCGGTGCAACTTTCAAAAATACAGATTCACCCACAGCGAACTCTAAGGGTCTTCTTCTCTTGTCAACATAACTCTTTTGACGGCTTTGTGTGGTCTCTATTCTTCTTCTTATCAACTTTATCATCTCAGACGTTTCGTTGACAAAATCAGTCCTTTCAGCCTCAACACTTTCCATCAACTTCCTCTCACCAGCTTCATGCAAACATATAGGCGACCTGCATTTTTGTCCATATAGAGCCTCATAAGGTGCCATTCCAATCGTCACCTGATAGCTGTTGTTGTAAGCAAACTCTACTAATGGTAGCATTTTACACCAGCTGGTCTTGAAGTCAAGAGAACAAGCCCGAAGCATATCCTCTAAGATCAAGTTCATCCTCTCTGTTTGGCCATCTGTCTGAGGATGGAAAGCTGTACTAAAATGCAACTTGGTCCCCATAGCAGTCTGTACGCTTCTCCAGAACTTGAAAGTGAACCTACTATCACGGTCTGAGATGATTGACTTAGGAATTCCATGAAGTCGTACGGTCTCTTTGACATAGAGTTTCGCTCACCGTTCCATAGAGTAAGTGATCCTGATAAGAGTGAAATGTGCCATCTTCATTAGTTGATCCACAACAACCCAAATAGCGTCATAACCATTCATAGTCTTAGGAAAACTGGTAATGAAATCCATTGCCATATCCTCTCATTTCCATTTCGGTATCTGGATAGACTATAAATCACCACCAGATCTCTGGTGTTCAGCTTTGACTTGTTGGCATATCAAGCATTTCTTCGTATACATAACAACATCACGTTTCATTCCAAACCACCAGAAGTTACCCCTTAGATCATTATACATCTTTGTTGCACCAGGATGAATTGAGTAAGGAGTGTCATGAATTTCCACCAAAATCCTTTCCCTTAAGCCATCAACATTGGGAACACATAAGCGGTTCTTAAGGTACAGAGTTTCGTCATCTGCAATACAAAACTCTTGACATTTCCTTCTTGCATTTCCTGCTTAATCCTTATGAGGCTTACATCTTCATCTTGTTTTCTCTGAATTTCATCATACATCGTCGGAGCAAGAGTGAGTACTGACAGCTGTCCTGTGATAAGTTCTAAACCGAAGTCTAGAATCTCCTTTCTCAAAGGTTTAGACATTACTTGCATTGCCATCAACGTAGCTATTGTCTTTCTACTTAAAGCATTAGCCACTCGGTTGGCCTTACCAGGGTGATACAGGATTTCACAATCATAATCCTTCACCAATTCAAGGCATCTTCGTTGTCTCATGTTTAGGTCTCTCTGCATGAAGAAGTACTTCAAACTTTGATGATCGGTGAAGATCTTGCATTGGACCCCATACAAATAGTGTCTCTATATCTTCAATGCAAAAATGACTGCTGCTAACTCGAGGTCATGAGTAGGATATTTCTTTTCGTAATGCTTTAATTGCCTTGATGCATAGGCAATCACCCTTTCATTTTACATTAGAACAGCTCTGAGGCCCATCTTAGATGCATCGCTATAAATCATAAATCCGTTGTTTCCTTCCGGAATAGCCAATACCTGGAGCTATCGTTAGCCTTTTTTTTAGTTCTTGAAAACTCTTCTCGCAAGCATCTGTCCATTCATACTTCTTTCCCTTGCGAGTTAGGTTCGTGAGTGGAGCTGCGATCTTGGAGAAGTCTTCTATGAATCTTTGATAATAACCTGCTAGGCTTGAGAAGCTCCTTATTTTAGTTGCGTTCGTCGGTTGCATTCCAGTTGAGAACAACCTCTACCTTAGCAGGATCAACCATGATTCCTTCCTTTGATATAACATGCCCCAAGAAAGACACTCTGTCCAGCCAGAATTCACACTTAGAGAATTTTGCATATAGCTTGTGTCTCCTTATTGTCTCCAGCACAATTTTCAAATGCTCCTCATGTTCTTCTTGATTCTTTGAATAGACAAGAATATCATCGATAAACACAACAACAAATTTATCGAGGAAATCCTTGAATACCTGATTCATCAAATCCATGAAGGCCGTAGGTGCATTCGTCATACCGAAAGCATAACCACAAATTCATAGTGACCATACCTCGACTTGAAGGCAGTCTTAGGAATATCTCCTTCTTTAATCTTCAGCTGGTGATATCCTGACTGTAGATCAATCTTTGAGAACACTGATGCATCATCAATTCGAGACAACGGGTACTTGTTCTTTATCGTCACCTTGTTCAGCTCTCTATAGTCGATGTTGAGTCTCATAGTGCCATCCTTCTTCTTTACAAACAAGACTAAAGCTCCCCATGCTGAGTGACTCGGTCTGATGAAGCCTTTGTTGAGTAGCTGTTTTAATTGCGTATGAAGCTCCTTTAACTCTATCGAGGCCATTCTGTATGGTGCCTTTGAGATCGGGTCGATGCCTGGTGCGAGCTCTATCTCGAATTAAACTTCTCTTTCTGGCAGTAAACTTGTTAGGTCATTGGGAAATACCTCTGAAAATTCTCGTACAACTGCCACATCCTCAATCTTTATCTTATCTTCTTGACTTTTATCCACGATGTTCGTCAGATAGCCCGTGCAGCCACTAGCTAATAGCTTCCTTGCTTTCATTGCGGATAAAAACATACTGGGTTTCTTTCAAGACTCGCGAACATACATGAACTTTTGATCACCTTCTAGATGGAAGATCACCTTTCATTTTTGACATTCGATAGAAGCATTGTACTTGCCCAGAAAATCCATTCCAAGAATCATATTATAGTCATACATGTCAATCACAATGAGGTTGATGAAAAGTTTCCTATCAGAAATCCATAGGGGTACTGTACGCAGACAATGCATAGATAATATCACTTCCCCAGAGGGTAGTGTCGTAGTGAATCCCTATCTCATAGGCTCTAAACGAATCCTTAACTTTTTAGCAAATGACATAGATATAAAAGAATGTGTGGCACCCGTATCAAAGAGAACATAAGCATTAATAGATAAACTTGTTATCTGACCTGTGACCACATTAGAAGCTTCAGCAGCCACTTGTTCCTTTGTCATGGCGTAGATGCGGGCATTCGTAGGTGGGGCTTCAAGTCTTCCTTGACTGATTAGTGGCCCTTCAAGGGAAGTTTGCATCTAATGGAGTTGGGCCTGAGGAGCAGGTCTTTAAGGGGCATTAGCATTCATCAGGTTGGGGCAGTTCTTAACAAAATGATCTTCTTGCCCATAAATAAACATTGGTTTGTCCCCAAGCGGCATTCCCTTGGATGTTTCTTTCCACATTTGGCGCATGGCTGAAACTGCTTGCTATTGATGTTGTTGGGCTGGCCACCATTGTGCCTCTTGTTGCCTTGGCTCTACTAGTTTTGAGGATTGCCCTTCTCTTCTTGTTCCTCCAGTTCTGGTTGTTGTTATTACTGTTGTTGTTGTTTCTGTGTGGAGGGCGGTTCTGGTTATTAGCATTACTGGCTAGCTGGCCAGACTGAGGCTGGTTCCTTTTTAACTTGGACAAATGAAACTCAACATGTTAGGCCCTCATAACAACCTGTTCTTGTGTCCTGGGTGGACTAGCCCCATCAACGATCGCAGCGATCTCTGGCCTAAGGACTCTGATTAGTCTTCGACAGCTAGCTGGTCAAACTTTGCCACTACATCGGTGACCGACATGTCTCCTTGGCGCAAGTTCTCAAACTCATCATAGTGCCTCCTTGTAATGTTCATGTGGAAAACCATTTCATCTCTTCAACATTTATGCTCTGTTCGATGCCATCCCACCAAATCCTGGCCTCCATGGTGAGGCAATACGAAGCACAGAGAACCTTCCCATTGTCCGTGAATCCCATGAGTCTTAGGGTGGCCTCGATCGTCTTTAACCATCCTTAAGTGACTAGCGGATCCTTTGAACCCTCGAAGTCTGTTGGCTTAACCCTTTTCCATCTGACTAGAAGGGCTTCTTGATGGACCATTCTGGACTCGATAGCAGGAGCTGAGACTTTGTTGACTTGTGGTTGGGAGGAGGAGGAGGAGGCTCATCATTGCCTCCTCATTCACTGTTTTGGCCATTGGCCCTTAATTTAGCAATCTCTCTTCTTTGATCCTCCAATTGCCTTTGTAGCTCAGCGATGATCGTCATAAGCCTTTCATTGGTCTGGGTATGGATTTGCATTCTTCTGTGGCCGTCCATTGTCAATTTCCTGAAAGAATTAGGAGCTTATGAATAATCTTCTAATTTATGAGACAGGTTTTCACTACTAAAGCATTAATCATTAAACATCTAAACCTCATTCTTATCATCATATTTGCATCTAAACATTAATCATCTAAACATTAATCATTTAACTTTAAAACATACTTACTTGGAGGGTTTGGATTGACGTGTGGCAATATGAATTATAAACGGAAATTCGCTCTGATACTAAAGCCTATAACGCCCCCTTACGGACGTCACAGATGTTGTTACATACATTCCTTACATACTTTTATTTTAGGATGAACCAGTTGAACAAAACTTAATTATTTAAGAAAAAACATAAGTGGAAACATAATTAAGAAATCATATCTAGGATCCATGCATGCATTTTTTTTTCAACATTCAAAATCTTAATCCATCATTAAAATAATAATTTACTTATTCATAAACATCCTTTAAATAGTTTACCAAATCCATCGAAGATTAAAACAATCTTTTAAAACAACCATGAAAAACTTACTTACAGTTTGGCAAGTCGAAGGTCAAACTTCGGCAGGCCATCCAAAGCTCTGTAAAAATAAGATTTTCATAGTTGATGAGATCGATAGGCCGGTACAGAGTAGTCATAGGCCGATCCATCCATCGGCAGTCCGAACAATAATGTTCGGCAGGCCAACCGATTATAAAACGAACTTTTTAAATCAAAACTCCATAATTTAAACGCGGAAGACGAAATACTTAAAAAGGAATAAGATAAAATAATAAAAGATAGTTCATGGGTTCTTTAAAACTTATCAAATAAATGTGTCCAAATAATAAAACATAATTTTATATTATAAAATAAAAACTTCATTCTTGGTGTTCTTCCGATTACAATTCATCTTGCTTAGCTCACAAGCCTTTTCTCGCCCTCGGCCTAGTCCATCACCTTCTTACCCTTATCTGCAACATGATATAAACTGAATAAGCTAAAGCTTAGTAAGTACGTTATTATCTCACAACTTAAAACATTTTATGAACATCATCATCATCATACATCATAATAGTGTGCTAAGCACATTTGCATAGGATTATATCTTTCATTACTTTGACCATATTAAAACTTAATTGATTTTATCTTAAGGGCCCAAGTATTGCACCATAATTATCATTGAAGGCGCGCCGTCATGAAAGGAGAAGGGTAGCTAATTCTAAACCAAACATGGCATCATAACATATCATAACACAACATTGGTGTGCAACACTTATTTAGGTGATACATATATATACATATATAACTTACATACTTTGAAATATGTCATCATCTTACATGCATAATCTTTAAAACATAAAAATCTTTCATGAGAAATATAAATGAAACCATCACAAAAACATCATAGATATCATCATGAACATAATTTCAAACCTTTTATAAAACATATCATGTGGCAGGTGAGAATGTACTTATAGTTTTATGCGCTAGCTTACTTAACCTTAATATTGTTGGTGACGATGCCGTGGTCTCGATGTGCTCTTCTTTATAATGTGTTTATGTCATACATTCATTAAAAAGATACATAACAGAAATTAATATTTATTTTCATAGAATGAATCATCCATTTATTAAATCATCACACATACATTCATCTCTTTTGCAAACATAATTTATAACACATATTCATTATCCATAAATCATAAGAACATACTACCAACACCAATATTTTTTTACCTCCATGAATTCTTAATTCAATAACTCAACATTCTCATATAGTTTAGGTATCACACTTGGCTGGAACCAAAGTTAATACATAAACATATTACAATGATTTTTCATTTATCATAAAAATTTCATTTGGTAATTTAAACCAAGTCACATAACTCACACTTCCAAAACTGCCAGCAATAACAATTCAGTAAACAACTCTAAACTCAAGTCCATTTATCACATTTTGACATCATAGAAAAATCTATAAAAATTAACACATATAATAGACATATAGAACTCTAACATATCCAAAATTGGCTTCAACAAAAATTGGAGTGGGTCAAAATGCATATTTGAAATTAGTAGTTAAACTAACTTCCATCATATAAAGCAGTAAGTTACATGAGTTCATCTTTTTCAAACAATCAAAACAAATTTTAGGCCTCAAAATTCTTATGACATCATATTAACATACAAATATTGCACCTCAAAAAAATTCGTTTCATCAAATAAAATCATTTAATTATAGAAAATATCACACCACAAGGAGTTCAACAATTTTATGATAAAACAGTTTCTAAACCTAGTCTTAATGAAAATTCCATAACACATAAAATACCCATCAAATCTTCACCAAACTTTCCAGTCCATATCATAACATATGCATGAACATTTTCCCAAATTTCGTAAAAATGAAAGCATATTTACCCCTTGAATTAAAACCACATTTTTCAGCAACATAAAAAAGCAACATCATTTTACTATGAGTGGCAGAGCGTAGAAAATTCATATCTTATCATGGAAAAATCTAATTAAGGTGAAATTTGGAGGAACATCACATAACACATCCATGAACAACATATTAAAATTTCAGAGCAAAAGAAAATACCTAGACAAAGTTATGGCAGTCGGATTAGGGAGGAGAAATGCATTTCAGAAACACGGAAAAAGAGAGTTCTTACCTTAAACAAATTTCTTCACAAACTCCTTTGAATTCAACCAAAGAAATTTCAATATTTCTCACAAATATTAGCTGGGAAATTTGAGAGGGTGACAAAGAAGAAAACATGAAAAGGAGAAAGAGAGAGAGAGAGAGGAAACGTCTAAGAAATAGAGAGCAAGAGCAAAAATTATCGTGAAAGAAGAAAATGAGAGTAACATACAAAAAGGAGGCTTGTCCTTTCCCTTATTATCAAAAATTTATGACTAAAATCTTGGGGGATGGAGAGAGATAAGGGCAAAGTCAACAAATCATCTAATTTTACCATATTTCAACTCTTCAAAAAGGGAAACCATATCAATTACATTCAATCAATCAAATGTCAATTATTTTATTTCCTTAAATGAGGAAATTATTCCATAAATATGCCAATCAATCACATTAAACCATCCAATCATCGTAATTATCTCAATCATAAATTTGGAAAGACTTCTGCTGACTGCTCATCAGCTATCATCGGCCTATCGATTCCTTACTTCGGCCTGTCGATTCCACAAAGTTCGGCCTATCGATGATTTCCATCAGCCTGCAGATGCTTGAGGGACAATTCGGCCTGCCGAACTTGAAGGTTCGGCCTGCTGAACTGTCCTTGCATACTGGAATACATCATAACATTTAAATCATTAATGAATCATCATAAAACATACAATAATAATAACATGAACACTTGAGCACATCAATTCCACATGACCCTCACCTGTCATAGCACTAAGAATAAATTGTTAGTCACAATATTATCATAAATCAATATGGAAAATACTTAACGTCATCACTAATATAACATTATCCGTTACATGAAACATGCGGGTGTTACATAATATGTAAAATACTTAAAACAAATATAAATTAAGCAAAAAATTAACAATTTATACACAATTATCCAAGGAAGTCGATAAAGGTTCACGCTAATCATAGTTGGTGTAATGAAATGGTTGAAATAAAAATACAATAAAGTATAATGCAATACAATAATGAGGGAATGAATAACATGTTAGAAAACGAGTATGCAACTCATTTTAAAATTTTTTTAGTTAAAATGATTTTCCCAAACAAGTTAGATATGCTATGTATATAAATTAATAAAAGACCTTTCATACCTCTTAGCAGACCAGAAAAATAGCAAGAATTGTTATGAGAGAATTCTAGCGGAAGAGCCTCAACAAACTAGCCTTCATTGCTATTCTCTTTCTACGATCGAAATGTGGGTGGTCCCACGGGGTTTAGTCTTTTCTCAGGTAATCTCACCTTCTAACCACTTGAGAAAACTAAGAACTAAGGTTCGAAAAGTTGAACAATAGCTCTACGGGAGTTTCAGAGTCTTCTAGAAATACTCTTCGCTAAATCTCTCAAATGATCTAAAAAATAATAATTTTTTTTCCACTTATATAGAGGTTAGATTGGTACTCATTCTAATCAAATTAGGCTTTGAAATTCAAGTTTGGATCAACTTTCAAAGTGAAAGCATGTTAGCCTCAAACAACTAACGTAGCAGGGTCCCGTCGACCTGCCAACACTATGTCCGGTTGACCGTATAATCGTAACAGCACCTCCACCATGCGTTTTTAGTTCCTAAGGTTTATCACATTAATTTTAATCGAAACCAATGGATAAATCCAACTATATTTGGCCCGGGAATCTATTATAGAACTTAAATTTTAATTCAAATAATCCAATCAAAAAGTTATCTGATTAAAATAACTCTAAATATATAATTTCATATCAAATAAAACATATTTCAATTAATTCAACATGTTTACTTTAAATTAATTCATAAAATTAATTCAACCTAGAAACTAACAAGAATTATTAAATCTAATCAATCTAATTTTAGCAAATCTAATAAATAACAAAAGTTACCAATCTATAAGAAAAACAAGTCGTATCGTTACACGAAATATTATGAGTTAGTAAAGGGGACTCGATGGACATATATAGATCAAGCTCATCTAATTACAAAATAATATATCCCCAACATGTATAATTTATAATTATCAACTCTATAGCTATTCCACTAAAAGCTTAAAGCTACTCCTATGAACTATATTTAAATTACGAAACTCCAATAAGTTTATCATCCATGACATATCATTATGTGTAGCATTCCTATAGGATATTCATAATCGGCTTAAGGATAAAATTCTATTTTACCTTCCCGATTATTTTTATATTATGTTCTATTATCTCACCATTAGAATACCTTCTATTCATAACCAATATAAATAGTATACATTTGTTTACACATATGTATCCAAATGGTTAAGTGCTTTAGTTTCCAATTACAAGATAATATCTACAAGAGAATATCATTAGCTTTACAAAAGAGCTATGGATTCCATATCTATGAATATCAAGTTTATGTCAATCAAAAGACGCAAGTCTGGAATATACAAACTTATTAATTCATTTTAAGATTATGATGTAATGCATATGATTGTTTAAAGTGAATTTATGCAAACAAAATTATTAATCAAATCAATTTATCTTTAGTTCCGCTCCAATTTATCGTCACTAATGACAATATACCAATGTTTCTACTCATGGAGTCTAACTTCAATGGCCAATATACATAATCTTCTATTAGGGATGTGGACAACATAACAATCTTAGCATGAATGAAGTGCCAAACTTTATTCTCTTGATTGCAGACCTTTTCATTTAGACTATCACCTTTAACATTCATATCTTTCTCATAATCTGTCCATCATATGTGCAATCTTAAAGGTTTAGACTACAGTCTCAGACTTTTGTTTGCTTATCATATATTTAACATAAATGAACATAAAGGACAACATCTTAAATACAAAAATAAATAATATAGTCTTTATTGATTATATGTCTCCCTACACTATTATATCATTTAATCATTAAAGCACCTAATCTAACAATCTTCCACTCGTCTTAAGCAAGTAAATGTGTCATGCAATGCATCCCCATAGCCTCTACATGCTTTTCAAAGTTCCTTGTAGGTAGCGCCTTCGTGAAAGGATCAACTATATTGTCCTTGGATGCAATCCATTACATATCAACATATACTCCCTCAATGAAGTCCTTTATCACACAATACTTCCAGTCTACGTGCTTACTCATCTTGTTGTATCTTGATTCCTTGGCATTAGCTATCATTGCTCTATAGCATGGTACAATGCAACTAGCTTATCCATACTAGGAATTACCTCAATATCCCCAAGGATCTTGCAGAGCCACATTGCTTCTTTTGAAGCATCACTAGCAGCCACATACTTGGCCTCCATTGTTGAATCAATAGTGCAATCTTACTTGACACTCCTCTAAACAATGGCACCTCCTCCTAGAGTAAACACAGATCCAAAAGTCGATCTTCTCATATCCAGATAGGTTTGAAAAATTTGAATTAGTGTGCCCAAGAGGTATTATATCCTCACTAGAATACACTAGCACATAACTTCTAATCCTTCTCAAATACTTGAAAAGATGCTTAACACAACCCAATCTTCTAATCCTTCTCAAATACTTGAAAAGATGCTTAACACAACCCAATGGTTAGGTTTTGGATTTGACTGAAATCGACTAGCTCTCCTGACTGCATAACACATGTAAGGTCATGTGCAAAGCATAGCATACACTAGACTACCTACTGCCGAAGCATAAGGCACCTTCTTCATGTATTCTCTTGTCTCATTGGTCTTCAGACTGTCTCTTTTGGAAAGAGTTATTCTAGACCTAGATGGTTGCCTACCTTTCTTGAAATTATGCATTGCAATCTTCTCAAGAATCTTGTCTATGTATGAAGATTGGGATAAAGATATCATTTTGTTCTTTCTATCTCAACAGATTTAAATTCTTAGAACATAATTAGCCTAACCTAAATCCTTTATGTCAAATTGCTCAGTCAACCAAATTTTTACCGAAGAACAACACCCTTATGTCATCGCTAATTAATAGAATGTCATCTATATAGAGCAGTAGGAAAACCATTTTTCTATCCTTAATATATTTGTAAACACATGGTTGATCCATGTTTTGTTTGAACCAATAAGTCTTGACTATTTAGTCAAATCTTGTGTTCCAAGAACGAGAAGTATGCTAAAGTCTACAAGTAGACTTTAGCAATTTGCAGACTTTATTCTCTTGAATCTTAGCTTTAAACTCAGCTAGTTGTACCATAATATATGGTTTAATTAAGATATCCATTTAAGAAAGCCGTAATTGAGAGCTACAGCAATGGACAAAAGAATGCGAATGGACTTAAGCATGGCTACAAGTGAAAAGGTTTCCTTGTAGCTGATTCCTTCCTTTTTCATGTATCCCTTTGCTACCAATCTATCCTTATAGTTTTTGACTTTTACATCTACTCCTCTCTTTCTTTTATAAACCTACTTACACTTTATGGGTTTTAACTCTTTAGGAAGGTACATAAGTTCCTGTTAGACATGTATGCCCTAAGGAGTAAAAAAATGTAATATGTTTTTGGAGACATTTTTATCAATAAAGAATTTGTTCATTTATATATACCAAATCTTGTCCTCTTTACGTTTATATTTGTTGAATGTATGATAAGCAGACAATAGTCTGAGACTGTCAGTCTAAACCTTAAGAATTGGGCATATGATGGACTGATTATGCGGAAGGCACGATTCTTAAGGTGACGGTCTAAAACATATGATCTGCAATTGAGGGAATAAAATTGGGCGCTTTATTCATGTAAAGATTGTTATGTTGTCTATATCCCTTTTGGGAGATGGTTTGTCTTGGCCATCGGAGTTGGACTCCGTGAATAGAAACATTGGCACGTTGTCATATGTGACGATGTGTTGGATCGGGACATAAAGTGAATTGATTTGGATTAATAATTCTGTCTTAGCAAATTGATTCACTTTAGACAATCACTTGTATTGTATCTTAATCCTGAGATGAATAGTGGGCCCATTGTCTAGACTTGTGTCTTTTGATGTACCAATGGGTGACTCCCACATCTTTGTAGTGGTATGCATGCCGGTACTTTGGAGGCATGACTCTTGATAGCGTAGACTTGTTATTCATAGATATGGAATCCATAGCTCCTCTTTAGGAGTAATGATATCCTCTTATATGAGTTGTCCTGTAATTGGAAAACTGAAGCGCTCAACCATTTGGATACATAGGTGTAACCAAATGGTATACTATCTTTGGATGGTAAGTTTTCTAATGGTGAGACAATGGAACGTAAGATAAAAATAATCGGGAAGGTAAGACAGAACTTGTCCTTAAGCCGATTATGGATTATCATATGGGGATACGATACACTTTGATATGTCATGGAGACTTAGCTACACGAGCTTCGTAATTCTATAAAGTTTGATAGTGCAGCTCCAATCTTTTAGTTGAGTAGCGTTGGAGTTGATAATTGTGAAATGTATATTTGGGATATTAGGCTTCATAATTATCATGAGCTTGAAATTTATAGGTCCATTTTGGTCCCTTTTGCTAGCTCACAAAATCCTGTAATGACACTACGTGCTTTTCCAATAATTGGTGACTTATTTTGGATTTATCGGATTGGTTTAAATTTTGTAAGAATCAAATAATTCATGTTTGTTTATTGGTTGAATTAATTTTGTAATGAAATTAATTTAAGATAAACTTGTTGAATTATTGGGATCAGATAATTCTTGTCTGTTTATCGGTTGATTTAAATTTGGATAAATTAGATCAAGATAAACTTGTAGAATTATTGTGAATTGATTTATTTTCTTAGAGATTATCTTGATAAAGTTTGTTTTGATCAGATAACTTCTTTATTGGGTTATTTGAATCAAAACTGAGACTTTATCCTTTAGAATCTTGGGTGGAAAATAAAAGATTCGTGGAGATATTTTCTTGGGAGTTCGGCCTATCGAATGACGTGTTCGGCCTGCCGATTAGTGAGAGATAAGATTACACGTTTTCACATGGATCTTATCAGATATTGATCCGAACTTGATTCTATTTCAAGTTTTTGAGACCTAATCTGATAAGGACTAACCCCAGGACCAATGGCTATATAAAGGAGTGAGTCTCATGATTTACTTAGATCAATTGAGAGATTAAGAGTGATACTCTTCTAGTGAGCATCTAAAAACTCCCTGAGAGCTTTTGTTCACAAATCACGAACACTAGTTTTGGGTTCTCTCTCTTGGTTAGAAGGAGAGTCACTGGTGGAAGAGCTATACGTGTGAGCCCACACTCACTCTGGTTGTGGATATAGAATAGCAAAGAAGACCAGTTGGTTGAGGCTCTTCTAGAACGTTACTTCTCTACATAGGTTACGGAGGTTCTTCACACAAAGGTTAGTAAGATCTATCTAATTTATACATATAGCATGTCAAACTTGTGTTTTGGAAATTACTCTGAAGAAAAATCTTAAAATTCCGCTGTGTACTGCGTTTCCAACAATTGGTATCAGAGCCATAGTTTTTACATAAATTTACAAGTTTGTGATCATGTTATATGCATAAATTTAGTGATCTTTATCTCTCATATGCTTGAATTGAATTTTATAAAGAGATGACACTCTGGGTTTCTATAAATTACATATGTTGTCATAGATTATGTGGTAAAGGTTTATTAATTAATTATGGTTGATTAAATCGTTGTTTAATTATTTATTAATTAATTAATACCGGTTATGGTTCCTTAGAGGTTAGAATATCTATCTAGGTTTTTCATGTAATTAGATGGTGGACTATTATCTCCATCTAGGAATTGTTATTTAATTTTAAATTTGTAAGAATTTTTGTAATTAAATAATTATTCAGAGAAGACGGATCTAGACGATGGATCTAGAAGAATGATGATGGCGCCCCCAGGTATTTCCTGAGTCTCTAATTTTATGTTTTTGAATTGTTGAAAATAAAATTGATAAATTAAAATTGTATTTTCTGGAATGATGAATTACTGCTCGGTCGGCATGCCGGATGTCACAGTTCGGCAGGCCGATGGTCACAGGTCGACCAGTCGGACGTGTGGTCCAGTAGGTCGACAGTGGGGCAGAAATTGGGGTGCTCTGCCGGCAAGCCAAACTTTCAGTTAGGCAGGCCGAACCTTCATGGATCGGTAGACCGATGTATTAGATCGGCAGGCCGATGAAGCATGACCGACTGAGAGCTGCCAAGTGTCCAGAAAAGGTGCAATTTTTTCGGTGCAGTTTTAATTTTATTTTTGAGATGATTCTAAGAAACATTAAATTTGGATATGACCGGAAATATGAAGTTTTTGATTCATAATCGGATTGAAGACTTGAAGATGGGTATTGCATGAAGAAGGATACAACTTGAGGATTCAAGGATGAAGAATCAATAAATGACTCGATTATTCTCTTGTAATCTTATTTTTTCTATTCTCTAGGGTGGAACCATAATATTACGGTTATTATTATTTTGCTTGTAGCTTTGCTTGATTGCTTTGCTTGTCTGCATTATAATATGATTTAACATGTATATTGATAACATGTCATATAGGATAGGGAGTGCCGCTCATATTAAAATTGTTCATGCATAATTTTAAAATAAAACCTTGACTTCAAAAGATTGAGTGGGAGAAGGTTCTCGAAGAGAGGACCTAAGGCCTCCATCGTTGGTCCATAGGAAGAACATGGTGGTTTCGACCCCTAAGAAGGGATTTCTATCATGTACCAGATTGGATCTCTGAAAGGATAAGGTATTTTAGTATGATTTATGGTTGCACACCCCTAGGTGGTGATTATAAATCATGGATAAAATACTGAAACGATGGTTATACACTCACGTTAATTTTATTATTAACCTCCCCTAGGAGCTCTATTAATAATATTAATGGCCAAAGAAATGATTATTAGTATATGCTGGATCATACGGGTCCTGGATGGCATATATTAATCAGGAGGGGATCCGTGTTCCTGATTAAATTTGGCATGACTCCCCTAGGAGCTTGTTGAATTCTGAGTTGGGGATTATCGTTGTAAGGTTGTGATATTTTCAAGGTTTTGACACGTAAATAGATTTGTATGAGTTTACATGATTGTGTTATCTTACCAAATTATTATATATGTTTGCTTATGTTTGGTATATGATTCTTTATTGTAGATTGAAAATGTCTAAAAACGCTTTATCATCGATACTTGACTAAAACCAATTAACCAGTGAGAATTATAATGATTGGAAACGAAACCTGGACATCGTCCTATCCTTTGAGAAACTAAAATATGTAATAACAACCCCTTGTCCTCCTGAGCCTACGAGAGACTCAAGTAATGAGCAATTCAAAGTGTACGATCGTTGGAAAGATGCTAATGATCAGGCCCGCTGCTATATTATGGCTAGCATGAACAATGCGCTGCAGGCTCAACATCAGGATTATGAGACTGCGAAGCAGATCTTGGATAATCTTGAAGATATGTTCGGAGACCAGGCCATAACGAAGCGACAAGGGGCGCTTCGAAAACTCTTAAACTATAGACAAAGATCGGGGACATTTGTAAAGGAGCACATGATGTTGGTCATGGGTTACCTCGCTGAGGCTCAAACCAATGGAGCCGACATCGATGCTGAAACTCAGATGACTATGGTCTTCGAGACTCTATCTAAGGAATTTATTCTGTTTAGAGCTACTTTTAATTTAAGTAATAGATAGGATATGACCTTGATAGAACTGATAAAACAATTACGGGAGTTCGAACTCCTGATCAGGAAGTCTCCTACTGGTGGTGAGGCCAACATGGTAGCTACTTCTGGTTCCAATCCTAACTCAGGGAATGGAAAGAAGCAACGGGCCAAGAACGGGAAGTCTTCTATTCCTACTGCTACCAAGAGCAAGAAGAAGAAGAAGAAGAACCCAAAGAAGCTTAAGTGCTTCTTCTGTGGTAAGGTCGGGTATAGAAAGAAGCATTGCAAGGACTTCCTTTCCAAGGGAGGTAGGTGTGATCTTCTATATTTAGAAACTTGTTTGGTTGAGGAATCCAGTGACATCTGGGTCATAGATTCCGGTGTAACTAATCATGTTTGTGTTTCTCTGCAGGGATTCAAAGAAATGAGAAGTCTGCTACGTGAAGACTTAATGCTTCGGATAGGCGATGGATCCTTGGTCTTAACGGAAGCAGTGGGAGATGTCCATCTTTGCTTTGATAATTATAGGAATTTAATTTTGCAAGATTGTTTTTATGTTCCTAAATTTAAAAGGAATTTAATTTCTGTATCTTCTTTATTTAAAGACTCCTACGTGGTATCTTTTAACGAAAAAGTGGTGATTCGTAAAAACAAATCTTTTATCTGTTCTGGATGGATGCAAAATAATCTATATTTTATCAAACCTAAGATGGACTTATTGCTTAATGCTGAGATGAATGATAATGACTCAAAAGGACTTAAAACTTCTCACTCTAATATGACTTATCTTTGGCATTTGCGCCTTGGCCATATTAACCTGAATATGATTCAAAGGCTGGTAAGGGATGGACCTTTAAGTCACTTAAAGGTGGAATCTATACCTCAATGTGAATCTTGTTTGGAGGGTAAAATGACTAAAAGGCCATACAGGTCTAAGGGCAATAGGGCCGAAGGGGTTCTAGAACTTATGCATAGTGATGTTTGCGGACCGATGAACATCCGAGCACGAGGAGGGTATGAGTACTTCATCACTTTTATTGACGATTACTCAAGATATGGGTATGCGTACCTAATGCACCACAAAAGCGAAACTTATGATAAGTTCAGGGAGTTTCGGGCTGAAGTGGAAAAGAATTGGGTAGACCCATAAAGGCACTTTGATCTGATCGAGGTGGGGAATACCTTTCTGATGAGTTCTTGGGACACTTGTTGGAGAATGGGATTTTATCCCATTTGACTGCGTCGGGCACTTCGCAGCAGAATGGCGTAGTGGAGAGAAGAAATAGAACTTTGTTGGACAAGATTAGGTCCATGATGAGTTATTCATCATTGCCTTTATCCTTTTGGGGATATGCACTACAAATTGTATGTTATCTTTTGAACAATGTGCCTTCAAAATCGATCCCTAAAACTCCTCACGAGTTGTGGACAAGAAGGAAGACATCCTTAAACCATATTCACATATGGGGATGTTTGGCTCATGTCCTGTTTAAGGATCCGAATAAGTTGGAAGCACATTCAAAAGATTGCGTGTTTGTAGGATATCCAAAAGGGACTAAAGGGGGTCATTTTTATAACCCGAAGGAAAATAAAGTCATGGTTTCAACTAATGCAACTTTTCTTGAGGAGAGTTACATGGACGACTTTAAACCTCGAAGCAAAGTGGTGCTTAAGGAGTTAAGGGGTGATCCGTTCACTCCGGAGGTTCCAAACGAAACCATTCCGATCGGTGTAGAAAAACCAAACAAACTTGAACAACAATCTCAGGGACTTCAGCGTAGTGGGAGGATCGGGCATCAACCTGAGAGGTATATGTTCAATGGGGAGGTCTTTTTGGCTAAACCGGATGAACGTGATAGGGATCCTTATACTTACGCAGAAGCTATGGAGGATGTTGATTCAAGACTCTGGACAGAGGCCATGAACATAGAGATGAAGTCTATGGAGACTAATCGGGTCTAGGAGCTTGTGGATCTTCCCGAAGGGGTAAAACCCATAGGGTGTAAGTGGATTTACAAGAGGAAAAGAGGAGTGGATGGAAAGGTCAAAATCTTTAAGGCTAGACTGGTAGCTAAGGTTATACGCAAAAGGAAGGAATCGATTATGAGGAAACCTTTTCACCTGTAGCCATGCTTAAGTCCATCTGGATTCTCTTGTCCATAGCTGCCGCTCTCGACTATGAGATTTGGCAGATGGATGTCAAGACGGCTTTTTTGAATGACTATCTTGATGAGTTCATTTATATGGAACAACCAGACGGGTTCAAAGTCATGGGTTAAGAGGCTAAGGTTTATAAGCTGCTAAAGTCAATTTATGAACTTAAGCAGGCTTCCCATTCTTGAAACATAAGATTTGATCAAGTGATCAAGACTTATGGGTTCTCACAAAATGTGGATGAACCATGTGTTTACAAACACATTAAGGATGAGAAGGTGGTTTTTCTACTGCTCTATGTGGATGACATTCTGTTAATTGGCAATGACGTTAGGGCATTGTCATTGGTCAAATTATGGTTGACCAAGCAGTTTAACATGAAGGACTTAGGTGAGGCTAATTTTGTTCTCGGTATCTAGATCTTTCGGGATAGGAAGAACAAAATGATAGCTTTGTCACAGGCCGGCTACATAGATAAAATTCTCAGGAGGTTTGCAATGCAGGATTCCAAGAAAGGTGGGAAACCATCTAGGTCTGGAATTACTCTTTCTAAGAAATACTCTCCAAAGTCATATGAAGAAAGAGAACACATGAAGAAGGTGCCTTATGCTTCGGTAGTGGGTAGTCTCATGTATGCCATGCTTTGCACATGACTGGATATTAGCTATGCAGTCGGGATTGTAAGTCGATTTCAGGCGGATCCAGGACCGAACCATTGGGTTGCAGTAAAGCATATTTTAAGTACCTGAGAAGGACTCGAGGGTATATGCTTGTGTATTCGGCTGAGGATTTGACTCCTCTAGGATACACTGATTCAGATTTTCAATCCTATCTAGATTCTAGGAAATCAACTTCGGGGTTTGTGTTTACTCTGGGTGGCGGTGCCATCAGTTGGAGAAGTACAAAGCAAGATTGCACTTCAGATTCAACGATAGAGGCCGAGTATGTGGCGGCTAGTGATGCTTTGAAAGAAGCAGTGTGGCTCCGTAAGATCCTTGGGGATCTTGAGGTAGTTTCTGGTGTGGATAAAGCGGTATCACTGTACTGTGATAATAGTGCAGCGGTAGCTAATGCTAAGGAACCAAGATTTCATAAGAAGAGTAAGCATATTGATCAGAAGTATCATGTGATAAAGGACTTCGTTGAGGGCGGGCATGTCACAGTATGCAAGATTGTGTCAGAGGACAATTTAGCTGACCCGTTTACGAAGACACTTACTGGGAGAGTCTTCAAGAGGCATGTGGAAGCTATGGGGATGCAAAATTTGCTGTATTTACTTACTTAGTGCAAGTGGGAGATTGTTAGACATGTATATCCTAAGGAGTAAAAATGTAACATGTTTTGGGAGACATTTTTATCAATAAAGAATTTATTCATTTATATATACCAAATCTTGTCCTCTTTACATTCATATTTGTTGAATGTATGATAAGCAAACAGTAGTCTGAGACTGTCAGTCTAAACCTTAAGAATTGGGCATATGATGGGCTGATTATGTGGAAGACACGATTCTTAAGGTGACGGTCTAAAACATATGATCCGCAATCGAGGGAATAAAGTTGGGTGCTTTATTCATGTAAAGATTGTTATGTTGTCTATATCCCTTTTGGGAGATGGTTTGTCTTAGCCATCGGAGTTGGACTCCGTGAATAGAAACATTGGCTTGTTGTCATAGGTGACGATGTGTTGGATTGGGACATAAAGTGAATTGATTTGGATTAATAATTCTATCTTAGCAAATCAATTCACTTTAGACAATCACTTGTATTGTATCTTAACACTGAGATGAATAGTGGGCCTGTTGTCTCAACTTGTGTCTTTTGATGTACCAATGGGTGACTTCCGCATCTCTATAGTGGTATGCATGCTGGTACGTTGGAGGCATGACTCTTGATAGTGGAATCCATAGCTCCTCTTTAGGAGTAATGATATCCTCTTATATGCGTTGTCCTGTAATTGGAAAACTGAAGCGCTTAACTATTTGGATACATAGGTGTAACCGAATGGTATACTATCTTTGGATGGTAAGTTTTCTAATGGTGAGACAATGGAACGTAAGATAAAAATAATCGGGAAGGTAAGACAGAACTTATCCTTAAGCCGATTATGAATTATCATATGGGGATACGATACACTTTGATATGTCATGGAAACTTAGCTACACGAGCTTCGTAATTCTATAAAGTTCGAGAGTGCAGGTCCAAGCTTTTAGTGGAGTAGCGTTGGAGTTGATAATTGTGAAAGGTATATCTGGGATATTGGGTTTCATAATTATCATGAGCTTGAACTTTATAGGTCCATTTTGTCCCCTTTGCTAGGTCACAAAATCCTGTAATGACACGCTGTGCTTTTCTAATAATTGGTGGCTTATGTCGGATTTATCGGATTAGTTTAAAATTTGTAAGAATCAAATAATTCATGTTTGTTTGTTGGTTGAATTAATTTTGTAATAAAATTAATTTAAGATAAACTTGTTGAATTATTGGGATCGGATAATTCTTGTCTGTTTATCGGTTGATTTAAATTTGGATAATTAGATCAAGATAAACTTGTAGAATTATTGTGAATTGATTTATTTTCTTAGAGATTATCTTGATAAAGTTTGTTTTGATCAGATAACTTCTTTATTGGGTTATTTGAATCAAAACTGAGACTTTATCCTTTAGAATGTCGGGTGGAAAATAAAAGATTCGCGGAGATTTTTTCTCGGGAGTTTGGCCTATCGAATGACGTGTTCGGCCTGCCGATCAGCGAGAGATAGGATTACACGTTTTCACGCAGATCTTATCAGATATTGATCCAAACTTGATTCTGTTTCGAGTTTTTGAGACCTAATCTGATAAGGACTGACCACAGGACCAATGGCTATATAAAGGGAGTGAGTCTCATGATTTACTTAGATCAATTGAGAGATTAAGAGTGATACTCTTCTAGTGAGCATCTAAAAAACTCCCTGAGAGCTTTTGTTCACAAATCATGAACACTAGTTTTGGGTTCTCTCTCTTGGTTGGAAGGAGAGTCACCAGTGGAAGAGCTATACGTGTGAGCCCACACTCACTCTGGTTGTGGATAGAGAATAGCAAAGAAGACCAGTTGGTTGAGGCTCTTCTGGAACGTTACTTCTCTACACAGGTTGTTGAGGTTCTTCACACAAAGGTTAGTAACATCTGTCTAATTTATACATATAGCATGTCAAACTTGTGTTTTGGAAATTACTCTGAAGAAAAATTTTAAAATTCTGTTGCGCACCGCGTTTCCAACAGTCCCCACACTTGATAGTCTTCATAGACTTCATCTTGGTCTTCATAGCTTTTATGAAGAGTTTTGAATCAACATCCTCCATAGCCTTTTTGTAAGTGTAAGGATCTCAATCATATTCAACCAGTTTAGTCAAGTAAGCTTCACCATTGAAATATAACTCTCAGGTTGACGTTTGACCCTCCAACTACGTCGAAGCTCCCTAGATTGTTATTCTGCCTGTTTTTCCACATTGATTGGATCGGTTTTCACTAGAACTATTAGAGTAATCGAATCACTCACCATCTCCTCGAGTTTCATTCTACTATGAGGTTTAAAGTCGTTCATGAACTTTTCTTTAAGGAAAGTCATATTTGCAAAAATGATGATTTGAGTTATAGAAATAACCACCTTTTCTCCCCTTTTGATATCCTATAAACATGCATACCTCTAAACGAGCTTCCAACTCATTCACTTCCTTGTCTAGGACATGAACAAGACATCTTCATATGCGAATGTGGTTTAAGGAAGTCTTCCTACTTGTCCACAACTAATTTTAAAGGCATATTGTTTAAAAGATAACAAGCAGTTTGTAATGCATATCCCTTGAAAGATAAAGGCAATGTCAAATAACTCATCATAGACCTAACCATATCCAATAAAATCTTTTTCCTTCTTGCAACCATGCCATTCTGTTGCAGAGTGCCTGGCATAGTCAAATGGGATAAAATCCTATTCTCTGCTAAATGTCCTAAGAACTCATTATAAAGGGATTCTTCACCTTGATCAAATCAAAATGCCTTTATTAGTTTACCTAATTGCTTCTCCGCTTCAGCTAGAAACTCCTTGAACTTATTAAAAGTTTTGCTTTTATGATGCATTAGGTAGATATACCCATATCTTGAGTATCATCAAGTACTTGTACCCTCCTTGCACCTTGGTCTTCATGAGACCACAAACATTACTATGCATAAGTTCTAGAACTTCTTCAGCTCGATTGCCTTTAGACCCGAATGGTCTTTTGTTCATTTGCCTTCCAAACGAGATTCACTTTTTGGTATTGATTCCATCTTTAAATTATTTAAAGGTCCATCCCTTACCACTGTTTAAATCCTATTCAGGTTAATATGACGTAATCACAAGTGCTAAAGATAAGTCTTATCAGAGTGAGAAGTTTTAAGTCTTCTATAGTTATCATTAATCTTAGTGTTTAGTACTGAGTCCATCTTAGGTTTGATAAAAATATAAGCTATTTTGCATCCATCCACTATAGATTAAAGATTTGTTTTTACTAATCACAACTTAATTATTAAAAGAAACTGAATAAGAATCCTTAAATAAACAAGCAATAGAAATTAAATTTCTTTTAAGTTTAGGAACATAAAAACAATATCTCAAAACTAAACCCCTATAACTATCAAAACAAAGATGGACGTTTTCTACTGCTTTAGCCAACACTAAGGATCCATTGCCCATCTGTAATGTGAAGTGTTCAAGCAGCAGACTTTTCATTGTCTTGAACCCCTGTAGA
The DNA here is from genome assembly GCA_025403435.1 of Artocarpus heterophyllus. Taxonomy (NCBI): domain Eukaryota; kingdom Viridiplantae; phylum Streptophyta; class Magnoliopsida; order Rosales; family Moraceae; genus Artocarpus; species Artocarpus heterophyllus. The sequence goes on along the minus strand of CM046332.1, from coordinate 13,666,912 downwards.
GAAACACAAACATGTTTAGTCGTTCCAGAATCTATGACCCAAGTGTCACTTGATTTTTCAACTAAACAAGTTTCAAGGACCAAAAGTTTACACTTATCTCCATTAACTTAGAAGTCCTTATAAGTCTTCTTGATGTACATGATAGAAATTAAATTTCTTTTACTTGGTGGGAATAAGCACTACCTACATTTGTCTTCACTTTACTTCAAGAAGAATTTAAGTCATTAGCTTTGTACATAGAAGCTATCTTGTCGGACGAAAGGACGATTTAGTACTTGATACCGATTTCTATCTCTAGTAATAACATACCTATCTACATGACGGTTGAAGACATTTGTTACGTGTTCACCTTTGACAAAATTACAGTAAGCTAAAAATGGTATACCTTAGGTAATAAATCTATCTTTATTTCTTACTCTTTTAAATCAAGTAGTCTTATATTGTTATTGAAAATAAGTTTGTGCATTGATTTTGTTGTAGTCTTTTGGTAGAAGAATGTGAACATAAAAACATAGGTAATCGATACGGCTTCATATCTCCGATGGCTATCTTAAGTTTTGTAAGGGGTAGAGATGATGATGATGTTAGAGAGCATGCCATGGCTCTTTTCTCCTTTTTACAACAAGCGTCGAAAAGGAAAATATTCTTTGTGCCATACAATGTTGAGGAACATTTGATGTTGGCACTTGTTGAACCATGAGAGGACCAAGTTTTTTGGTTTAATCCTCTGGGAAAGAAACCACTCATAAATTTTTTGAATGTTACTAATATGTAAGTGCAATTTTTTATTATACACTAAGGTTTGATATATATGTCATATTATTGTGTTTAATTCTTGTTCACTTTGACAAATCTTTGGGGCCCTCAATGATTAGAAGCTTGTAGCCAGACCCCGTGTAACAATGTGACAAGGCAGTAAAACGGCTTATAAAGGCCATAAGTGTCCAACGCAAACTAACAACGTTGAATGTGGTTATTTTATTTTACATTACATATGGGATATACTTTTCCTAGATAATAGTATGGCCAAGCTTTCAAGAAGAGATGTTTATAGTGGTAATAATTTACTTCAAGTTAGAATTCAGTGGGTAAACTATATAAATAAGTTTACTCGTTTTTAGGTAGTAGTTGAAATTTTTGTGTATTTCAATATGTGTTGTAAACTTTGTATTTTTGATGTGTGTTGTAAAGATTTTTAAGTTAAATATAAATATATGATTCTGTAATCAGGGCCTTAGATTAATGGATAAAATTGGAGCTTACCATCCTATAGGAAATCAAAAATTTGGTTCCTTTTTTTTATATTGATCAATTTTACGTGACGGTTGTTGATAGAAACCGTTGTGTAATATAGTAGCTTACAAACCCTTTTTTGAAAAACCGTCATGTAAAATAGTAGCCTATACACTTTTGTTTAGATATTATATTTTGGTGCTCATAATTACGATGGGATTGTTATAAATATGGTTTGAGCTATATTTAATTTTGGGCGACTTTTCATTTTGAGATGTAAATTATTGTGAATATTTTATTCTCGGCCCATCTTTTGAGTTTAGTCCTATAGTTGTTTGTAAATTATAAGATTTTTGAAAAGTTCAAATTCACCCATTATTTTTTAATTATTATATTGGTTTCCAAAAGATTATGATGTCGTCTTGCTTAATTATACATTAATAGTGTCATTAAGTTAGGCGGACATCACAATCTAGCTTTCAATGATAGGCTTGATGGGAGAACTCCAATCTAGGCTCTAGCTCATAAAGTGGATAGCATGGTGATGGTGGTGATGATGCCAAAAAAAAAAAAAGCCCACTTGGTTGTGTAAATGGTAGGACTATTGATGAGCTCAAGTCAATCTAGTCTATGATTCTTGTACCTTATCTTCACAATTTGAATTACTCTTCCAATCTTAGTTGTTTGAATAAGTCAAATCACAATCTTCTTCAAACCACACTATGCACTTTACCATTTCATCATGTCTTATAAGTCTCTCCACTTGTTCCTCGCTTTGTATTGGCTCCAAAATGTAGCAATCTTCCATGTTGACACTTGGAAAATTCATTCAAGAAATGAAAGCTTTCATTTCTTCAAAGCTTTTCACCATTACCACCATATGTTGCAAGTTTCAAATAATGCTTGTGCCAGTTCATCCATCCTCTCAAGATCTTGAGCAAGAAAATCCTTTATGGTTGGCTCCTTTTCTTGAGTTTTAGTGTCACACCATGGCTCTATAAAATTTAAATTGTTCTCCCAACAATTCAAATGCCAATAGTCATACTCTATCATGTCTTCCAAAATAAAATGCGTTTCATTGATGGATATTGTTGATAGAAAGTGGTGGTTCCATCCCCACTTTAACCACCACTTTCAACCTAATATCTTATTGGAGCACGTAAGCCATTAAGGAAGTTTTGAAGTTGCCACCAAGCAATATGTAAAGGATCCAAATCTTGTTGAACATAATTCATGAGCATCTGTTGATGTAACACTTTAATGGGCTTCAATCAAAATAAACAACTCAAACAAAACTCAAAACATAAGAGAATGAAATAAAGTAAAAGCAAAGAAAAATATAAAACTAATCCAAAGCAAATTTTGTATCAGCATTAATTAAAATTAAACAACATAACCCTCAATATTGGTGCCAAAAACTTGTTCATTAGGAATTGCAAGTGCACAATATTGTGTTAAACAAGTAATATAATGAAAAGTAGAGTATTGCTCCCACAAAGTGTATTTACTTTTCGTTAATTACCGAAATTATATTAGCTTTAAGATTATTTGAATAATCAACTACAAAGAAAATAAAATAAAGAATTAAAATTAAATAAATGAAACTAAAATAATAAAAACAAAGCTCTAAGAATCCACTTTCACTAATTGATTTCATTTGAATTAAATTTACCCTCTAAATGGTTAGTTTTAACTAATAGAATTGTTAGTCGAATACATTAAATTATCAACTTGCCTCTTATGATAAACTAGTTGGCATATTTAAATTAAGTGAAACCTCTATATTCCTATAAGGAACAAATTAACTCAAATTCATTAAGTTTAGACATTCAAAGTGACTACATATGTAACGCCCCGAAATTTATTTAATGTTAATGTAATGTAAATGATGGATTAGTGTGCCATAATTAACGTTTTAACATTAATTAGATTATTGGGTTGGATTTTGAATTTTTGGTTGTTTTGTTAAATTGATGTGTTCAAAAGATTTCTTATTGTTTTAAAATGATGTTTTGAGTTTTAAAACACCACAATTTATAAAATGTTAAAAATACTCCATTTTGCAAAACCGTGGGCGGCACATGGTTTTCGCACAGTAAAACCGCCCACCGATTTTCTCTATTTATTTCCTTCTTCTCTCTCTCTCTCCTCACTCTCACGTTTCACTCTCTCTCTCTCTTCCCTCTCTCTCTCGGCAGCCCCTCTCTCTCTCAATTCTCTCTCTCAAATTTTGAAACCACATTCGAATCCAAGCTTCGGGTTAGCGAGGAGGAAGCTCGGGGACGTGATTCGGCAACCGAGAACACGGATTGAAGCTTCGATTCGAGGTTAGATTCAAAATTTCTAAACTTTTTACAAAATTTTCAATTTTGTGTGTTTTTGAAATCTAAGTTTGTTTAAGCTTAGAAAACCTTGGGTTTGAGTTAGATGAACTTAGAACAACTAGAATCTAAGCTTAGATTGAAGAAAAATGGATTGAATTCAAGATTTTTCATTTTTCCCCTCATTTTCTCATTTTTGGATTTTTGAGGATTTCGAGTTCAAATCTTGTTTAAATGATTCCAAACATGTTCTAGTATGCTTTTCTATCAACTATAATTGTTTTTCATGCCTGGTAATTGAGAAAAACAGGTTGGAATCCAGATTTGGGTTTTGGGAAATCGAAACCCGTGGCTGGAAATTTTTGGGTTTTCCCAGTTCGGAAGGCCGAAGTTCGTGTTCGGCAGGCCGGAGTGATGATCGGCAGGCCGGTGTTGTTCCGACCGGCAGGCCGAATCTGGGGAAATGTTCGGCAGGCCGAACCTTGCTTCTGGCAGGCTGAACTGTGTAGTTCGGCAGGCCGAAGCAGGGCGTCCGGTAGGCCGACCGAGGCATGGAAAATTTTGTGATTTTCACCCGTTTTCACTGTTTTGAACCCAGATTTAAACCCCAACCTTATAGGATGATTTTAAAGGTACAAATGGCACACTAGGACATCATGAAATGGTTTAGTAACATAGAATGTCTCAAACTAGATATTGATCGACTTAGTTTGTATCTAGGATCGTTCGTGGTTCCGTGAAGCTAACGTATAGCGGGCCGGGATTACGGTGTGGAGTACCGGCAAGAGTATCGAGGTAGGACTTCTATCCTATTTCTTTGGTAGCCTAGTTTTGAAATGATTTGGCTTTAAAAAGGATTTCTATCAAAATGTTTTCAACGGTTGTTTGGAAATGGTTTTATCGGTTATATTTTAATATGCCATGACTATGAAATGAGTTTCATAATAAATATAATTGACAACACTCGGTAATTGGGTTTTGAATGATAATGATAATAAACACTAAGGCATGATGCCATATCAGAGATCGGGTCGTGTAGCGATCGACCTTGAGGGGCAGGTCCCGAAACCCAGCTAGGGCCACTACGGTGGTGAAATCATGGTTTGCCTAGGTAAAAGTAAAATGGTGTTTGATTTGACGAGTAGACTGTTCTGTGTCAGGATGGTTCTACTCAAATTATTTATTTATTTATTTATTTATTTAAGTTTCCTTTTGAATAACTTCTAGTATTGCTATGTTCCCTTGCATTAAATTGTTTTATAAAACATAGTCCTACTGAGCCTTTCGCTCACGTTTTATCTGTTTTAAATTCCCCCCCCCCTTCGAGGTGGTTTCCCTTTTAGGTTTGGAGAAGATTCTTCGGACCGAACTCAGGAGCAATAGGAGAACTTATTTATATTCTGTATTATTAATCAAGGCATGTAATACTTAACTTTATTTGTACTTGGACTGTAATTGTATTTATGATATTGTTAGTACCATGTGTGTGCACAAGTTGTGGGTTGTGGAACCCATATTCGCGGTTTTTATTTAATTTCTATTTTTTGCCTAATATTTATAATTTCTTTTATAAAATGTGGTGGAAAATCTCTTTATTTATGACTTAATTGGATTTTTAAACTTTTAATTTCAATTAAATTCTCTTTTAATTAACTTAAATATTCCACCACGTCACCTCCCGTACTCCAGGGCGTGACAGAATGGATGGCACCGGTAGAAATGAAGGAATTGAGGAAGCAACTTCAGGAGCTTGCTGATAAAGGGTATATTCGAAATAGCACATCTCCGTGGGGAGCACCTGTTTTGTTTGCTAAGAAGCACGATGGGACTCTCAGGTTATGTGTGGATTATCAACAGCTAAATCGTGTTACGGTAAAGAACAAGTATCCTTTGCCTAGGATTGATGAACTATTTGATCAGTTGGGAGGTTCGCGATACTTCTCGAAGATTGATTTGCGTTCAGGTTATCATCAGCTCAGGATCAAGGAAGAGGATATTCCCAAGACAGCTTTTAGGACTCGGTATGGGCATTTTGAGTTCCTGGTTATGTCTTTCGGGTTGACGAATGCTCCGGCAGCTTTTATGGATCTAATGAACAGGGTATTTAGGCCGTATCTGGACCAGTTTGTGATCGTGTTTATCAATGACATTCTTGTGTATTCTAAGACTTGGGAGGAGCATGAACAGCATCTTCGGATCGTGCTTCAGACTCTGCGGGAGCACCAGTTGTATGCTAAGAGGGAAAAGTGTGAGTTCTGGTTGACTGAGGTCAAGTTTCTGGGTCATATTATCTCGGAGCATGGTATTTCAGTGGATCCGTCCAAAATTGAAGCTATATTGGAATGGGAACGACCAAGGAATGTAGCGGAGATTCACAGCTTCTTAGGTCTTGCTGGATATTACAGGAAATTTGTAAAGGACTTTTCGAAGATCGCAGCTCCGTTGACGAGATTGATCAAGAAAAATGTCAGGTTTGAGTGGGATGAAGATTGTGAGTCTGCTTTTCAGGAATTGAAGAACCGGTTGACTTCAGCTCCAGTGTTGGTTATTCCTAGGAGTGACGAGCTGTATGAGGTTTATGCTGATGCTTCAGGGCGCGGACTTGGATGCGTGTTGATGCAGCACGGGCGTGTGGTTGCGTACGGATCGAGACAACTACGACCTCACGAGCAAAATTATCCTACTCACGATTTAGAGCTTGCGGCGGTGATCTATGCGCTGAAGATTTGGAGGTGTTACTTGTATGGAGCATCGTTTCAGATCTTCTCCGATCACAAGAGTTTGAGGTATTTGTTCACTCAGAGGGATCTCAACTTGAGGCAGCGCAGATGGGTAGAGTACATGGAGGACTATGATTTCGCGTTGCAGTATCATCCCGGGAGAGCTAATGTGGTCGCGGACGCGCTTAGCAGGAAGTCTTCAGGGGTTCTCGCTTGTTTGATTTTTGAGGACTGGAGCAGGGATGCAACAGTGAGTGAGTATCGGCTACTGTATTATGAAGACGGTGATCGAGTTTTGTTATATCATGTGGAAGCGACTCCAGCTCTTATTCGGATGGTGAAGCAAAGTCAGTGGCAGGATCGGCATTTGCAGGGGATTTGGTCGCGGATTCAGAACGGGGAGCAATTTGAGGAATGGAGCGTACATGCAGATGGATCGTTGTACTTCTGGGAGCGCCTAGCAGTTCCAGTTATCGCCGAGGTGACGAAAGCCGTTCTAGACGAAGCTCATAGGTCTCAGTTTGCTATTCATCCGGGGAGCACAAAGATGTATCGTGATTTGAAGAGGCAGTATTGGTGGAGAGGCATGAAGAAAGATGTTCGCGAGTACGTGGCCAAGTGTTCGACGTGTCTTCAGGTGAAAGCTGAGCATCAGAAGCCTGCAGGTCAGCTTCAGCCGCTTCCTATTCCAGGGTGGAAATGGGAGCATGTGACAATGGATTTCCTCACAGGTTTGCCGAGGACGGAGCAGCGGCACGATGCAGTTTGGGTTGTGGTCGACAGGTTGACGAAATCGGCGCATTTCATTCCGTTTAGGTCGACGTGTTCTAGGAAGATTCTCAGGGAGTTGTATATGCAGAATATTGTGAGGTTGCATGGAGTTCCTTTGTCCATCACCTCTGATCGAGACACCAGGTTTAATGCTAAGTACTGGAGGAGTTTTCAGGAGGCTTTGGGTACGGATTTGAACTTCAGTACGGCGTTTCATCCTCAGACTGATGGGCAGTCTGAGCGGGTTATTCAGGTTCTCGAGGATATGTTGCGTGCTTGTGCGTTGGACTTCGGCGGGAATTGGAAGCAATATTTGCATCTAGCGGAGTTCGTATACAACAATAGTTATCAGGCGAGTATCGGTATGGCACCATTTGAGGCGTTATATGGGCGGCCATGTAGGTCACCTGTGTGTTGGGCCGAGCCGGAAGATAGAGTTATTCTTGGGCCGGATGAGATTCGTGATACCAACGAGAAAGTCGCGGTGATTCGAGATCGATTGAGGGCAGCTTAGAGTCGATAGAGGAGCTACGCGGATAGAAGACGTAGACCCTTAGAGTTCGCGGTTGGAGATTTGGTTCTCTTGTGGGTGTCGCCTCATAAGGGAACTATGCGGTTCGGAGTGAGTGGGAAACTCGCGCCTAGGTATATTGGGCTGTTCGAGATCACTCAGCGTGTTGGTGTGGTCGCTTATCAGCTTGATCTTCCACCCGAACTTTCTCACGTTCATAATGTATTTCATGTGTCGATGCTTAGGAAGTGTCCACTTGAGCAGGGTAAGATAGTTTCATTCCGCGATGTACAGGTTCAGGAGGATACGACGTACGAAGAAGTGCCGATTCAGATTATCGACCGAAAAGTGATTAGTTGCGTCGTCGTGAAATACCATTGGTAAAGGTCGTGTGGTAGCATCATGGAGTTGATGAAGCCACTTGGGAGCTAGAGTCGAGTATGCAGGAGCTGTATCCGCATTTGTTTTGTTTTTGAAATGAGTTGTAAATTTCGAGGACGAAATTTCTTTTAGGGGTGGAGAGTTGTAACGCCCCGAAATTTATTTAATATTAATGTAATGTAAATGGTGGATTAGTGTGCCATAATTAACGTTTTAACATTAATTAGATTATTGGGTTGGATTTTGAATTTTTGGTTGTTTTGTTAAATTGATGTGTTCAAAAGATTTCTTATTGTTTTAAAATGATGTTTTGAGTTTTAAAACACCACAATTTATAAAATGTTAAAAATACTCCGATTTGCAAAACCGTGGGCGGCACATGGTTTTTGCACAGTAAAACCGCCCACCGATTTTCTCTATTTATTTCCTTCTTCTCTCTCTCTCTCCTCACTCTCACGTTTCACTCTCTCTCTCTCTCTCTCTCGGCAGCCCCTCTCTCTCTCAATTCTCTCTCTCAAATTTTGAAACCACATTCGAATCCAAGCTTCGGGTTAGCGAGGAGGAAGCTCGGGGACATGATTCGACAACCGAGAACGCGGATTGAAGCTTCGATTCGAGGTTAGATTCGAAATTTCTAAACTTTTTACAAAATTTTCAATTTTGTGTGTTTTTGAAATCTAAGTTTGTTTAAGCTTAGAAAACCTTGGGTTTGAGTTAGATGAACTTAGAACAACTAGAATCTAAGCTTAGATTGAAGAAAAACGGATTGAATTCAAGATTTTTCATTTTTCCCCTCATTTTCTCATTTTCAGATTTTTGAGGATTTCGAGTTCAAATCTTGTTTAAATGATTCCAAACATGTTCTAGTATGCTTTTCTATCAACTATAATTGTTTTTCATGCCTGGGAATTGAGAAAAACAGGTTGGAATCCAGATTTGGGTTTTGGGAAATCGAAACCCGTGGCTGGAAATTTCTGGGTTTTCCCAGTTCGGCAGGCCGGAGTGATGATCGGTAGGCCGGTGTTCTTCCGACCGACAGGCCGAATCTGGGGAAATGTTCGGCAGGCCGAACCTTGCTTCCGACAGGCCGAACTGTGCAGTTTGGCAGGCCGAAGCAGGGCATCCGGCAGGCCGACCGAGGCATGGAAAATTTTGTGATTTTCACCCGTTTTCACTGTTTTGAACCCAGATTTAAACCCCAACCTTATAGGATGATTTTAAAGGTACAAATGGCACACTAGGACATCATGAAATGGTTTAGTAACATAGAATGTCTCAAACTAGATATTGATTGACTTAGTTTGTATCTAGGATCGTTCGTGGTTCCGCGGAGCTAACGTATAGCGGGCCGGGATTACGGTGTGGAGTACCGGCACGAGTATCGAGGTAGGACTTCTATTCTATTTCTTTGGTAGCCTGGTTTTGAAATGATTTGGCTTTAAAAAGGATTTCTATCAAAATGTTTTCAACGGTTGTTTGGAAATGGTTTTATCGGTTATATTTTAATATGCCGTGACTATGAAATGAATTTCATAATAAATATAATTGACAACACTCGGTAATTGGGTTTTGAATGATAATGATAATAAACACTAAGGCATGATGCCATATCAGAGATCGGGTCGTGTAGCGATCGACCTTGGGGATAGGTCCCGAAACCCAGCTGGGCCACTACGGTGGTGAAATCATGGTTTGCCTAGGTAAAAGTAAAATGGTGTTTGATTTGACGAGTAGACTGTTCTGTGTCAGGATGGTTCTACTCAAATTATTATTATTTATTATTTATTTAAGTTTCCTTTTGAATAACTTCTAGTATTGCTATGTTCCCTTGCATTAAATTGTTTTATAAAACATAGTCCTACTGAGCCTTTCGCTCACGTTTTATCTGTTTTAAATTTCCCCCCCTTTCTAGGTGGTTTCCCTTTTAGGTTTGGAGAAGATTCTTCGGACCGAACTCAGGAGCAATAGGAGAACTTATTTATATTCTGTATTATTAATCAAGGCATGTAATACTTAACTTTATTTGTACTTGGACTGTAATTGTATTTATGATATTGTCAGTACCATGTGTGTGCACAAGTTGTGGGTTGTGGAACCCATATTCGCGGTTTTTATTTAATTTTTATTATTTGCCTAATATTTATAATTGCTTTTATAAAATGTGGTGGAAAATCTCTTTATTTCTCACTTAATTGGATTTTTAAACTTTTAATTTCAATTAAATTCTCTTTTAATTAACTTAAATATTCCGCCACGTCACCTCCCGTACTCCGGGGCGTGACAACATATGCCACATCATTATTTATCAACACTACAAGAAAAACTATATTTAACGACATATTATTTACGACATGTAGTTTTTGAATGTCGTTGAAAAGTATATACAATGACATCTTCAACAACGATGTCATTAACGACATTTGAAACAATAATTAACGACATCTATATAGATGTCGTAATAAAGGTCTCCTTTAACGACAATAGTTTAGTGTCGTTAAATTATTTAACGACAAGTAGGAGATGTCGTCAAAGCCTTAGAGATTCTACGACACCCCTTATAGACGACATTGGTCAAGATGTCGTCTATAAGGGGCGTCGTGGAATCTCCAAGGCTTTGACGATATCTTTTACTTGTCGTTAAATACTTTAACGACATTAAACTATTGTCGTTAAAAGGAGACCTTTACCACGGCATCTATATAGATGTCGTTAATTATTATTTCAAATGTTATTAACGACATGTTTGTTGGAGATGTCGTTGTATGGATTTTTTAACGACATTTAAAAACTACATGTCGTAAATAATATGTCGTTAAATATAGTTTTTTTTTGTAGTGCAAGACCTAAACTCCATTTTTTAATTTCATCCAGGTCTAACAATGTCACCTAATGATTGGTCAAATCACTAAGAGCATCAAGCACGTAATAAAATAGACAACTTACAATAATCAACAATAATCTAGCAGAGCAAAAATAAGGCAAAATCCATTAACAGGATCAATTAGAATCCTATAACACAAAACTACTGCATAATGAAAGCAAAACTAAAAAACCAATATTTAAGCATTCTTAAAATGTACAAATACTTAGAAATAAAAAAAAGAGAAGAAATTACGAAAGTGGAGGTGTCACAAACTCCAAATTCACTTTTTCCTATTCTTTTTATTCCTTTTCTTTATTGCTCTAAAAATGCTCTCCAAAGGTGTCTTTAAAAGAAAAATAAAATACCTAAAACTAAGCTAAAAATAAATCCTAAAACTAAAATCCTAAACTAATTAGTAATTCTTTTTTTCTTTTTATTCATTTTTCATTTTAGAAATCGGCTCTTAAATCCCAAAAAAATGGGGTCTTTCTCCTTCCTTGGACGCTGTTCCATCAGCTTCCTAAAAAATGGGGGCTAGGGAAAAATTCCGTGTTTCCCTCTTTTTTTGTTTTCTCCACACCAACAACATGAAAGCAATTAAACTAGAACAGTTCTAAATAGCCACGTTGGGCTATGGCCCAGGCCCCTCACATGGGGTGGACCCCACTATGGAGTGGGGCCCACCCCATGTGAGGGGCTTGGGCTATAGCCCAAAAGGGCTGAAAAGAGTTTTTCATTAAACAATTAGGAATCTGATGCACTTGGCCATGTGGCAGCTTTTAATTCAGCACTAGGCTGGTGCGTGACATGCGGCTGAGCGAAAGAAGCTAAGGTGCAAAGAGCATGGCTATGGAATGGGCCGTGTTGCATGGGATCTTCAATAGGCTAAGGTAGTTGGCTGACGTAGGGCACCATGAGGCGATGTTGCTGCATGCCTGCATGAAACGCGCGTCTGTTGAGGCTGATGGTGAATTGGTTTGAGGCTATTCGAACGGCTGGGTTGGCAACTTTGAATCTTCTCATATTCTTGCGGGTGGTGATGCATTGAAAGCCTTTCTCAATTTGGATTTCTACTTTTTTTTTTACCCAAATTAATTTTGAATTGCCGAGTTGCTTTTTCACCCATACAAAAGAGGAAAATAAAATAAATAGAGAGGAGAAAAAAGAACAATAACAATGACAATATCAATAATAACAATAACAATGATGATGATGAAATTCGATTCAATTAAAATAAAAACAAAACAATAAATTAATAAAAATAAAAATATATATAATAAGAAAAAAATAAATAAAAATATACAAAATATTGAAAAAATAAGTACATCAACATGTATAAATAACTAACTTTATAGAGCTATTAGTTATATTCTGGTCAATAGAGACGTATGGAGACGAAAGTCTAGTTTTTTCGCCATAATTAATAACGAATTTTCTACTTAGGAAAGCAAAGATTCGTCACTGAACATATGTTAAATTTGGATTGTCAAGATGGGCTATAGCAATGCAAAAATTTTGTCGCTGTGGGTATTTTTTTTAAATTTTATTATAGCAGTGAACAAATTGGCCGCTAAAGCTCTATTTTTTAGTAATTGTTTTATATTTTTAGATGTTGTTTATATCTATTTTTTCTTAAATTTTTGCGTTTTATGTATATTGTTGTCATTTTAATAAACTAATAAACATTTGATTAATAACGTAATTAAATTAAAATAATAATTAATAATAATTTCTTATAAAACCATAAGGTCTAAATTTAAATTAGGTACTTTGAAAGTGAAAACACGAAACTAATAAAGAGAAACAAATATATGAATTGCAGTGGCAACAACGACAATAACATATGTATATACATTTATTTTAAGAGGCTTCCACGATGTTTGTTCAGAAACCTGTCATGGAATATTACACCTTTCATGGTGGTTTCAAAAGAAAACCACCATGTAAGGTAAGTTTTTTCTTTTTTACACCATCCTCCACAATGTTTGTTGGAATAAACTAACGAGGAAGATGCTTGTAAAATCCCCCCTCCCCCCCACCCCTCCATCTCTAAACAAAAGCAAAACGCAAACACAATCTCCAAAACGCCATCGTTGTTCATTTCCATACCTCTTTCTTTAAGCATATATTTATAGTTTTTGTATTAGTGATTAGGTTTTGTAATTTGTGAATTTATAAGAATGATTAGTTATATTGAAATTTATGGGTGTGATTAATTTGTAGATCAATTAGTATGATGGATATCAGTTTGTGGAGTTATGGGTATGATCAGTTATTTGAAAATTTATGGTATGATTTATGTAGATAGATTAGTTAGTATGAAATTTTTGAAATTGTTTGTAATTTAATTACATATTTTGATTTTGGACTTGCAAAATTGATAGGAAACAAATGTGAAACAATAGAGTAACTAAAGGATATCCTAATGGTGTAGTAGAAGTTTTGTTCTTTGCCAAAACTCATACCCAAGGTGATCAAATTCGGTGTCCTTGTGTTCAATATAGAAATCATAAATCTCTTTTAATTGAAATTGTTAAAGGACATTTATTTCGACATGGCATTATGATGATGAGTTATTTTCAATCCAACCTCCAGTAGTAAAGGACAATAACCTATTGTTGAAGATAACATAGGTGATGATGTAATATGGTTGACATGGTAAATGATTTGAAAAAATACTTTTTACATTGTCTAGATTTATTTAAGACAATGACGAATGATGCTAAGACACCTGTGTATGAGGGGTGTATAAAATTCACAAAATTTCCCACTTTAGTTAGATTATAGAATTTGAAGGCATCGGATGAGTGCAGAAATTCTAGTTTCATAAATCTTTTAGAATTTCTAAGAGAGCTTCTACTGAATAATAATAAAATAACAACAAGTACATATGAGATTAAGAAGGCATTGAACACTTTGGGAATGAAGTATGAGAAAATACATGCATGTGCAAATAATTATGACCTTTTTAGGAGGAAGAGGATGTCAATAGTTGTCTAGTTTGTAAAAAGTCAAGGTGGAAGAAAAGGAAAGAGCCATCTAAAGATAAGAAAGGAATTTCAGCAAAGGTGTTGTGGTACAATCGACTGGTACCATATTTGAAGCGTTATTTAGAAATGCAAAGCATGCTAAGGATTTTGACTTGGCATCATGACAAATGGGTCGATGATGATATGCTTAGACATCTGGTGGATTTACCACAACGGATGACATTGATGTTGATCATCCCAAGTTTAGTACGGAACCAAGAAATCTACATTTTAGTTTGTTGATAGAGGAAATGAACCTAAATCATAACATGAGTAGTAGGCATAGCAATTGGCCCGTTGTACTTGTCAACTAAAGTCTCTCTCCAAAACTGTGCATGAAGCGGAAGTTCTTGATGCTAGCTCTATTGAATTCAGGCTTGTAACAATCGAGAAATGGCATTGATATGTACTTTGCATGTTAATCGATGACCGACAGAGCTTGTGTAAAAATAGAATTGAAGTTAGAGATGTTTACCGAGAAGAGACGTTCACACTCCATGCAATGTTGATATAGACAATTAAAGCATAGTTGGATCTTAGGGAGATAGAGATTAAGCCTAATTGTTTCTCGAGAAAAGAGGAAAAACTTGCTTCTGACGAAGCACACTTTATCAAGAGGAGACATGAGAAAACTTTGTGAATAACTTACTTTTTTGAAAATGCCTAACGAATATTCTTCAAACTTTAAAAAGTTGATGTTGCTTAAAGATTTGAAACTTATTGGCATGAAAAAAACAACACTTCTCCTAATATTGAGTTATCTAGCAAAAATGGTATTTGACAGTTTGAGAGAAAAAACAATGTTAAAGTAACATGTCTTAAGGGTAAGCATAACCACAAATAGAAAGAACAATATTTAATATAACATTGTGTGGTCGGCCAAGAACATTGTAAACGTCTTAACTTGGTCATCTTCATGAAGCCACTATTAGAAAATTGGAGCACTTGGATGACATTTATATTGTACATTTTTTCCAGAACATATAATTGACTATTCTTAAAGACTAAAAATACACCATGAATGTGGCAAGATAGCAATTCCGCATGGAAGCAGAAAAAAAAAAAAATTCAACAAATGAGCAAAAACCACGTAAGTGGTCCTCCCTCCAGTGGCTATCCTTAAACATGATAGAATTTGTAGCCAGCGAAAAAAAAAAAAAAAAAGAAAGCATATTAACAATCAAGAATTAACAATCAAGAACAAATACTCAATATAAAGTATCGTACGTAATTCTCTGCTAAAAAATGTCAAACAGTGAGCATTACAACTAATTATACCAATGACAAAGCCATTGTAAGGAAACTGGACATTTTAACCCAAAAAATTTACAAAATAACGTCCAATAACCTACAAATTTTTATCAAATAAAAAAAAAGAAACATGTCAAAAACTAAAGAAATACCAAAACACAGAAACGAAGAACATTTGATTTTCATACACTACAAGAAAAACTACATTTAACGACATAATTTACGACATGTAGTTTTTAAATGTCGTTGAAAAGTACATAAACGACATCTCCAACTAATATGCGTTAATAATATTTGAAACAATAATTAACGACATCTATATAGATGTCGTATTAAAGGTCTCCTTTTAACGATAATAGTTTAGTGTCGTTAAATTATTTAACGACAAGTAGGAGATGTCGTTAAAGCCTTGGAGATTCCATGACACCCCTTATAGCGACATCTTAACCAATATCATCTATAAGCGGTGTCGTTGAATCTCCAAGGCTTTGATGACATCTTCTACTTATCGTTAAATAATTTAACGACACTAAACCATTTCGTCAAAAGTAGACTTTTAATACAACATCTATATAGATGTCGTTAATTATTGTTTCAAATGTCGTCCATGACATCTTTGTTGGAGATGTCATTGTATATACTTTTTAATGACATTCAAAAACTATATGTCGTTAAATGTAGTTTTTCTTGTAGTGATATTCTCTACGAGTTGAAGATATTAAAGAGTAAAAAGTTGACAACTACAAAAATAAAACCTATTGACATCACGTCTTTAATGGTTGTAATCAAGCACAGTCCCTTACGACATTTCAGCATTATATCAATCAAGAACAACTAAACTACAAATACAATATAGAAAGTGTAACGACCCGTAAGAGGAGGATCACTGAATTAAATTAAATAAGGTAGTTAAATGGAGGAAATCAACCAAAAGTAAATGAACGTAAATTAAATTGCTCAATCAAAATCTCATCAACAATCACCATTACGTGGACCCAAGGTCGTTCTCTGTATGACCCGATCTCTGAATATGGCATCATGCCCTAGCATATCATTCCAAACAGTGTTTTTGACCCGTTGGGTACTATATCATTATTTAAGTCTCGTATTACCGAATGTTCTCATTTACATTCATTATTCTGCTCATTATGATCATTTTATTATTCAACAGCCACCAAAAATAACTGGATAAACTCATCTCAACCATTCCTTAAAACGTTTTCAGAAAACACTTTGTGGCCAAAACTCTTCTAAAATCATGGCTAACAAAGAAAGAGGGTCTAGAGTCCTACCTTGTTACCCAATACGAGAGCACTAACGCTTAGTTCTGGCTCGCTATACATCAGCTTCTCGGAACCACAAACAACCATATACATGAACTAAATTTGTCAATATCGAACTTAAAGTATTCCACAATACGATATTATCTCAAGGTGTCTTAGTGTGCCTTTAACGTTCACAAAATCATGTCATAAGGTCAAAATCTCCATTTATGTTTTAAATGGTGAAAATTAGCGAAAAAAGAGCCATTCTTATATAGCCTGGTTGGCCTATTGAACTCCCTGGTCGAGCCTACCAAACTACTATGGTTTGGCCTGTCGAAGATATGAGTCTGGCCTGCTGAACTCATGACTTCAGCCTGTCAAATTTACGAGTTTGGTCTGCCAATCTGTTGAAATTTGGAAAATTTTAGATTTCGAACCTCGGCTTCCCCCAAGCTTCCTAAGCTCAATTCAACTAGGTTTTCATCATTTCAGACCCAGAAAACATGCAAAAATCATAGGGAGACAACCCTAAACCTTTTAGAAACAAACTCTCTAAATTTAAACCCAATTTCACCCTTGATTTGACAATCAAAGAAAAAAGTCAAAACTTGTTGATTTTAGCTCAAATAAAGCTTAGATTCACTATAAAACAGATTCTATAACTCAAATTAAACATTGTTTGAGCTCAAAGAGGCTCGAATTGCAACATCCAAGGAGAAATTGAACATTTGAAAATAAAGCTTGAAGTTTTTTTTTTAAAAAGAAAAAGAAAGAAAGAAAGAGAGAGCTAACCTTAGAAGAGATGCTTTAGAGCAACGGGATGTTTCAATCTTAAGCTTTTAGCTCCTTGCTCCAAAATGGCAACTTGAGTTGCAAAGACAAAAATGAGAGGGAAGAAAGAAAGAAACGAGAAAGAAAGGAAGAGGGAGAGAGAGAGTGGCTTGGAGAGTGAAAGAGAGGGAAGAGTGAAAATTTTGGTAAACAACCCAAATATAAGGAAAAAGGTCTTGCATGGAATTTTTGTAAATATGGGGAAGTACGATGCAAAAGTGTCACTTGGTATTTAAAACAAAAAATCAAATTCTCAAATATAACAAATGCAACAAAATTTTAAATGATTGAAATTACCATGAAAATCTCACTTAGCATACTTAATAATTAAACTTAACATAATTAAATTTTTCTTTAAAATTCACGGGCATTATAGAAAGGCAACAGAACATGGTTTCAAAAGAAAAGGGAAAAAAAAAAACAAAACAGAAAAGAAATAAGAAAGAAGGAAACAAGGATACAAGAACACTAATCGAAAAGAATATAAAGCAAGAATTTAAGTGCCTTTAGTAAACTCAACAACATACAAATTACAATATTTTCATGTACAAAACTTAACAAGAACATGAAAAAAAAGGGTCTAAGAAATCACTTTTGTAAGAAAACTTATGCAACTTAACAGTAAGATTCTTGTTAAACAACTGTGGTGCATTTAGAAACAAGACCAAATAGCTTTACATTTGATTGCTTTCATAAAAGCCATACAACCTATGATCTCAAATGCAAAGTTCTGAAGAACTATTTTCTAAATTATGAATTTTTCTATGTCACATGCCAAGACTTATGTATCTGCCATATGATAGTAATATAATGCATTTATAACTTTGGTACTCTTCTCTCAGTTGTTGTTTCAAGAAATCATACAACTCTTTGACACTGATTTCATAAGGCACTAGTATATGTACTTCATCAGTAAATAAGGTAGAGAAAAACTACACAAAAGAAAACACAAACATGAGTTAAGTCAAAAATGAGTCAGCCACTCTTTGTATCTTATCTTGAAACCCATCACTATAACCTTGTTTTTACCTACATAAGTGGCACAAAACTCATTGAAAAGGCCACTAATTAGTATGCAAAGATCAAAGGATGTACATCCCAAAAAAAGAAAAATACATGCTATGTGATATCTTATTCTTACCATCCATGAATCAACAACCATCAAGAGATATGTAAGCTTAGTTATGGTAAGATCAAGATAAGTTTGCACTTGAGCAACTTTCAAAGGCATTCTATTTTAAATAGCACTATCGACCAGTATCTTGAGGAGGACAAAGTTCCAAATTATTTTCAAAAATGAAAAAGAAAAAGAATGGAGAAGGTATAAATCAAGTACAAATTAAAATAATCCAAAATTCTTAAAATGATCCAAAGTACAAATAATCATTACTAAATTAGCAAACCATATATGCATTATACTGAAATCACAACAAGAATATGTTATGACCTTTCTTAAATGAATATGTTATTTTTAATTAACTAAAACCTTGCTCATGAAGCTGACCTAATTCATAGACTTTTGCAAAATCTCCAGAATCTATAGTAACTGTTTTTAAATATGTTGAAGTTGTTATTGTTGTGTTAACTATATTACAAAAACATGAGAATCTATGTCATTATACCAAATGATCAGTCAAGTAGATATCCTTTTCCCCTCTAGAAGGTGCAATATACCTTGCTCAAATCAAGTCCAAAAGGAAATAATCACCACTTTTAACACAAAATTTGTAACGCCCCCTTACAAACGTTACAGATGTTGTTATATTTATACATTATATACATATTTGAACTTTAAATGTAAACATAGTTAAGGAAAACGTAACCAGGATCCATACAAACACATTTTTTTAAACAACATTCATTAACTTAATCCATAATTTAATTACACATTAAAATTGATCATGAACTTGCTCTAATAAAATAAATATACCAAATTGTAAAATCATAACTTATAAAAACATCACATCATTTAAAAACTATATGCTCCCACAGTTTAGCAGGCCGAACTTGGAACTTCAGTAGGCCGAACATGATCGGCAGACCAGGAGTCGTCAAAGTTCAGCAGGCCAAAAATGTGATCGGCAGGCCAGACATTCTTACATCGGCATGCCGACCAATGATGTTCGGCAGGCCGACAGAGCCAAAAACCTTTAGAAAACTTAATTTGTAAAACATATTCAACTTTCAAAATGCGAAAGATCAAATTCTTAAAATGATAAAATAAAATATTAAAACATAGTTCTTGTATTCTTAAAACTTAATAAATAAATATGTCCAAAATGTAAAACTTGATTTAAATCATATAAACTTTCTTCTTGGCGTTTTTCCGGTTACAATTCATCATACTTTGCTCACACGCCTTTCCATATCCTCTGCCTAGTCCATGAGTTTCTTACCCTTATCTGCAACATGACATAAACTTGAAAAAGCTAAAGCTTAGTAAGTACATATAATTCTCACAATTTAAAAGAAACATTTCATAAACATCATCATCATCGTCATATAATAATAGTGCATTAAGCACATTTTCATAGAAACATATCTTTCATTACTTGACCATATTCAAACTTATTCCATTTTATCTTAAGGGTGCAAGTGTTGCACCATAACCATCATCGTTGGCGCGCCGTCATGAGAGGAGAAGGGTAGCTAATCCTAAACCAAACACGACATCATAACATATCATATCATAACATTGGTGGGCAACACTTATTAGGTGATACATATATACATAACTTTCATGCTTTGAAATTTGCCATAATCAAACATGCATAACTCTAAATCATTAAAATCTTTCATAAGAAATCCTTTAAGAAGATCATCATAAAATCATTATAAATATCATCATGAACATAACATCAAACCTTTTAAAACACATTATATTGCAGGTGAGAATGTACTTACCTTAGAAGCTAGCTTACCTAACCTTATAAGAATTGGTGACGATGTCGCGGTCTTGATGTGCTCGTTCCTTTGCGTGTTCATGCCATTTATTCATTTAAAGACACAAAATAATATTAATACTTACTATCATAAAATATAACATTCATTCATATTACATCACATATACATTCATCTCATACAAACATAATTCATAACATGCATCTATAACTATAATCATCAAAAACAACACATACATTTCAAACATGAAATCTGCCAACAATAATAATAAGGTAGTGAGTAATCTTTTGAAAACATTTTCTAAAAATTAAAATACATATATTTTAATTTTAAAATTCATACTAATATGTTATTATCATACATTTCAATATCATAAAATTATTTCATCATCAATAAAATCATTTAAACATATAGAATATCACATAAAACAAAAGTCCAATAAAAATATTGTTAAAATAGTTTCTTGACCTAATCTCAATAAAATTTACATAACACATAATTTACTCGTCAAATCATTACCAAACTTTGTAGTCCATAACATAACATATACATGAACATTCTTGCCAAATTTTGTGAAAAACAAAACACATTTACCCCTTAAAAAAATTACATTTTCATGCATCATAGTCAAACAGTAATATTTTACTGTAAGTGGTAAAGGATAGAAAATTCATAACTTATCATAGAAATATCGAAATAACTTGAAATTTGGAGGAACATCACACAACACATACATGAATAACATATTAAAAATTCAGAGCAAACAGAATTTTGTTGAGAAAGACATGGCAGTCGGATTAAGGAGAAGAAATACATTTGTGAAACACCAAAAGAAATTCTTACCTTAAACAAATTTCTTCACAAAACGCCTTCAATTCAACCAACAAAATTATCAATTTTTCTTTCAATTATTTGCAGAGAATTTTTGAGAGAAAGAAGGAATAGAAAAAATGGAGAAGAGAAGAAGAAGAGATGAATAAGAGAAACGTCTCATAATGAATGAGAGAGAGAAGACGTGAGAGGAAGAAAGAGATAGAGGAAAAAAGAACGTTAAAAAAAATTAACGTAATGAGCATAACGTAAAAAGGGGAGTCAAAACTCTTCGTTAAGTCAAAAATTTTCTGACTAAGATTGAGGCTAATTTGCGTGGAGAATGGAGAGAAAAGCGGGAAAGTCAAACAAATCATCTCATCTTACCATATTTTGCCTTCTAAAAATGCAAAACCATTTCAATCAATGAAAAGTCAATGATTTTATTTCCTTAAATGAAGAAATTAATCCATAAATATGTCAATTAATCACAATAAACCATCCATTTAACGTAATCATCTCAGCCATAAATTTAGAGAGATTTCTGCTGACTGCTCGTCAGCTGTCATCGGCCTACCAATTCCATGAAGTCTAGCCTGTCGATACCGATCCTTAACAGGCTATTCGGCCTGCCAAACTTGAAAGTCCGACTTGCCGAATTGTCCTTAAATTGTAATATATCATAGCATTCATAAATAAACATACATTGTAACTAACATGAACACTTGAGCACATCGATTCCATGCGATCGTCACCTATCATAACACTTAGAATAAATAGTTAGTAACATTAAGATCATAAATCATAACATATAACATAAATTATTAATAAAATTTACTTAACGTCGTTACTAACTTAACATGATAGTTGCATCAAAATTGGTGGGTGTTACAATTCTCCCCACCTTATAAAAGTTTTGTCCTAGAAACTCAGAATAACTGCGGATACTTAGATCTCATGACATCTTCACGTTCCCATGTAGCTTCTTCAACTTGATAATTTCGCTATAACACCTTGACCAATGGAATTTCTTTATTCCTTAGGGTCTTGGTTTTTCGATTGAGTATCTCTACTGGCTTTTCTTCATAACTTAAGTTTTCCCATATCTCGATCACTTGTGGCTCAATCACATGCGTAGGGTCTGGGACATACTTCTTGAGCATGGAGACATGAAACACATCATGTATTGTAGACATTTCTAAAGGCAACTTCAGCTGATAAGCTACTTTGCCTATTCGCTTCACAATTTCAAAAGGACCAATGAATCTTGGGCTTAACTTGCTTTTCTTCCCAAACCTCATAACTCCTTTCATTGGTGCAACTTTCAAAAACACATATTTGCCTACGGTGAATTCTAAGGGTCTTCTTCCCTTGTCAGCATAGCTCTTCTGACGGCTTTAAGTGGACTCTATTTTTTTTCTTATCAACTTTATCATCTCAGAAGTTTTGTTAACAAAATCAATTCTTTCAACATCGACGCTTTCCATCAACTTCTTCTCACCAGCTTCGTGCCAACATATAGGCGACCTGCATTTTCGCCCATACAGAGCTTCATAAGGTGCCATCCCAATTGTCACCTGGAAGCTATTGTTGTAAGCAAACTTTGCTAATGGCAACATTTTATACCAGCTGGTCTTAAAATCAAGAGAACAAGCCCATAGCATATCTTCTAAAATCAAGTTTGTCCTCTCCATTTGGCCGTCTGTCTGAGGATGAAAAGTTGTACTGAAATATAGCCTGGTTCCTATAGCAGTCTGTACACTCTTCCAAAACTTAGATGTGAACCTGCCATAACGATCTGAGATGATTGACTTTAGAATTCCATGAAGTCATATAATCTCCTTAACATAGAGTTCCACTAGCCGTTCCATAGAGTAAGTGATCTTGATTGGAATAAAATGCGCCGTCTTAGTCAGTCGATCCACAACTACCCAAATTGCATCATAACCATTAATAGTTCTGGGCAAACCAGTAATGAAATCCATTGCTATATTCTCCCATTTCCATTATGGTATTTGGATAGACTGCAGTTCACCACCAGGTCTCTGGTGCTCAGCCTTTACTTGTTGACATGTCATACATTTCTTTGTATACAAAGCAACATCACATTTCATTCTAAACCACCAGAAGTTACCCTTTAGATCATTATACATCTTTGTTGCACCTGGATGAATAGAGTAAGGAGTGTCATGAATTTCCGCCAAGATCTTTTCCCTTAAGTCATCAACATTGGGAACACATAAGCGGTCTTTGAGGTACAAAGTTTTGTCATCTGCAATACGAAAGTCTTGACATTTTTCTTCTTTCATTTCCTGCTTAATCCTTACAAGACTTACATCTTCATCTTGTTTTCTCTGAATTTCATCATACATTGTCGGAGCAAGAGAGAGTGCTGAGAGCTGACTTGTTATAAGTTCCAAACCGAAGTCTAGAATTTCCTTTCTTAAGTGTGGAGACATTGCTTGCATTGACATCAACGTGGCAACTGACTTCCTACTTAGAGCATCAGCCACTCGGTTAGCTTTTCCAAGATGATAAAGGATTTCACAGTCGTAATCCTTTACCAACTCTAGCCATCTTTGTTGTCTCATGTTCAAGTCTTTTTGCGTTAAGAAGTACTTGAGACTTTGATGATCAGTGAATATCTTACATTGGATCCCATATAAATAGTGTCTCCATATCTTTAACGCAAAAACGACTGCTGCTAACTCGAGGTCATGAGTAGGATAGTTCTTTTCATAATCCTTCAGTTGTCTTGATGCATAAGCAATCACCCTTTCATTTTGCATTAAAATAGCTCCGAGGCCCATCCTAGATGCATTACTATAAATGACAAATCCATCGTTTTCTTTCGGTATAGCCAATACTGGAGCTGTCGTTAGCCTCTTCTTCAATTCTTGAAAACTCTTCTCGCATGTATCTGTCCCTTCATACTTCTTTCCCTTACGACTTAGATTCGTGAGTGGAGCTGCTATCTTGGAGAAATCTTCTATGAATCTCCGATAATATCCTGCTAGTCCCAAGAAGCTCCTTATTTCACTTGCATTCGTCAGTTGCTTCTAGTTTAGAACAGCCTCTACTTTAGCAGGGTCAACCATAATCCCTTCCTTTGATATAACATGCCCCAAGAAAGACATTGTATCAAGCCAAAACTCGCCCTTGGAGAACTTTGCATATAGCTGGTGTCTTCTTAAAGTCTCTAGCATAATCCTTAGATGCTCCACATGTTCTTCTTGATTCTTTGAATAGATAAGAATATCATCGATAAATACAACAACAAATTTATCGAGGAAATCCTTGAATACCCGGTTCATCAAATCCATAAAAGCAGCAGGTACATTTGTCAGACCAAAAGGCATAACCACACCAAAAGGCATAACCACAAATTCATAGTGACCATACCTTGACCTGAAGGCAGTCTTGGGGATACCTCCTTCTTGAACCTTCAGCTGGTGATAACCTGACCGTAGATCAATCTTTGAAAACACAGATGCACCCTTGAGCTGATCAAACAAATCATTGATTCAAGACAATGGGTACTTTTCTTGATTGTCACCTTGTTCAGCTATCTATAGTCAATGTAGAGTCTCATAGAGCCATCATTCTTCTTAACAAATAAGACTGGAGCTCCCCAAGGTGAGTGACTCGACCTAATGAATCCTTTGTTGAGTAGCTCTTTTAATTGCGTGTGAAGCTCCTTTAACTCTACTGGGGCCATTCTGTAAGGCGCCTTTGAGATCGGATCGGTGCCAGGAGCGAGCTCGATCTCAAATTCGACTTCTTTTTCTAGAGGTAGACTTGTCAGATCATCAGGAAACACTTCTGCATATTCATGAACTACAGGCACATCTTCAATTCTTATCTTTTCTTCTTGGCTTTTGTCTACAATGTTCGCCAGATAGCCCATGCAGCCACTTGCTAATAACTTCCTTACTTTCGTTGTAGATAGAAACATGTTGGGTTTCTTTCTGGACTCACCACCATACATGAACTTTCGATCACCTTCAGGATGGAAGATCACTTTTCGTTTCTGACATTCTATAAAAGCATTGTACTTGCTTAGGAAATCCATCCCAAGAATCATATCGTAGTCATACATGTCGATCACAATGAGGTCGATGAAAAGTTTCCTATCAGAAATCCATAGGCGCACTGTACGCAGACAGTGCGTATATAATATCACTTCCCCGGAGGGTAATGTCGTAGTGAATCCCTGTCTCATAGGCTTTAAAGGAACCTCTAACTTCTTAACAAATGACATGGATATAAGAGAATGAGTAGCACCCGTATCAAAGAGAACATAAGCATCATTATATAAACTTGTTATCTGACCTGTGACCACATTGGAAGCTTCAGCAACCACTTGTTCTTTCGTCATGGCATAGATTTGGACATTCGTTGGTGGGGCTTCAATTCTCCCTTGACTGATAAGTGGCCCTTCAAGGGAAGCTTGCATCTGATGAAGCTAGGCTTGAGGAGGAGCTCTTTGAGGGGCATTAGCATTCATCAGTTTGGGCCAGTTATTGACAAAGTGGTCTTCATGCCCACAAATAAAACATTGGTTTGTCCCCAAGCGGCATTCCCCTGGATGTTTCTTTCCACATTTGGCACATGGTTGAAACCGCCTGCTATTGTTGTTGTGCTGACCATCATTATGCCTCTTGTTGTCTTGGCCCTACTAGTTTTAAGGATTGCCCTTCCTCTTATTGTTCCTCCAGTTTTGGTTGTTGTTGTTTTTTTCATGTGGAGGGCGGTTCTGGTTGTTTGCAGAATTGGTTTGTTGACCAGACTGAGGTTGATTCCTTCTTAACTTTGACAGATGGAACTCAACACGTTGGGCCCTCATAACAACCTGCTCTTGTGTCCTGGGTGGACTTGGCCCATCAACTATTGCAGCAATTTCAAGTCTAAGGACTCTGATCAGTCTTCTGACCCTTTCACTTTCATCAATAACCATCCCTGGGCATAGGTGAGCTAGCTGGTCAAACTTTGTCACAACATCTATGACTGACATATCCCCCTGGCGTAGGTTCTTGAACTCCTCATAATGCTTCCTTGTAATGTTCATGTGGAAAAACTTCGTGTTAAATTCATGAACGAAGTCATCCCATGTCATCTCTTCAACGTTCCGACTCTGTTCGATGCCATCCCACCAAATCCTGGCCTCCATGGTGAGACAACATGATGCACAGAGAGCCTTCTCATTGTCAGTGAAATCCATGAGTCTCAGAATGGCCTCAACTGTCTTCAACCATCCTTGAGCGACTAATGGATCCTTAGAACTTTCAAAATCCAATGGCTTAACTCTCTTCCATCTGACTAGAAGAGGTTCCTGATAGGCTGCTCTTGGTCTAACAACAGGAGCTAGGACTTCATTAATTGGTGGCTGCGGAGGAGGAGGAAGCACGTCATTGCCTCGTCGATCATCATTCTGGCCGTTAGCCCTTAATACAGCAATTTCTCTTCTTTGATCCTCAAGTTGCCTCTGCAACTCAACGATCATTGTCATAAGCCTTTTGTTGGTCTGGGTGCGCGTTTGCATTCTTCTATGGCCGTCCATCGTTAATTCTCCTAAAAGAATTAGGAACTTAGAAATAATCTTTTAATATGAGATAGGTTTTCACTACAAGAACATTAATCGTTAAACATCTAAACCTTAATCTTATCATCATACTTGCATCAAAACATGTTCTTTTAAAACATACTTACTTGGAGAACCTGGATTGACGTGTGGTGATATGAATTGTAATCGGAAGTTTCCTCTCTAATACCAAAGCCTATAACGCCCCTTACAGACGTTACATATATTGTTACATTCATACATTACATACTTATTTGAACTTTAAATGTAAACATAGTTAAGGAAAACGTAACCAGGATCCATACATACACATTTTTTTTTAAACAACCTTCATTAACTTAATCCATAATTTAATTACACATTAAAATTGATCATTAACTTTCTCTAATAAAATAAATATACCAAATTGTAAAATCATAACTTATAAAAACATCACATCATTTAAAAACTATATGCTCCCATAGTTCGGCAGGCCAAACTTAGAACTTCGGCAGGCCGAACATGATCAGCAGGCCGGACATTCTTACATTGGCATGCCGACCAATGATGTTCAGCAGGCCGACAGAGCCAAAAACCTTTAGAAAACTTAATTTGTAAAACAGATTCAACTTTCAAAATGCAAAAGATCAAATTCTTAAAATGATAAAATAAAATATTAAAACATAGTTCTTGTATTCTTAAAACTTAGCAAATAAATATGTCCAAAATGTAAAACTTGATTTAAATCATATAAACTTTCTTCTTGGCATTCTTCTGGTTACAAATCATCGTACTTTACTCACACGCCTTTCCATATCCTCCGCCTAGTCCATGACTTTCTTACCCTTATCTGCAACATGACATAAACTTGAATAAGCTAAAGCTTAGTAAGTACATATAATTCTCACAATTTAAAAGAAACATTTCATAAACATCATCATCATCGTCATATCATAATAGTGCATTAAGCACATTTTCATAAAAACATATCTTTCATTACTTGACCATATTCAAACTTATTCCATTTTATCTTAAGGGCCCAAGTGTTACACCATAACCATCATCGTAGGCGCGCTATCATGAGAGGAGAAGGGTAGCCAATCCTAAACCAAACACGACATCATAACATATCATATCATAACATTGGTATGCAACACTTATTAGGTCATACATATATACATAACTTTCATGCTTTGAAATTTGCCATAATCAAACATGCATAACTCTAAATCATTAAAATCTTTCATAAGAAATCCTTTAAGAAGATCATCATAAAATCATTATAAATATCATCATGAACATAACATCAAACCTTTTAAAACACATCATGTTGCAGGTGAGAATGTACTTACCTTAGAAACTAGCTTACTTAACCTTATAAGAATTGGTGACGACGCCGCAGTCTCGATGTGCTCGTTCCTTTGTGTGTTTATGCCATTTATTCATTTAAAGACACAAAATAATATTACTGCTTACAATCATAAAATATAACATTCATTCATATTACATCACATATACATTCATCTCATACAAACATAATTCATAACATGCATCTATAGCTAAAATCATGAAAAACAACCCATACATTTTAAACATGAAATCTGCCAACAATAATAATAAGGTAGTGAGTAATCTTTTGAAAACATTTTCTAACAATTAAAATACATATATTTTAATTTTAAAATTCATATTAATATCTTATTATCATACATTCCAATATCATAAAATTATTTCATCATCAATAAAATCATTTAAACATATAGAATATCACATAAAACAAAAGTCCAATAATAATATTGTTAAAACAGTTTCTTGACCTAATCTCAATAAAATTTATATAACACGTAATTTACTCATCAAATCATTACCAAACTTTGTAGTCCATAACATAACATATAGATGAACATTCTTCCCAAATTTTGTGAAAAAAAAAACACATTTATCCCTTGAACAAAAATTACATTTTCATGCATCATAGTCAAACAGTAATATTTTACTATAAGTGGTAGAGGATAGAAAATTCATAACTTATCATAGAAATATCGAAATAACTTGAAATTTGGAGGAACATCACATAACACATTCATAAATAACATATTAAAAATTTAGAGCAAACAGAATTTTGTAGAGAAAGACATGGTAGTCGGATTAAGGAGAAGAAATACATTTCTGAAACACCAAAAGAAATTATTACCTTAAACAAATTTCTTCACAAAACTTCTTCAATTAAACCAAAAAAATTATCAATTTTTCTTTCAATTATTTGCAGAGAATTTTTGAGAGAAAGATGGAATAGAAAATGTGGAGAAGAGAAGAAGAAGAGATGAATAAGAGAAATGTCTCAGAATGAATGAGAGAGAGAAGACGTGAGAGGAAGAAAGAGATGGAGAAAGAAAGAACGTTAAAAAAAAAATTAACGTAATGAGCATAACGTAAAAAGGGGAGTCAAAACTCTTCATTAAGTCAAAAATTTTCTGACTAAGATTGAGGCTAATTTGCGTGGTGAATGGAGAGAAAAGAGGGAAAGTCAAACAAATCATCTCATCTTACCATATTTTGCCTTCTAAAAATAGGAAATCATATCAATCAATGAAAAGTTAATGATTTTATTTCCTTAAATGAAGAAATTAATCCATAAATATGTTAATTAATCACAATAAACCACCCATTTAATGTAATAATCTCAACCATAAATTTGGAGAGATTTCTGCTGACTACTCGTCAGCTGTCATCGGCCTGCCGATTGCACAGTTTGGCCTACCAATTCCTTGAAGTCCGGCCTACCGAACTGTCCTTAAAATGTAATATATCATGCATTCATAAATAAACATACATTGTAACTAACATGAACACTTGAGCACATCGATTCCATGCGATCGTCACCTGTCATAACACTTAGAATAAATAGTTAGTAACATTAAGATCATAAATCATAACATATAACATAAATTATTAATACAATTTACTTAACGCCGTTACAAACTTAACATGATCTGTTACATCAAAATTGGTGGGTGTTACAAAATTCATGTTCATATAATAAATTCCCCTATGAGGTGCACATGATTATGACATAAGACATCTTGTTTAGACTATCTAAATTTTGTCACTACTTCCACCAGAATTTAAGTTTCAACAGGAATGTCACTACCTAAAGTGAACTAAGAACTCTTGTTAATGTCTCCATCCCTCAAATCTAAACACATAAACAATAATTTGATATCTCTGCATCATAGGAGCTATTGGGTCTAGTAGATCCATAAAGTATGACTTTTCGAGGTTGTATATGCATTGGTCTTCGATTCTCTAGTGTTGGTGATGACATGACTGGACTGATGGATGACTTCATATGGTAGGATCTCTAACGGAGGGTAAGGATGGTAAAGCCCAAATTGAATTGAAGAAAATGACTTCTAGGGCTCGCTCTGTTATCGAGCAACTAAGAAGACCAATGATAAATAACCATGAAAACACAAAAATGTAGCAATTATGGAACTATCATAAGCAGTGGTAGTGGGAGGAGTAGTCAATGGTTGATGGAGGAATGGATTCGAAGAATGGAGACAAAGTTGCCATTGTGAATGTCGGAAGCAAAATTGCCTCCATCATCGGCTTTAGGCTATTTTCGAGAGTCAGATAGCTAAAACATGAACTTTTAGAGCACCTCAAGTTATCCAAGAAATGTGCTCTAGATGCGAACTTAGGTCACCTTTGTCATTGGGATTTAGATCATTGAGAGGTGAGACTTGAACTCTAGAAGCTCTTGAGGGTGATGATGGACTTTGGTAATTCTTCTATGTATATTGGTAGCAATTAAGTAGAATTTAGAGAGGCTAAAGTGGCATCAGAGGAGGGACTCAACCTCTATTACTGGAGGGGATGAACGTTTTCTAAAAAAATTTCCAAGTCCGAGGAGCACAAACTTGGAAGAAAAAGATGGTAATTTTTTAGAGTTTGAAGGTTGAAAATAAATAATAATTTATAAGTCTAAGTCCCTTTGATGGCCTCTTGTTGAATTAAAAAGATAGGGGCTATTTATAGTAAAGGTGGTTGGCGTTCTCTAGAGCTGGACTCTTAGTGCTCCGACATCGCATGCTAGCTTTGCTTCCCTTCTAAGCAAGCAACGTTGGGTGCTTTTAGAGGTTGATTTTTGGGTTGGCCTAAAATGGTATACATTCATGGCTACTCTGATGCACTTCTAGGCCTAACGCTCTTAGGAGGTTTGACTATGACTGACCATCTATTTCTAGAGTGCTAACAAGCATGCTTCTCCCTCCGACGCGAGGTCTCTCCCCATTTGCCAAGTCTAAAATTTCTAACGTATTATTAGAATCCTTTTAAAAATTGAGGTGGGATTTGATGATAAAGGCGCATGCATGATACCTCCAACTGTGGACTTTCGACTAGGCCAGAGTCATCTTGATGCAGATGGAGCCCTTCTGGGGGCATGCTGGGTGCTCCGAAGATGAGCCTGGCATGCTATCGTTGAGTATTTCTCAGTGTTTTTGTTACGAAAACAATTTCTGAACTTAAGTTTTGATTCCTTGAGCTGTGATAAGGCAAAAATAAAGTTTTTGGTCTATTTTAAAGGGCAAAATGGATGGCTTATTAGGTTTATTTCCTTCATCACCCATTTATTTTCAGCTCAATTAAATTTAAAATCCCCTAAGCGAGAGTAAAAATGGACTCAAACCAAAATAAATGGGCCCATTTGACTACTTCTACCATACCAAACAATGGCACACATGAGTTCCCCAAGCGTGGCTTAGGTCCACGAAGCGAGCACGTTGATGTTGTAGGACGAGAATATTAGACTTAGGCTATTGAAGCATTTTGGTACAAAATTAGACATGAACATTAGCCGGGCTTATGCAACAAAGTGAGATAGTCCATGTGACCACTCACAATAGCAAGGGTTTCACGTATTCCTTGAACATGTATAGCAATGGTTCACATTTTGCTCCAGAGCACTATCGGCCCAATGTGTTCTCCAAATTTCCTAAAATATAGACAAACAATACTTCGTTGGATGCACATGGTCTTCGAAAAAATAGGTAGGTCATCGATATCCTTTGGAGGAATGTCGAGACAAAGTTATTGTATATTTCAGTGTACCAAAACTTTTGTAGATGGGTAGTTCTAGAAGGAAGTTGGCACCTTTGTCATTGTGGTGGCAAGTGCTGGCACCAAATTTAGGAAAATTCAAATATTACATACTCTCAATCCTTCTAATATGCATGGCTTCATATGTGTGTGTATGTATATTAAGATAAATTTCAAAATGTGAAAATAATATCAAATACTTTAAGATAAATATCAAGAATAACTATCGATTAGAAGATAACCACCCTTTTCATTTTTCTTTAGAAAATAAATATTTCAATATAATTTTCAACAATAACAGCCCATTGAAAGATAACTACCCCTCTTTTTTTTTTTTGAAAAAGTGCAATAATTACGTTGGTAACCATCACATCCTTTCTTTGCGTCTACTAACATGAGCACATTTCTCATGGTAGAGGTGAAAAGATACCCATCAGACCAAAATATTTTAGGTAAGCAATATATAATAGAGAGAGAAAGGACCATCGAAAATCAAAGTGGAGAGAGAGAGGAACTTGAAAAGAAGATAGAAAGAGAGTGAAACCGAAAAAATCCATGGGGAAGAAGAAAAATTAAGCATAAAAGGTTGAAATTGTCATACATTTCTTATGTATTTGCCAAAAAACCTCACTTTTTTGTTGTTCTTGGTAGCTGTTCTTTGATTAGGAAGAGAGAGAAAGAACTCCTGTGGGTTTAGAGAGAGAGAGAGCACTTCATTATTGCCTTTATCAGGCTCTGTTCCGTCTTCTTTGTCTCTTTTTCTTCACTTTGATGATAATAATTGCGATGTTGAAGCTTGCAAACCTTGATTTATACTTCGTTGTAGATGAAAATTGGATACTCAAATACTATATGTGTAGTGGTTGGATTTTTCCTCTCTGTTTCTCTTTTGCTAGGGCTGAGAAATCATGAGCATTATAAATGTTGCGTTCTCTAATAATTTTTTTTCTTTTTATTGCTTGTTGTCGGAGTTGTGAATGTTGAATCACTTTCTTTGGCTTTGTTGTGAATTTGTTGTAGCGAGCATGTTAAGATTTTTTAAAAAATTTCAGATTGTTCTTCGTGGTCTTTAACCACCCATTAATGGTGTTGCCTTTTTTCTCCTCTTTTTTGTGTATGCATGTACTGATGCTAGAAATAAGGGTTGTTCATAAATTGTAGTTTTCCCACGTTGCAAAAAGCATCATCGGACTTGCTTGTTGAACTTTTTGACAAATTTGATAGTTTATTCTGCCTTTTGATCTTGATTGCATACATTAGGGAGGATGCAATTTTGCCTTTCTTTTTAGTTTCATGCACGATGGCGAAAGTAGCCCTAAAGGACCAGCCCCTGCTCCAGGACAGCGTCACTGCATATTTGCATTTGGTCTAGCGATAGAGCACCAGTTTGTCGTTTATTGCCATGCTCTGGCTTCGTAAAGAATTGACGATAAAGCATCCACTACAACAAACATGGCCTTCCACAATGGTTTTAAACTGTCGTGAAAAACTACTGTTGCGAAAAAACTCCTTCGTGGTATATAATTGAGTTTTCACAATAGTTTTTTATTATCGTGGAGCATCCGTTTAGGCGCCAATGTAGAATATTTGGTCATGGACAAAAAAAAAATACACTAAATTTTTTATTTCCCATAGAATGGTCAATCCTGTATATTATCCATTACTATAAGGCCTTGATCGTAAAAAAAGTTATGCATATTGAAATTACAGAGTCTTTAAACTATTTTATATAATCATTTTTCTACTACTTTAGCTATATATGACATATCTATTTACAAATTATATTCATTTAACTTTAACTTCAATTATATCAATATGTATATAATTTTTTTTTGATAGGCCTTATATGCCATAATTAATCATAAAAATTTTTTAGATTCTCATCAGCAGGGTATCACTCTTAATCTCTCAATTAATCTGAATAATAATGAGACTCACTCCCTTTTTAGAGAGCTTGGGTCCTGGAGTCAGTCCTTATCAGATAATGCCTCAAAATTCAAATCAGAATCAAATTCAGATGAATATCTTATGAAATCCGCGTGAAAACACATGATCTTTTTATCGCGCATAGACAAGCTGATCTGTCTAACTGGCAGGCCAAACTTGAAGATCGGCATGCCAAACTATCGATAAAATTCTCAGCGAATCTTCTATTTTCCACCTAAGATGCTATAGGATAAAGTCTCTGTTTTAATACAAATAACCCAAAAGAAAAGTTATCTAATTAAAACAACTTTATCTAGATAATCTCTAGGAAAATAAATAAATTCCTAATAATTCTACAAGTTTATCTTGATTTAATTTATTCAAAATTAAATCGACTGATAAACAGACAAGAATTATCTGATCCCAATAATTTAACAAGTTTATCTTGAATTAATTTTATCACAAAATTAATTCAACCGATAAACATACATGAATTATTTGATTCTTCCAAATTTCAACCAATCCAATAAATCTGACATAAGTCATCAATTATTAGAAAAGCATGCCGTATGATTACAGGATTTTGTGAGCTAGCAAAGGGGACTTGATGGACCTATATAGTTTAAGCTCCCGATAATTATGAAACCCAAGATCCCAGATATACATTTTATAATTATCAACTCCAACGCTACTCCACTACAAGCTTGGAGCTACACTCTCAAACTATATAGAATTACGAAGCCCTTATAGCTAAGTCTCCATGACATATCGTAGTGTATCGTATCCCCATAGGATTATCTATAACCGGCTTAAGGACAAGTTCTGTCTTACCTTCCCTATTATTTTTATCTTACATTCCATTATCTCACCATCGAAAAACTTACCGTCCAAAGACAGTATACCTTTCAGTTACACTATGTATCCAAATGGTTGAGCGCTCTAGTTTTCCAACTACAGGATAACGCATATAAGAGGATATCACTACTTCTAAAGAAGAGCCATGGATTTCATATCTATGAATAACAGGTGTACGCTATCAAGAGTCATGCCTCCAACGTACGGGCTTGCATACCACTATTAAAATATGGGTGTCACCCTTTGGTACATCAAGAGACAAAAGTCAAGACAACAGGCCCACTATTCATCTCAAGATTAAGATATAATGCAAATGATTGTCTAAACTGAATCAATTTGTCAAGACAGAATTATTAATCCAAATCAATTCACTTTATGTCCTGATCCAGCACATCGTTGCCTATGACAATGTGCTAATATTTCTATTCACGGAGTCCACCTCCAATGTCCAAGACAAACCATCTCCCAATAGCGATATAGACAACATAACAATCTTTACATGAATAAAGCGCCCAACTTTATTTCCTCGATTGCGGATCTTATGATTTAGACTGTCACCTTAAGAATCATGTCTTTCGCATAATCTATCCATCAAATGCCTAATTCTTAAAGGTTTGGACCGATAGTCTCAGAATATTGTTCGCTTAACATACATTCAACAAATATAAATGTTAAGAGGACAAGATTTGATATATAAATAATAAATAAATTCTTTATTGATAAAAATGTCTCCAAAAACATATTGCATTTTTACTCCTTTGGGCATACATGTCTAACAATCTTCCACTTGCACTAAGTGAGTAAATATGACAAATCTCGCAACCCCATAGATTTCACATGCCTCTCGAAGACTCTCCTAGTAAGTGTCTTCGTAAATGGATAAGCTAAATTGTCCTCTGAAGCGATTTTGTACACCGTGACATGCCTGCCCTCAACGAAGTCCTTTTTCATATGATACTTCCGATTAATATGCTTACTTTTCTTGTGAAATCTTGGTTCCTTAGCATTAGCTACCACTGCATTGTTGTCACAGTATATTGATACCGTTTAATCCATACCAAGAGCTACCTCAAGATCCCCAAGGAACTTATGAAGCCACATTGCTTTTTTCAAAGCATCACTAGCTGCCACATACTCGGCCTCCATCATTGAATTCGAAGTGTAATCTTGTTTCACACTTCTCCAACTAATGGCACCTCCGACTAGAGTAAACGCAAAACCAAAAGTAGATTTCCTAGAATCCGAACATGATTGAAATTAAAAGTCAGTATATCCTAGAGGAGTCAAGTCCTCACCCGAATATGCAAGCATATACCCTCGAGTCATTCTCAGGTACTTGAAAATATGCTTTACCGCAACCCAATGGTTCAGTCCTAGATCCGCTAGAAATTGACTTACAATCCTGACCGCATAACAAATATCCGGTCGTGTGCAAAGCATGGTATACATGAGACTACCCACTGTCGAAGCATAAGGCACTTTCTTCATGTATTCTCTTTCTTCCTCAGACTTTGGAGAGTCTTTCTTAGAATGAGTAATTCTGGACCTAGATGGTTGCCCACTTTTCTTGGAATCTTGCATTGTAAACCTCCTGAGAATTTTATCTATGTAGCCGGCTTGTGACAAAGCTATCATTTTGTTCTTCCTATCCTAAAAGATCGGGATACCAAGAACAAAATTAGCCTCACCCAAATCCTTCATGTCAAACCGCTTGGTCAACCATAATTTGATCGATGACAATGCCCTAATGTCATTGCCAATTAGCAGAATGTCATCTACATAGAGTAGTAGAAAAACCACCTTCCCATCCTTAATGTGTTTGTAAACACATGGCTCATCCACTTTTTGTGAGAGCCCATAAGTCTTGATCACCTGATCAAATCTTATGTTCCAAGAACAGAAAGCCTGCTTAAGTCTATATATTGACTTTAGCAGCTTACAAACTTTACCCTCTTGACCCTTGACCTTGAACCCGTCTGGTTGTTCCATATAAATGGACTCATCAAGATAGCCATTTAGAAAAGCCATCTTGACATCCATCTGCCAAATCTCATAGTCAAGAACAGCAGCTATGGACAGGAGAATCCAGATGGATTTAAGCATGGTTACAGGTGAAAAGGTTTCCTCGTAATCGATTCATTCCTTTTGCATATAACCCTTAGTTACTAGTCTAGCCTTAAAGGTTTTGACCTTCCCATCTACTCCTCTTTTCTTCTTGTAGATCCACTTACACCCTATGGGTTTTACCCCTCCGGGAAGATCCACAAGTTCCCAAACCTGGCTAGTCTCCATATATTTCATCTCTGAGTTCATGGCCTCTATCTATAGTTTTGAATCAACATCCTCCATAGCCTCTGCGTAAGTATAAGGTCCTTGTCATGTTCATCCAGTTCAGCCAAGAAGGCCTCCCTATTGAACATATATCTCTCGAGTTGACGCCTGATCCTCCCACTATGCCGAAACCCCTTAGGTTGTTGTTCAGGTTCGTTTGATTTTTCTACACTGATCGAAATGGTTTCATTCAGAACCTCCAAAGTGATTAGATCACTCTTTAACTCCTTAAGCATCACTTTGCTTCTAGGTTTAAAGTCGTCCATATAACTCTCCTCAAGGAGAGTTGCATTAGTTGAAACCACAACTTTATTTTCCTTTGGGGTTATAGAAATAACCCCCTCAATCCCTTTTAGATATCCTACAAACATACAAATTTTTGAATGTGCTTCCA
Source organism: Artocarpus heterophyllus (assembly GCA_025403435.1). Taxonomy (NCBI): domain Eukaryota; kingdom Viridiplantae; phylum Streptophyta; class Magnoliopsida; order Rosales; family Moraceae; genus Artocarpus; species Artocarpus heterophyllus. The sequence goes on along the minus strand of CM046332.1, from coordinate 13,629,856 downwards.
ACTTATTTGTATCCTTAAACAGGACATGAGCTGGACATCCCCATATGCAAATATGGTTTAAGGATGTCTTCTTTCCTATTTACAACTCATGAGGAGTTTTAGGGACCAATTTTGAAGGCACATTGTTCAAAAGATAACATGCGGTTGGTAGTGCACATCCCCAAAAGGATAAAGGCAATGATGAATAACTCATCATGGACCTAACCATGTCTAATAAAGTCCTATTCTTTCTCTCTGCTACACCATTCTGGTACAGAGTGCCCGGCGCAATCAAATGGGTAAAATCCTATTCTCTAATAAGTGTCCTATAAACTCATTAGAAAGGTATTCTCCAACTTGATCGGATCGAAGTGCCTTTATGGGTCTACCCATTTGTCTTTCCACTTCAGCCCAAAACTCTCTAAACTTGTCATAAGTTTTGCTTTTGTGGTGCATCAGGTACACAAACCTATATCTTGAGTAATCATCAATAAAAGTGACGAAATACTCATACCCTCCTTGTGCCCGAATGTTCATTGGTCCGCAAACATCACTATGCATAAATTCTAGGGGCCCTCTTGCCCTTAGACCCAAATGGTCTTTTGGTCATTTTACCCTCCAAACAAGATTCACATTGAGTTATAGATTCCAACTTTAATTGACTTAATGGTCCATCCCTTACCAACCTTTGAATCCTGTTTAGGCTAACATGACCAAGGCATAAATGCCAAAGATGAGTCTTATTAGAGTGAGAAGTTTTAAGTCTTTTAGAGTTATTATCATTCATCTCAGGATTAAGCAGTAAGTCCATCTTAGGTTTGATAAAAATATAGATTATTTTGCATCCATCTAGAACATATAAAAGATTTATTTTTATGAATCACCACTTTATTATTAAAAGAAACCAAATAGGAGTCATTAAATAAACAAGCTACAAAAATTAAATTCCTTTTAAATTTAAGAACATAAAAAAACTCGTAAAATTAAATTCCTATAATTATCAAAATAAAGATGGATGTCTCCCACTGCTTTGGCTAAGACCAAGGATCCATCACCCATCCTAAGCGTGAAGTCTTTATGATGCAGACTTCTCGTTTCTTTGAATCCCTACAGAGAAACATAAACATGATTAGTTGCACCAAAATCTATGACCCAAATGTCACTAGATTCCTTAACCAAACAGGCTTCTAAATACAAAAGATCACACCTACCTTCTTTAGAAAGGAAGTCCTTGCAATGCTTCATTATATGCTCGACCTTTCCACAAAAGAAGCACTTAAGCTTCTTTGGGTTCTTCTTCATGCTCTTGTTGTTAGTAGGAATAGAAGACTTCTTATTCTTGGCCTGTTGCCTCATTCTATTACCAAAGTTGGGATTGGAACCAGAAGCAACTGCCAAATTGGCCTCACCATCAGCAGTAGACTCCTTGATCAGCAATTCGAACTCCTGTAACTGCTTCATTAATTATGTTAAGTTCATATCCCACCTATTGCTAAAATTACAAGTAGCTCTAAATTGAATAAATTTCTTTGATAGAGTCTCAAAGACCATAGTCATCTGAGTTTCAGCATCAATGTTGGCTCTATTGGTTTGTGCCTCAATGAGGTAACCAATGACCAACATCATGTGCTCCTTTACAGACGTCCCCAATCTCTATTTATAGTTCAAGAGTTTTTGAAGTGCCCCTTGTTGTTTTGTAATGCTTTGGCCTCCAAACATGTCTTCTAGATTATCTAGGATCTACTTACCAGTCTTATAACCCTCATGTTGAGCCTATAGCACGTTACTCATGCTAGCCGTAACATAGCAGCGGGCCTGATCGTTTGCATCTTTTCAGTGATCGTACACTTGGAATTGCTCATTGGTGGAATCTCCCGTAGGCACGGGAGGACAAGGGGTTGTCAGTACAAATTTCAATTTCTCAAAGGAAAGGATGATATCCAGGTTTCGTTTCCAATCATTATAATTCTCTCCGGTTAATAAGTTTTGTCAAGTATCAAAGATAAAGCATTTTTAGACATTTTTAATCTACAATAAGGAATCATATACCGAACATAAGCAAACATACAACAACAATTTAGTAAGATAACACAATTATGTAAAAACATGCAAATGTATTTATGTGTCAAAAACCTTAAAAATATCACAATCTTACAATGATAATTCCCAACTCATAATTCAACAAGCTCCTAGGGGAGTCATGCCAAATTCAATTAGGAACACAAATCCCATCCTTATTAATATATGCCATCCAGGACCCGTATGATACAGCATATATTAATAATCATTTCTTTAGCTATTAATTTTATTAATAGAGCTCCTAGGGGAGGTTAATAATAAAATTAACAAGAGTGTATAACCATCATTAAAATATTTTATCCATGATTCATAATCACCACCTAGGGGTGTGCAACCATAAATCATGCTAAAATACCTTATCTTTTTGGAGATCCAATCTGGTACATGATAGAAATCCCTTCCTAGGAGTCGGGACCACCACGTTCTTCCTATGGACCAACGATGGAGGCCTTAGGTCCTCTCTTCAAACACCTTCTCCCACTCAATCTTTTGAAATCAAGGTTTTATTTTAAAAGGACATGCATGAATAATTTTAATATGAGTGGCACTCCCTATTCTACATGGCATGTTATCAATATACATGGCAAATCATATTATAATGTAGAAAAGCAAAGCTACAAGCAAAATAATTAAATAACTGTAATATTTTGGTCCCACCCTAGAGAACGAAAAGCAAAGATTACAAGAGAATAATTGAACCATTTTATCAATTCTTCATCTTTGAATCCTTTAGCTGTATCCTTCTTCATGTAATGCCTATCTTCAAGTCTTCAATCTCGTATGAATTGAACACTTCATATTTCTAGTCCTATCCCAATTTAATGTTTCTTAGAATTGTCCAAAAAATAAAATTAAAACTGAATCAAAAACTACACCTTTTTTGGAAAAATTTCTAGCTCTCTGCCGGCAAGCCGATCTGGGTGATCGACCTGTCGATCATGACCCACCGGCCTATCGATCTTCACATATCGGCCTGCTGATTCATGACAAATCGACCTACCAAAGTAGAAGTTTGGCCTGCCGCTAGAACAACCTGATTTTTGGTCTGCTGACGGCTTGCCGAACCTTAAGTCCAGCCTGCCGAACTATGACCATCGGCCTACCAAATTGGAGGGTTCGGAATGTCGGCCGAGCAGATATCACCTTTTTCAAAAAATACAATTTCTAATGCAATTTATCAATTTTATTCTTAACAATTCAAAAACATAAAATCAGAGACTCAGGAAATACTTGATACCATCATCCATCTGCCAGATCCACCTCTAGGTCTGTCTTTTCTGAGTGATTATTTAATTACAAAATTCTTACAAATTTAAAATTAAATAATAATTCCTAGACGGAGATGATAGTCTGCCCTCTAATTATATGAAAAACCTAGATACACATTCTAACCTCTAAAGAACCATAACTGGTATAAATTAATTAATTAGTTAATAATTAAATAATAATTTAATCTATCATAATTAATTAATAAATATTTACCATATAATCCATGACAACATATAAGATTATATAGAAACCTAGAGTGCCAACTCTCTATAAAATTAAATTTAAGCATAGGAGAGATCAAGATCACATAATTTATACATATAGCATGATCACAAACTCGTAAATTTATGTAAAAACCATGGCTCTGATACCAATTGTTAGAAAATAAGTACATAGTAGAATTTTAAAATTTTTATAACAGAGTATTTTTCAAAACACAAGTTTGACATACTATATGCATAAATTAACTAGATCTTACTAACCTTTGAATACCGAAGAACTCCCGTAATCTGTAAAGAGAAGTAGCGTTCTAGAAGAGCCTCAACCAACTAGTCTTCTTTCTTATTCTCTATCCACGATCAGAGTGAGTGTGGGCTCATACGTACAGCTCTTCCACCAAGTGACTCTCCTTCCAACCAATTGAGAGAACCCAAAGCTAGTGTTCGTGATTTGTAAACAAGAGATCTCAAGGAGCTTTCAGATTCTCACCAATAGAGTATCACTCTTAATCTCTCAATTAATGTGAATAATAATGCGACTCACTCCCTTTTTATGGAGGTTGGGCCCTAGAGTCAGTCCTTATTAGATAATGCCTCAAAATTCAAATCAGAATCAAATTCAGATGAATATCTGATGAAATCAAAATGAAAACGTGTCAGCCTTTTATCGCACATAGGCAAGCCAATCTACTTGACCGAAAAGCCAAACATGCCCCATCGACAGGCTGAACTTGAAGATAGATATGGCAAACTATCGATAAAAATCTCAGCAAATCTTTTATTTTTCACACGAGATTCTATAGGATAAAGTCTTAGTTTTAATTCAAATAACCCAATAGAAAAGTTATCTAATTAAAACAACTTTATCTAGATAATCTCTAGGAAAATAAATGAATTCCTAATAATTCTACAAGTTTTTCTTGATTTAGTTTATTTAAAATTAAATAAACCGATAAACAGAAATAATTATCTGATCCCAATAATTCAAAAAGTTTATTTTAAATTAATTTTGTCACAAAATTAATTCAACCAATAGATAGACATGAATTATTTGATTCTTTCAAATTTCAACCAATCTAATAAATCTGACACAAGTCACCAATTATTGGAAAAGCACGTCGTATCGGAATAGGATTTTATGAGCTAGCAAAGGGGACCTGATGGACCTATATAGTTCAAGCTCCTAATAATTATGAAACCCAATATCCCATATATACATTTCATAATTATCAACTCCAACGCTACTCCACTAAAAGCTTGGAGCTGTACTCTCGAACTATATAGAATTATGAAGCCTGTATAGCTAAGTCTCCATGACATATCATAGTGTATCGTATCCCAATAGGATTATCCATAACCAGCTAAAGGACAAGTTCTGTCTTACCTTCCCAATTATTTTTATCTTATGTTCCATTATCTCAGCATTGGAAAACTTACCATCCAAAGACAATATACCATTCGGTTACACTTATGTATCCAAATGGTTGAACGCTTCAGTTTTTCAATTACAGGATAACGCATATAAGAGGATATCACTACTCCTAAAGATGAGCTATGGATTTCATATCTATGAATAATAGGTCTACACCATCAAGAGTCATGCCTCCAACGTATCGGCATGCACACCACTATCAAAATGTGAGTGTTACCCTTTAATACATCAAAAGACACAAGTTAAGACAGCGGGCCTACTATTCATCTCAAGATTAAGATATAATACAAATGATTGTCTAAAATGAATCGATTTGTCGAGACAGAATTATTAATCCAAATCAATTCACTTTATGTCCCGATCTAACACATCATCACCTATGATAATGTGCTAATGTTTCTATTCACGAAGTCCACCTTTGATGGCCAAGATAGACCATCTCCCAATAGGGATAAAGACAACATAACAATCTTTACATAAATAAAGTGCTCGACTTTCTTCCCTCAATTGCGGATCTTATGATTTAGACCGTTGGTCTCGCGTCTATTTACGTATTCTAAACTAACCTCAAGTATGAGGTTGTCTCAAGTAATATTTTTTTGGTGAATCTGAGGTCGAACCCACAAGGAAGGATTTATTCAGTTTTAGTACATGTATTATATTAACTTTTTCTTTATATTTAAACTGAAAAATTTGAAGATTAATATTTATTATTCACAGAATGTATTTACAATATTTACATTTTTTTACAGCATTTTTCATCTTTAAATTTTGGTAATTTGAAACTTTAATAACAAGAAATCCAAATAGTAACTTAAGCAAAGTAACGATAATTTAAAGAAGTAAAACAACAATAATAACAGGACTGAGGTTCAAAGGTTCTATTCTGACAATTATCTTCAATATATTTTAGTTTCTCTTTTTATTTATTAGTTGATTTAAGTATACACTATGCCATCCTATGTCGATAATAAATCAAGATTTACCAAGCATTTACTATGCCATTCCATATTTATAATGTAGCAAAAACACAACTTAATAAATAAGCTGCATTTCAACATAACTTAACTAAAATAACAACCAAGATAGTAAGTTAAGCATTTGCCAAGCCATTCTCTGTCTACGAGTAATCAAGGTCCTCCTAAGCATTAATTGTGCCTGTCTATGTCGTCGATAAATCAAAACCGTAATTTTGGCAGAGTTCTAGCTAAGAAAATATTGAAATTCTAAGTTTTCTAAGGAAATATTTTGGCATTACAACAGCTTAGAAAACTAAGAAAAACCAAACATATTTAAGATAATTTTGCCAGAATTTTCCCCTCTCCCCTCAGCTAAAAAGAAATTTAGAAAGACATAATTAATAAAGTACTACTGATATTATTGAGCATAATTTTTACAACATAAACTAGAAAATATTTTACAAAAAGCTAGACTGAAAACTAAAATAAAACTATACTATAATTATTATAACAGCATTTTCATGCTGCGAGAGGGGCTTTCCAACTGAGGCAAATGCCTCGGTATTTATAGGGAATCGATTTTACAAACGTCCATTCATAATTAATGCTCTTTCCTGTTGAAAGTTGATGATTTGAATTATTTCCTTCTTCTTTCATGCTGATCCATGCTGATGAGAATGCGAATTTGAGTTTGTAATCCAGTGTGACGCAGACCAGACCAGCATGGAACAAGCACTATCTGAACCGTTCAAAACAAGATCCAATGGCTGTCAGACTTGGGCAAAATGGGCCAGGTGGGACCAAGATTTAAAGCCGATGGATAAGTCAAAGTATTCAGATCTGACGGTTCAAAGAACGGATGCAAGGGGACACGACCGCACACAATCAGACATGCCTGCTGCACCCTCTGAGACATGCTACAGCTTTGTCGGCGCATGTGATGCACGTGCCAATCATATCTCGACACGTGGACCACACTGTGAGAGTTCGCTGACGCACCGAATGACGCGTTGACACGCGTCTCTTCCTTGGACGGCCGAGATTAATTTGACAGTGAATCCGACCATCCTTGTTACGCCACATGTACCATTTAATTTAAATTTGAATTTTCTTTATCTTTTTGATGCATTTGATGCCCGATTTTATTCGTTTTGGTGTCGTTTTGCTCTGTTTTTCCTCTAGATTTCAAATCTAAAATCACAATCACACTAATATTAATTATTTTACAAACATAATATTTATTAAAAATATTTATTTTACATTAAAACACATAAAATTAAATAAAAACCCCTAAAATTTTCAGTCTCTTGCGGTTTAGCACAGATATAATTTTTATGATTTGAAAATATTTTTAAAAATTACTAAAAATATAATAAGACATATTTATAAACTTAAAACACACTATCAAACACACTAAAACTCAAAATAAAATAACCGCATTACTTTTACGGTTTTGACTATTTACAAACTAGACACTTATTTAACACACCAAAATGACTCTAAAAATTACTAAAAACATAAAAACACACTAAAAACGCAATTTTAAACACATTTTCACACCAAGACACAAAAATACTTATTAACACAAAATGCTATTAATTCGAAGATTTAATGAGAAATAAAAGCGTAAATAAACGATTTAAGCCTTAAAAAATGTACACTTTTACAGTCTCATCACCCCCCTTAACCAGCTTATTGCTAGTCTCTAGTAACTAAAGCGATAAAACTTAAAACTGACAAAAGATTTTTTTTTTTGAAACTTGTGATTCCTCACTGATTTTCCTCAGGGTTTATCTCATATTCATACCTCAAAGTAAAGATGTAAACACTAATTAAGTTATGATTCATTTCTAGAGTTCGTCAATTATCTAAAATGATTTTTCCTCTCTGTGTGTGAATTTCTATTACTAATCAATGCATATTAACCAGATAAATTTATATTAATATATCTTAATTTATTTAAATAAATTTATTTTTCATCCCTCTCTCTACTAATGTAGAATAACACCTTGTTAAAAGACCTTTAGGACTTTATTTAGCTTGTAATGTAAGGCTTGGGTTAAAGGTATGATGGAAGATATATTTGAGGCTTAGTTCACCCATAAGACACTTACAAAAATCCTGAACCTTTAAAATGTACAATCCAATTCCCAAAGTTTAAAATCCCGAACTCGAAATGAAATTTCCTTTGTCAACCACTTTTTATTTAACTTTCTTCTTCTTCTTCTTCTTCTTCTTCTTCTTCTTCTTCTTCTTCTTTTTTGTTTTTGATCTTTTCTTGTTTTTTCTTTTATAAAATAACTGAAGAGTTACGTACATATTTTACAAAGGTAGTAGATATTCCTAACTCACCCTAACCTTATAAATCTGATTTCACTTGAAAGAACAAATGCCTTATGAGTGAAAGGTACAAGAAAAGGATTATGAATTTATTAAAAAGGCTAGGCTAAATATATGGGTAACAAAGAAAATAGAACATTAAGCACAACGAGGTAACTAGGGATATGAAATGTAAACAGGTTAGCTTCAAAGACTCAAACGATCCAAAGATGGCCTAAATTATATCTATAACTTAGTATTATCTAGGATTTCACCTCAAGAGGGATTTAAACAAGTTATAAGATTTTATAAAAATAAACAAAATTATACTAACATAAACAGTCTTTAAATTAATATAACAAATCATAGTGCAAGATTAAGTGTTCAAATTTTGGGAAAATTTCATCCTAAACATATGGCAAACTAAAAAAAACTAACATAAACTTAAATAGTATTTAAAATTTACCTTAAGTCATGGAAATGATATAATCTTATAATCGTCATTGGACAGGAGGCAAATCACCAAAATATTTTTAGATTTTTTAATTTTTTTTAATTTTTTTTGAGTTGTTTTTTTTATAATAATAAATGCAATGCAAACACACAATTTTTACAATCATGTAGAAACACGTTTCAAGAATGCTAGTTACTCCATTACTCAGCTATTTCTACCAAGGTGAAGATGCATTTCAAGAATAATAAATACTCCTTACCTCAGCCATCTTCAAACTTTTATGCTACAAAAGAAAAATGCAGAGATGAGAATTTTACAAACACAAAGGACTTCATTTTCAGACCATTATTGAGACACGTTTTAGGACAAAACCTTCACTCAGCCACCTCGACCTATGAACACATGAATCTTAAAGTCTTACAAATAGCACACTCTCTTTTTTTTAACTTGGTTTTTAAAACTAGTCCCAGATTCAATCACAAAAGAAAAAAAAATTGACACAACCTTCTCCCCAACCTAAATTGAACACTGTTCCCAATGTTTAACAAGATTAAGTAAGAAGATTAAAAACATATACTCACAAGAGCGGTTATTCAAAGACACATGCATAAACAAAGACAAAAACAATAATGCTGTAAGTAAAACTAAAAGAGGTAGAGTTTAGAGAGAAAGATCCCAATCTTGTTTGCGTTTTCTGTAGAACTTTGATGTTGCAGTGTCTGTTTCAAGATCAATGACGTGCATTTTTTCGAGCAATTCCTCTACAGTAGTGGCAGAGATAAAAATCTTTCTTCCTCACTCCTCAAGAAACTTTTGTTCCACAGCATGATCTAAAAAACTAAGAAAACTGTCAAAGTAACCATTTATATTTAACAAACCAACAGGTTTAGAGTGTAGTCCTAACAATTTCCAACTAGCAATGGCAAAGAGTTCTTCTAGAGTTCCTAAACCTCCAAGTAAAGCAATGAAAGCATCAGAAGCAAACTCCATGTCTCTTCTTCGCTCAGGCATACCTGCAACTATTTTTTCAACACCAATGGTAGGACCACATAAATGACTTTGAGCGAGGACACCTGGAATAATACCTAAAGCTCCAGTACCTCCAGAACGTCTTCCAGCAGAGACAGTACCCATTAAACCTAGACTACCTCCTCCACAGACAAGGTTTATCTTTTTCGTAGCCAAGACATAGCCTAGATGAAATGCAGTTTCTATGTAATCAATGCCTTATCCTGATTTAGAACCACAAAACACACAGATATTATTGAACTTTAAAGATGACTGGGATGAGGAATCCATGATAGTTACTAAGACTAAGACTCTCTATTTTTTATTATTTTTTTTACTGACTCTATCTTATAAATTTGCTCTGAGAAAAACTTAAGAACTAAAATGATTTTATAAGCACCTAAAGAGAACGTTGGGTAAAATTAAATAAAGATAGTTGTGATGACAAACAAGGATAGATAAATGTGACACCCCTGTAGACAACTTGTACCTAACAACACTATTAACTTTTTGACAAACTAGACTTTACTGTACAACTTTTGACAAATGGGACTAAATTTTAAAATTTGAAGCAAAGCTTATCTTACACGACACACAAGATACCTATCGAAGAAAATTATGCATCTGACAAAAGAAGAGAAGTCAAGATATTATTATTATAAGATAAATGGTACAATCACAATTATTAAACAAAAACTATATAAATCACAAAAATAAAAATCTTTTTGTTGATGAAATTTTATTCGAGAATGAGTTGAAGAAAACATTTGTTCATCAAAACGCGTTTCCAGAAATTCTATTACTCAGCCGTTTTGATGATTTTTCATTAAAACCATGATCATACCTCGAATAAATTTTCATTTTTTCTTTAGAACAAACACACAAAGAAACAAAGAAGAACACTTTACAGACCTTGTTCTGAAGTAGAAGGATCCTGAGTCTGTTTTTCATCTAACATTCTCGCAAACTGAACAATTGGGTCTTTTAGCGTCAGATTCCCAAGACGTTCTTTTTCTTCATGAAATTGAGGCCAGAGTTGTTTCATAGCCCCCCAGACGTATCCACTTGGATGGGACTCAAGAGAAACTCAAAGATCTTCTAAGTTTTCATTCCTAAGACCATTTTTACAGAACTGAATTTTATCTTCCCTATTTCTAGGTACGAAACCAGGTAAGGAACATTTTTCAGAACAAGTTTGACGAGAACATTTATGAGATTTTGTCTCCATACGACGAGCTCTTCTTTTTCTAGCACACAGACTTGTACCCATACCAGGCAAACCTACATTATTTACATCACTTGAACAAGCAAGACTACATCTTAATATTAGTAGGAAGCTTAAAACATGAAAGTACCCAAAGACGAGTCACTTTAGTTTTGTACTTCTTTCTGATTTCTCTTTGAAAAAGTGAAGGGAAATATTTCTTTAAGTGCTCATATTTCGGATCCATGATTGAGGAATTGAGATTCTTGAGAGTGAATTGAAAGCTTTAATAGAGAGTTTGAGAGAGAATTGTGAAGATTTTTGTGGAAGCAGAAGAAAAGGAGATTGAAGATTTTTTGGAAAAAATGTTTGAAAGATTGAAGAACTTTGAAAGAGTTTTGAAGAATTTCTTGGAATTTTAGTGAGAAGACAGAGAGAATTCGAGAGAGAGAACAAGAAATTTAGAAAGGGAAAGAACACAGATTTTTGAGCTTGATGCACAGTAACAGATTTTATAGACAAGGGGTAAACTTTTGTTCAGACGCGGGGAAGACTGTTCAGATGCATGCGAGAGTAATGGGCTGAACTAAAATGGGCTAAAGAAAGGTAACCTAATAGATTACTCATAATTGAAAATATTTTTGTGTTTTTGAGTTTTTTTTTTTCAATTTTTTTATTATTTTATTATTTTTTATTTTTAATAAAGATCTAAAATTCAAAAAAATTCATTGAAAATTACTTCATTAAAATGTGTTTCTAGAGGCCATTGATACAAAAATACCAACTAATCGTGTTGATTATAACCTCCATAATTTCTGCCATTTTAATGAATTTTTGATATTATTTTTCTGATTTTTAGGAAAAACAAAGAAAATAAAGATACCACAAACACAATATAAACATTAATCTATAACCATGATTTCAGTTTCTGGTTCGGAGTCAGAATCGTCAATGTTGATGACTGTTGAAAGAGTTGCTCTAAACCTTCCCAAAAGATAGCACTCCCAACAAGTTAAGTTGCCAGTAGCTGCAAAGAATCTTTGTTGAAATTCTTCTTCATTCATGAGAACATACATGAGGTCATCCATAGTGTCGCCCATCACCTCATCCTCAGGTTCTTCTTTAAAAACTTCATTTTCACATTCAGCTTTAAAACTTGAATTGTTTGCTTCAAGAGATTGGTCAGAAACATTCATAGGATGGTTATCAACTTTGCGTGGAACATTCAAATCAAAAGAATTAGCCAAATCAGCCAAAGGATCAACAAACATTCCTGAAGTACTGCTCTCAACAAAATTCACTTCACACTTTCCAGAGGGTGATTGTGCCATGTTAAAAACGTTGAACTCTGAGGTCATATTTCCAAAAGACAATTTTAGCATTCCATTTCTACAATTAATCAAAGCATTAGAAGTTGCAAGAAATGGACGACCTAAAATGGCAGGAATTTGAACATTTGAATTTGTGATAGGTTTTGTATCCAAAACAATGAAATCCATTGGGTAGTAAAATTTATCAATTTGGACTAACACGTCCTCGACAACGCCTCTTGGAATTTTTACAGATCGATCAGCTAGTTGAAGTGTGACAGAAGTTGATAAACAGAATAAGGTAATTGCTGATAAACAGAATAAGGTAAGAGGTTGACACTACCACCGAGGTCTAACAAAGCATGTTCAATTTGAGTATTTCTGATGATGTAAGAAATTGTGGGACAACCAGGATCCTTGTATTTCAATGATGAATCATGTTGAATGATGGAACTAACATTCTCAGCTAAAAATGCAGTTTTAGTCACATTATGCTTTCTTTAATTATACAACAATCTTTCAAAAATTTAGCATAAGATGGGACTTGTTTGATTGCATCTAAAAGTGGAATGTCAATTTTGACTTGTTTGAACAGTTCAAAAATTTCAGCGTTTTTGTCAAACTTCTCTTTTGAAAGCAAAGCTTGAGGAAATTGGAACAAATTTCTCTCTTGAAACACTCTTTTCTTTTTCAGAATTTCCTCATCCCTATTAATTTTATCACCACTTTTCAAAGTTGAATTAACTTTCTGATCTTTTAAAAGATTAGTTTTATCAACAGTTTTTTCACTTCGAAGAGTTGTAACAAAATTAACAGTTTCTTGTTATGCTTGTGAACGCAATTTCATTTGCAGGTGGATAGTGTACAGGTTGAGCAGGAAATTTTCCTTTTTCTTGAATGCAAAGAGAAGAAGTGAGTTTAGAAATGGATTCTTTAATTTCATGAATGTCTTGAGAAGTGCGAGTGTTATGAACTTCCTATTTTTGAATGAATGATTTTTGAGCTTGAATGAAAGTTTGCAAAGTGTCTTCAAGATTTTTGACTCGAGATTGGAGATTTTTAGAAAAATTTTGTGGAGGCCTTTGAAAATTTTGAGAATTTGATGGAAATGGTGGACAGCCTTGAGAGTTTTGTGGTGGAAGTGGTGGTAGTGGTTGATATTACTGTTGTGGTTGATCATTTCTCCAACTGAAATTAGGATGGTTTTTCCATTGTGAATTGTATGTGTCAGAATGTGGGGATAGAAATGGCTTTCTAGGTGGGTCCAATTGATTTGTGTAATTCACCTGTTCATGGGACTCTTCCTTAAAAATTGGGCATTCATAAGTTGAGTGTCCTAGAGTTTGGCAAACACTACACAAAATTTTAATTTTGGGTTCTTGGACATTCCTTCATTCCATGGCTTCACTTTTTTTATTCAAACATGCAATTCTAACACTTAGATCATTTTCTTGACTAAGTTGATAGACACCTCTTTGAGCATTAGCAAGATTAGATCTAATTGAGCCTTCAGAATTACTATGTTGCTAGTATTGAGAATTATCAGCCAAATTATCAAGGAAATCTAAAGCTTCATCAGGTTCTTTATCAAGGACTTCTCCATTACACATTGTTTCAACAAATTGATGGGTTTCAGGAGTTAAGCCTTCATAAAAAAAAACTAATGTAACGCCATTTCTCAAAACCATGATGTAGGCAAGAATTCAACAAATCTTTAAATCATTCCCAGCATTGGAAATAAACTTCTTTTGCGTTTTGGGAAAAATTTTGAATTTGTTTTTTCAAAGCATTAGTCTTATGTGTTGGAAAGAATTTTTTCAGAAACTCAGCTTGTATTTCTTGCCATGTACCTATTGACCTAAGTTTTAAAGAAGTAAGCCAAGTTTTAGCTTTGTCTTTCAAAGAAAAAGGAAAAAGCTTAAGCTTAACAATTTCATTTGAAACTTCTTGGTCAGTGAAGGGAGCACAAACATCTTCAAACTCTCTAAGGTGCAGATATGGATTTTCAGATTCTAAGCCATGAAAATTGGGAAGCAAGTTGATCATTCCAGTTTTAAACCTAAAGTGATGAGCATTGAGAGGAAAAACCAAACATGATGGAGTGGATTCACGGGATGGTTGCAAATAATCTGTCATTGAGCGAACAATAAGATTGATGATTTGTTGATTATCAATATTTTTATTATGAACACTTTCATCATCAGCCATTTTTGGTGAATTTGAAGACACAACAGAGACAAAATATGATTCTAAACATTTCCTAATTAACCTACGACTATTAGACTCACGAAACCAAACTGGCATACAAATTATTTAAATATTTACAAAATTTTATAGACAAATACTAAGCTTTTCTCCACTCATGGAGAGTAGAGTAGTTAATGAAAAGTATCTGCCTTATTGATTTTGTGAAGTTTACGAATTATATTTTTCAAGAATGTCCCCAGGAAAAATTGGTGGTGCTAAGGCTCCTTAAGAACCAATTTTCTTGACAAAACAACGTTCTAGGAATGACTGGTGTTGGAAGAATCTCCAAAAGTAAACCGGTTATGGGAAAGAATTCTGAACTAGTACTAGTCCCCAAATAAAACTTTCTCAAAAAATACTTTTCACAAAAACACAATTTATTTATTAAGTATTATGAAAAACCTAATCTAAAATTTTATGAAGTTTTATTTCTAAGGCAAAAACCTAAAACTAGCAAAATAAATATTTTACAAAAGAAATGAGAGAAAATAAATTTTTTTTAATGATTTTTGATATTTTTTGATATTTTTTATATATATTTTTTTTTATTTTTTTTAATATTAAAATAGTGACATGAATAGTAACTACTTCAAATAGTAACTTATAGAAAATGCATGCAGATTTCTACGTAAACAGTACTTAATACCTACAAAACAGAAGATATTAACAAAAGAAAAGAAGAGTTAGTAATATATAAAATAAAAATAAAAAGAAAAAGAAAAAGAAAATATATTATGCAATATTATACTGCAATGAAAACAATAACTTCCCCAGCAATGGCGCCAAAAACTTGGTCTCGCGTCTATTTACGTATTCTAAACTAACCTCAAGTATAAGGTTGTCTCAAGTAATATTTTGTCGATGAATCCGAGGTCGAACAAGGAAGGATTTATTCAGTTCCAGTACATGTATTATATTAACTTTTTCTTTTTATTTAAACTGAAAAATTTGAGGATTAATATTTATTATTCACATAATGTATTTACAATATTTATACATTTTTTTACAACATTTTTCATCTTTAAATTTTGATAATTTGTAACTTTAAGAACAAGAAATCCAAATACTAACTTAAGAAGAGTAACGACAATAATAACGACAATTTAACGAAGTAAAATAATAATAATAACAGGACTGAGGTTCAAAGGTTCTATTTTGACAATTATTTCAATGTATTTTAGTTTCTCTTTTTATTTATCAGTTGATTTAAGTATACATTATGCCATCCTATGTCAACAATAAATTAAGATTTACCAAGCATTTATTGTGCCATTTCATGTCTATAATGTAGCAAAAACACAACTTAATAAATAAGCAGCATTTCAACATAACTTAACTAAAATAACAACCAAGATAGTAAGTTATGCATTTACTGAGTCATTCTCTGTCTACGAGTAATCAAGGTCCTCCTAAGCATTATCTATGCCTGTCTATGTCGTCGAAAAATCAAAACCGTAATTTTGGCAGAGTTCTAGCTAAGAAAATATTGAAATTCTAAGTTTTCTAAGGAAATATTTTGGCATTACAACAGCTTAGAAAACTAAGAAAAATCAAAAATATTTAATATAATTTTGCCAGAATTTCCCCCTCTCCCCTCAGCTAAAAAGAAATTTAGAAAGACATAATTAATAAAGTACTACTGACATTATTGAGCATAATTTTTACAACATAAACTAGAAAATATTTTACAAGAAACTAGACTGAAAACTAAAATAAAAACTAGACTATAATTATTATAACAACATTTTCATGCTGCGAGAGGGGCTTTCCAACTGAGGCAAATGTCTCGGTATTTATAGGATTCGATTTTACAAATGTCCATTTATAATTAATGCTCTTTCCTGTTGAAAGTTAACGATTTGAATTATTTCCTTCTTCTTTCACGCTGATCCACGCTGGTGAGAATGCGAATTTGAGTTTGTAATCTAGTGTGATGCAAACCAGACCAGCACGGAACAGGCACGATCTGAACCATTCAAAACGAGATCCAATGGCTGTCAAACGCAGGCAAAATGGGCCAGGTGGGACCAAGATTTAAGGCCGATGGATGAGTCAAAGTATTCAGATGTGACGGTTCAAAGAACGGATGCAAGTGGACACGACCGCACACAATCGGACACGCCTGCTGCGCCTTTTGAGACACGCTACAGCTTTGTCGACGCGCGTGATGCACGCGCCAATCATATCTCGACACGTGGACCATATTGTGAGATTTTGCTGACGCACCAAATGACATGTTGACACGCGTCTCTTCCTCGAATGGCTGAGATTAATTTTGCAGTGAATCCGACCGTCCTTGTTACACCACGTGTCCCATTTAATTTAAATTTGAATTTTCTTTATCTTTTTGATGTATTTGATGTCTGATTTTATCTGTTTTGGTGTCGTTTTGCTCTGTTTTTCCTTCAGATTTCAAATCTAAAATCACAATCACATTAATATTAATTATTTTACAAACATAATATTTATTAAAAATATTTATTTTACATTAAAACACACAAAATTAAATAAAAACTCCTAAAATTTTCAGTCTCTTGCGGTTTAGCACAGATATAAATTTCATGACTTGGAAATATTTTTAAAAATTACTAAAATTATAATAAGACATATTTATAAACTTAAAACACACTATTAAACATACTAAAACTCAAAATAAAATAACCACATTACTTTTATGGTTTTGACTATTTACAAACTAGACACTTATTTAACACACCAAAATGACTCTAAAAATTTCTAAAAACATAAAAACACTCTAAAAAAGCATTTTTAAACACATTTTCACACCAAGAAACAAAAATACTTATCAACACAAAATGCTATTAATTAGAGGATTTAATGAGAAATAAAAGCGTAAATAAATGATTTAAGCTTTAGAAAATGTACACTTTTACAGTCTCATCAACCGTCACCTTAAGAATCGTGTCTTCTGCATAATTTGTCCATCATATGCCCAATTCTTAAAGGTTTAGATAATGGTCTCAGACTATTGTTTGCTTAACATACATTCAACAAATATAAACGTAAAGAGGACAAGATTAAGTATATAAATAATAAATAAATTCTTTTTTGATAAAAATGTCTCCAAAAACATATTACATTTTTGCTCCTTAGGGCATACATGTCTAACATGTCTACCCTTAGGACCTTGCCATTGATTTTGGTAAGCCAAAGGATTCATTATCCTGGGTGGTAGTTTATACAAGGGCATTTAGTGTACGGGTTTTCCAAACCTTTTCTTGTTACCTTAAATAATGATGACTACTACAGACCATGTTGCGAGAAAAATGCTCAAAAGCTGCTACAAACATTTGGAAGCTTAGTAGACCATAGCATATAGGTCTTCTCATATCCAAACCATGAGATTTAAGTTTTATGTCATTTTAACTATGGTGTTGATTATTTAACTTTAATGTTTTAATTTTCTCAAAGTCATCATCATGACTGTGTCGTTTTCCTAATTGAGACTATTCTGACAACTTGTGATTATTGACCTTCTTTTATTATTGGTAGGAGTTAGACCCACAAGTTTGATGCTTCATTTACCTTGAGCTTAGAAATGCTAAGTAATGATGAAAACTTAGTATCATTTGACATACTTGTCATTCTTGTTATCATTACCATCATTATCAATGTTATTATTAGTACTATTATTATTGTTATTGTTATTGTTATTTTGTTGTGGATACCGACTCGGAGGGAGGATCAATCTCTATAAGGTCCCCTTACGGATGTCATAGGAACCGTTAACCTTTGTTGTTTCCTCATAATTATTTGATGGGAAAGCCTAAAGTTCTAAGTATTGTTTAATTATTAACCTAGGATTTTTGGTGTATTTTTTTTATTTAATATTACCACGTAAATATATGAATCAAAATTTTAATTTATGTTTAAACAATTAAACTATTACTTCTAAAGGTAACTTACTATCACTTCTTAGGATTGCATCTTTCAAATAAGTCAATACTTACTTATCTTAAATGGTTTTCTTCCTTGGTTAGCCTGATGAAATACCCATGGTATTCGGCTAACCGACTACCTACAAAAATTATTAGTTTAACATAATAAATATGAGCTATGAAAAAAAATTACAACCCATAAATTATTACAATGCAAAGTCTATAAAATGTGTTATAATGTGCAGAATTAAGCTTAAATGTAACAATATTAATATTTTATTTTGTGACGTGACTCCATGATCCAACACCACTATCTTTGCACACACATCTGTCTGTCCATCATCCATCCATAGCTATAGCCTTACCCCTTATCTGAAACATGATTAACTTATGTAAGCGCTAAGCATAGTAAGTACATAATGTAGTCTCACAAAACATTATAAAAACTTTAACCGTAACATGAATCATTTCATCTTTGATATAGTGAACATAGTGCATACAACACACTTTGTAAGAACATATCTTTCTTTTTCCTTTTTCCATATTAAAAAAACATTCATAATATTCTTTAGGGCCCTGGTGTTGCAACATTAACATCATTAGGGAGTGCCATCACAAGAGGAGAGGGGTAGCTAATCCTAAACCAAACATAACAAGTCCAATTTGTAGAGCAAACATCATCATCATCATCATCATCATTGGGTGTGCAATGCCTTAATTAGGTGATACATATATATATATATATATATTTGAAAATGTCATATGCATCATGAAACAATGATGTAAACATCCATAAAAAGACATTCTTCATAACCATGGTAAAAGGAGTCATTTGAATAAGAAATGTATAAACATTAATAACATAATAAACATAACATTTCTCAAAAAAATTTCACAATTCCTAATCATGTTGTAGGAGAGAATGTACTTTCATGACTTGTAGCAATTTTACTTAACCTCTTGCAAGCAGATGGTTTCCTTTTTGCTTCCAACGACTCAAGTGTCTCCAATGTCTTTACTATTATAACATGGTGATAAAAGAAACATTCTTCATATAAGAACATACTCAAAACATCACATTCAATATCACTACAACAAGTAATTTGATACTTGATCAATTAAACCAACTTATACAATTATCACAATTAAGACAAGTTTATTAACTCAACCCAGAAGCCAGCCCTCCATGATTTTTATAAAATCATAGAAAATTCCAATAGCATTGAAATTTTTACACAACGTTCTTAACATGTAAATACATCACCAAAATAAATTTTATAACATTTGAATTAGTCTAAGTGGCATTTTCATATTTTTCAAGACAAAACTAAGTTTTTGGACGAGTAACCTGGATTGCTAGCATTCCATGAATTTTTAAAAATCATACAAAATTTGAAATGACTTGAATTACCAAATTTAATTTTATCACAATTGAACTATTTTAAGTTGTTCTTTTGCATACTATAATTCATACCTCTGTTGCTGGAATTTTGGTTGAGGCAGTAGCAATAAACAAATTTTAGAAAAATAATTAAAATTCTCAAGGCTTTGAAATTTTTACAGGCCATAATAGACTTATAGACCTACTACTAGAATTAATTTCATCAAGTTTGAGCAAGTATAAGTATTTTTCTTACACTTTAGAATTTACCACAATAATCTGCCACTATGAACAACCTATAGGCAGTCAACAATCAACGAATTTTATAAAATCATACAAAATTTCAATTGGTCTAAAATTTTAGCATAGCATTCTAACATCCCAATATAGTACTAGAAAAATTTTCATTACGTTTGAATTATTCTAATTATTTTTCAACCATGCCAACTTTTGCAAAAACGTTGTAGTAAAATTACCAAAACAATGAGTAGTATTTATTCTATGATTTATTTCTGTAATTCTAACATATGCATGTGGCTTAAAATTTGCAAGCATACACTAGACATATAAATAAGCATTCACAAATTTTTCTAGCATTAAACACATATATAACATTATGAAACAAATCATTACCTTTAAACACAGTTTAGAGACTGTAAGAACAACATTTAGTATAAATTCTCAAATAAATAAAAAATATCTTATATGAATTTGAAATTTTTATGGGAGATGCCTAACATATAGATATATAATGTCAAAAGAAATTTTCTTAAAGTCTCATGTCAATTTGTCATGGAAAAATCCTGAAATACAGGTTTTCACCTACAAACATGATTAAAAAAATTATTCATAAAAATTTTGTTTCTTAAACAAAATCAAACATTAAATCACATAAGATTATTCCCACAAATACCATAACATCATAATAAAAATTTGATATAAAAACAGATAGAAAACTGACGTCAAAACGTGTTCAAAAACTCTGTTTCGGCCCGACAACGGTTTCGGGGAAACATAGCATAACTCGTCTATTTAGCTCTTGATATTGAAAGAATGCTTTGTGCTTAACTTGATGGTGCGTAGGAGTTTTAAGAGTGAGAGTTTAGAGGCATGCGAAGGGTGGCGTAAGTTGGTTGAAGGTATGCCTATGTGTTTGTCTCGGTTTGGCCGTGAAAGATTGAGAGAAAGTTGTGAGAATGAAAGGAAGAGAGGAAGAGCATGTTTTCAAGTATTTGTCGAAGGGAAAGAATGGTAAAGACGTTGGTGGTGGTATGGGAGGAAAAGAAAATGATTGTTTTCTCACTTTTGGTGGGTATTGTATTCTTGCTTTTGGTGGGTGCAATATTCTTGGCTAAACATAAGGAATGGAATAAAAGATAAAGGTGGTGGGAATGGCAGCAATGCACAAGTCATGGGATGGAGAAGGGATGGTGCCCACGTGTTCCTAAAAAAATACTCTCTAATCACTCAAATGATGGTTTAGATTAGTTAAAATGAGGTTTGAGACGTGTAAAGTTGAAGCAAAGGGATTAACAATTGATTTGGAATCAAACGATGGCCTCTGCAATGAGCTCGTCATGAGGTTGGTGATGGACCAAACGACATGTCATTTGGTCTTCTTCTTTTTTTTTTTTTTTTTTTTTTGCAAATCAGCCTCCAAAAAACAACATATTGTGTTTGGGTGGCACTCTCAAAATGGCATGTCATTTTGGGAGTTTTTTTTTCAAAAATTTGAAAATGTATAAATTTTTCCAAAATTGGACAAAAAGACTTCTAAAGTCAAAATAGTTCCTAAAATAAAAAAAAAAATCTCCCAAACATTTAAAAATTGAAAACATTTTATTCAAACATATCAAAATCCAAGTGAATCATCAAACTAGAACATTCTTAAGACAAGAAATCTCAATAATCATTCATTTGGCACTTGGTGTCATTGGAATTTCCAAGTCCATCCACTACAAATATAGTCATTAGCTCATAATAAATTTCATAATCATAGATTTCACACTAAAATTTTCACACAAAAATGTGCTTCTAAGTCATGATTTCCATTCATGTGACATAAAATTGTCAAATGTTACATAACATCAGTTAAAGAAAAGAGTAGGTGTTACAATCTCGTTATGCTATTACCACAGAAGTCTGGGGTGGAGTTGACCGTTATTTAAGGCTTACATATTGATGTGACTAAAGTTGAATTCCTCTGCTACAAGTGTAGTAGAATGCTTAGGTATTCTATCTAGCATATGGTTGACTATGAGGCAAACAAATAC
Source organism: Artocarpus heterophyllus (assembly GCA_025403435.1). Taxonomy (NCBI): domain Eukaryota; kingdom Viridiplantae; phylum Streptophyta; class Magnoliopsida; order Rosales; family Moraceae; genus Artocarpus; species Artocarpus heterophyllus. The sequence continues at coordinate 13,607,825 of CM046332.1, read as the reverse complement.
TTAGTTAAGTAAGCCACTTGTAAAGTTTTAAGGTTCAATAGGGAAATGAAATTATAAGGATGGGCTATCTTGAGGATTCTAAGTTGTATGATAAATAAGACAATAGATAAAAGTGAGTAATTAAGGAGACTATTGTAACACCCACCTATTTTTATGTAATGAATCACGTTAAGTTAGTAACGAAGTTAATGATATTTTATTAATAATTTATGTTATATGTAATGATATATGATGTTAATGTTACTAACTTTTTACACATTCACCATTACGTGGATGTTTACCACAAAGGTGGGTAAATAAATAAAATACAAATAACAAGAATAATAATACAAAAATACTAAAAATCATCATCTCTAAAGTACACAAAAAATATACAATTGATAGAGACGAAAACTACATCAAGACCGGGACAAGTCATATAGTACACGTATCATACAACAGTTCCAAAGAAAAATACCATTCCTACTCCTAGAGCCAGGTTTTGATCATAAGTCCGTCCTTCCTCTTCAAACCTAAAAGTAGGATTTTTAAAAACAATAAAACGTGTGCAGCAAGCTCAGTAGGATAATCAGTTAAAAACACATTTAAAACTAGTAGTTGAAAACAAAAGGATTGTTCAAAAATCATTGTTACTACATGTAACGCCCCCTTACAAATGTCACAGATATCATTACATTCATTCTTGCTATCATTATATAAGATAAACGATAAGATTGAAACATAATTTGGAAGCATATGCCAGAATCCATGAATACATTTAAAAAAAAATTAAAAAATTTGTTGATTTCAAACATTCTTTAAATAGTTTATCAATACCCATGTAAGTTGAAAAAACTTCTAAATCATCCTTAAAAATTTTCATTCACGGTTCGGCCTGCCAAATTCGGCAGGCAGAACTTGAGACTTTGGCAGGCCGAACTAGATCGGCGGGTCGATGATCAACCATCGGCAAGCCGCTCGAGGCTCTTCAAAAACAGGATTTCAAAATCGATAAGATCGGCAGGTCGGTACAGGGTAATCGACAAGCTGATCCATACATCGACAGTCCGACAAGTGATGGTCGGCAGGCCGATCGTCTGCCAAAAACCAATTTCTTAAAACAAATCCCAATAATTTAAATGTAGAAAATAGATATAATAAAACTATAAGGTTAAAGAGTCATAGTTCCAATCCTTAAAATTTAACAATTAAACATTCTCACAATTATAAAATATAGTTCATATATTTAAATTTCTTTTTTGCGTTCTTCCGTTTGCAATTCAACGTCCTTAGCTCACACGTTTTTCCATGCCCTCCGCCTAATCCATAACCTTCTTACCCTTATCTGCAACATGGTATGAAACCGAATAAGCTAATGCTTAGTAAGTACATTTATATCTCACAACTTAAAACCTTTTTATGAACAACATCAACATCATCATCATATTAGTGCACTAAGCACAATTTCATAAGGAACATATCTTTCATTACAATATCCATATTAAAAACTTAATTCAATTTATCTTAAGCGCTCAAGTGTTGCATCATAATCATCAGTGTAGGCGCACCGTCATGAGAAGAGAAGGGTAGCTAATCCTAAACCAAACATGACATCATAACATAACATAAACATGGGTATGCAACACTTATTTAGGTGATACATATATATACATAAACATATACTTATATGTTTTGAAAGACATCATCATCGAAACATGCATAAACTTTAAACATCAAACTTTCATAATAAAACATCATGTATAATCATCGTGGAAATCATTATAAAATCATCATAAACATAGATTTCAAACTTTTCATCAACCACATTATGTTGTAGGTGAGAATGTACTTACTTGTGAAGCTAACTTAACCTTAATTTTGTAGGTGACGACACCGCGGTCTCGTTGTGCTCACTTCATATTGTGTTCATGTCATACATTCATAAAAAAAATGGCAATTAACATATATATATATATGTTAATGAATTAATCACCACAACATAACATCCATCACCATATATCATCTCACATACATTCATCTCTTGAAACATAGATTATAACATATTTCATTTGACATTTAAAACAAGTCTTAATTTCATGACACAAAAATATGCCAACAATACAAAACAGTGAGCAACACCATACTTGGGCTCGTTGAACACATTATTAAAATTGCAGAAAATCCACGAAAGTTAACATATATAAAAGACACATAAAACTATGACATCCAAAAATTACCTTTAAATAAATTCCATACAATTCAAAAGATGTGTTTGAATTCAGAGACATAACAACCATAAACAATTTAGTCAGTGAATTACATGTGATAATTATTCTCAAACATTTTAAAATAAATTCATTTAGGCCTCAAAATTCTTATGACATCACATTAACATAAAAATATAGTACCTCAAAAATGCTTGTCATCAAATAAAATCATTTAATCATACAAAAACATCACACAACAAGGAGTCCAACAATTTACTGACAAAGCAGTCTCCTAACTTAGTCCTAATGAAAATTTCATATCACATAAGATATTCATCATATCATCACCAAACTTTTTAGTCCATAAATTAACATATACATAAACTTATTTGCCAAATTTCATAAAAATCAAAGCACATTTGCCCCTTGAACTAAAAACCACACTTTGTGCAACATAATTAAATAGCAACATTTTACTATGAGTGGCAGAGAGAAGAAAATTCATATCTTAATGTAGAAAAATCATAATAACATGAAACTTCGAGGAAAATCATATAACACATATATGAACATCATATTAAAATTTTAGAGCAAATGGAAATTCCTAGACAAAGCTTTATCTGTCAGATTAAAGAGAAAAATATACATTTCAGGAACACCAAAAGAAAGAGTTCTTACCTTTAACAATATCCTTCTCAACCTTCTTGAATTAACGTTAAAGAAATTTCAATATTTCATACAAATAATAGCAGGGAAATTGGAGAGAGAGACAAAGAAAATCGTGAAGAAGAGAAAGTGAGAGAGAAAATGTCTAAGAAAAAAATAGAAAGTGAGAGAGTGTTAACATGAAAATGAAAATGACGTGCAAGAGGAGACTTATCCTCTATCTTTTTTAAAAAATAAAAAGAAATTCTGACTAATTGGAGGCAATTTTCATTTGGAATTAGAGGGGAATTAGGGAAAGTTAAGAAATTTGCTCTTACTTACCATATATCAACTTTTAAAAATAGGAAACCTTGTCAATTAAATTCAATCAATCAAAAAGTCAAATATTTCATTTCCTAAAATAAGGAATTAATCCAAAAATATGCCAATCAATCACATTAAACCATCCAATCATCTTAATTATCTCAGTCACAAATTTGAAGAGATTTTTGCTGACTACTCATCAGCAGTCTTCGGCCTGCTGATTGCTCAGTTAGGCCTGTCGATGGTTTGAGGTTTGGCCTACCAATTCTATTCATCGACCTACCATTCCATGAGGATCATTTCGGCCTGCCGAACTGCCTTACACCAACTAAGTTTAACAAACATTAATTATTGCAAAAAATATCATAAAACATACAACGTGACATGAACACTTTGAGCACATCAATTCCACGTGATCGTCACCTATCATAACGCTTAAAATAAAATAGGTAATGACAGTAATATCATAAATCAATAAGGAAAAACACTTAATGTCGTCACTAAAATGACATAATCGATTACATGAAAATCGACGGGTGTTACAATTCTCCCCACCTTATAAGTGTTTCATCCTCAAAACAGTTGCGGATACTTAGTTATCACATCATCTTCACATTCCCATGTAGCTTCTTCTATTTGGTGATTTCACCAAAGAACCTTGACCAACGGAATTTCTTTATTCCTTAAGGTCTTGGTTTTTTGATCAAGTATCTCCACTGGCTTTTCCTCATAGAACAAGTCTTCTAGTATTTTGATCACTTGTGGCTCAATCACGTGTGTAAGGTTTGGAACATATTTCTTGAGCATCGAAACATGGAACACATCATGCATTCCAGACATTTCTGAAGGCATCCTCAACTAATAAGCTACATTGCCTATCCGCTTCATGATTTCGTAAGGTCTAATAAATCTAGGGCTCAACTTGCCTTTCTTTCCAAACCTCGTAACTCCTTTCATCAGTGCAACTTTCAAGAAAACTGAGTCGCCTTCAGCAAATTCTAAGGGTCTTCTTCTCTTATCAGCATAACTCTTTTGATGGCTTTGAGCGGTCTCTATCCTCCTTCTTATCAAATTTATCATTTCAGAGGTTTCATTGACAAAATTAGTCCTTTCATCATCAACGCTTTCCATCAACTTCTTCTAGCTAGCTTCATGCCAACATATAGGCGACCTACATTTTTGCCCATATAACGCCTCATAAGGTGCCATTCTAATTGTCGCCTTATAGCTGTTGTTGTATGCGAACTCTACTAATGGCAACATTTTACACCAGCTGGTCTTGAAGTCGAGAGTACAAGCTCGAAGCATATCCTCTAAGATTAAGTTCGTCCTCTCTGATTGGTAGTCTGTTTGAGGATGAAAAGCTGTACTGAAATGTAACTTGGTTCCCATTGCAGCCTGCACACTTTTCCAAAACTTGGATGTGAACCTGCCATCACGATCTAAGATGATAGACTTAGGAATTCTATGAAGTCGTACAATCTCCTTGACATAGAGTTCTGTTAATTGTTCCATAGAGTTTGTGATTTTGATAGGAATGAAATGCACCGTCTTCGTCAGACGATCCACAACAACCCAAATAGCATCATAACCATTCATAGTCTTGGGCAAACCGGTAATAAAATCCATTACAATATCCTCTCATTTCCATTCTAGTATCTGGATTGACTGTAAATCATTGCCAAGTCTCTGGTGTTCAGCTTTAACTTGCTGACATGTTAAATATTTCTTCACATACATAGCGACGTCACATTTCATTCCAAACCACCAGAAGTTATCCCTTAGATCATTATACATCTTTGTTGCACCTGGATGAATTGAATAAGGAGTATCATGAATTTTTGCCAAGATTCTTTCCCTTAGGCCATCAACATTAGGAGCACATAAGTGGTCCTTGAGGTATAGAGTTCCATCATCTGCAATATGAAACTCTTCACATTTCCTTTCTTTCATCTCTTACTTAATCCGTGCGAGGCTTATATCTTCATCTTGCTTACTCCAAATCTAATCATGCAGCGTTGGAGCAAGACTGAGTGCTGATAGCTGGCCTGCTATAAGTTCCAAACTAAAGTCTAGAGTTTCTTTCCTTAGGGGTTGAGACATTGCTTGCATTGACATCAACGTAGCCGCTGACTTCCTACTCAGAGCATCAGCCACTCGATTAGCTTTTCTAGGATGATAAAGGATTTCACAATCATAATCCTTCACCAATTCAAGCCATCTTCGTTGTCTCATGTTCAAGTCCTTCTATGTGAAGAAGTACTTTAAACTTTGATGGTCAGTGAAGATCTTGCATTGGACCCCATACTAATAATGTCTCCATATCTTCAATGCAAATACAACAGCTGCTAAGTCGAGGTCATGAGTAGGATAGTTCTTCTCATAGTCCTTCAATTGTCTTGATGCGTAAGCAACACCCTGTCATTCTGCATTAGGACTACACCAAGGCCCATCTTAGAAGTGTCATTGTAAATCACAAATCCATCACTTCCATTAGGAATAGCCAATACTGGAGCTGTCATTAGCCTCTTCTTTAGTTCTTGGAAACTCTTTCACATGCTTCTGTCCATTCAAACTTCTTTCCTTTGCAAGTTAGATTCATGAGTGGTGTTGTTATCTTGGAAAAGTCTTCTATGAGTCTCTGATAATAACCTGTTAGTCCCAAAAAGCCCCTTATTTCACTTGCATTAGTCAGTTGTTTCCAGTTGAGAATAGCCTCTACCTTAGCAAGGTCCACCATAATCCCTTCCTTTGATATTACATGCCCCAAAAAGGACACTCTGTCAAGCTAGAACTCACACTTGGAGAATTTCAAATATAGCTTGTGTCTCCTTAATGTCTCCAGCATAATTTTTAAGTGCTCCTCGCGTTCTTCCCATTCTTTGAATAAACAAGAATATCATCGATAAATGGAACAACAAATTTATCAAGAAAATCCTTGAATACCCAATTCATCAGGTCCATGAAGGCTGTAGGTGCATTCGTTAGACCGAAAGGCATGACCACAAATTCATAGTGACCATACCTCGATCTAAGGGCTGTTTTTGGAATGTCTCATTCTTTAATCTTCAACTGGTGATATCCCGACCGCAGATCAATCTTTGAGAACACTAATACACCCTTTAGCTGATCAAACACATCATCGATTTGAGGCAACGGGTACTTATTCTTGATGTCACCTTGTTCAGCTCTCTATACTTGATGTAGAGTCCTATAGATCCATCCTTTTTCTTGACAAACAAGACTAGAGCTCCCTATGGTGAGTGACTAGGCCTAATGAAGCCTTTGTCAAGTAGTTCCTTTAATTGTGAATGAAGCTCCTTCAATTCTACTGGGGCCATTCTGTAAGGTGCCTTTGAAATCGGGTCGGTGCCTAGAGCGAGCTTGATCTCGAATTCAATTTTTCTATTAGGAGGTAAGATTGACATGTCATTTGGAAACACCTTCGAAAATTCTCGTACAACTACCACATCCTTAATCTTTGCCTTTCATTCTGACTTTTGTCTACAATATTCGCCAAGTAACCCATGTAGCCGCTTGCTAATAATTTCCTTACTTTCATGGCTGGCAAAAACATGCTTGGTTTCTTTCTAGACTCGCCCACATAAACGAACTTTTGTTCACCTTCAGGATGGAAGATCACTTTTCATTTTTGGCATTCAATAGAAGCATTGTACTTGCTCAAAAAATTCATCTCGAGAATCATGCTATAATCGTACATGTCAATCACAATGAGGTCAATGAAAAGTTCCTTATTAGAAATCCATAAAGGTACTATACGTAGACAGTGTGTAGATAGTATCACTTTCCTAGAGCATAGTGTCGTAGTGAATCGCTGTCTCATAGGCTCTAAATGAACTCCTAACTTCATAGCAAAAGACGATGATACAAAAGAATGTGTGGCACCCGTAATAAAGAGGACATATGCATTAATGGAAAGACTTGATATCTAACCTGTGACCACATTTGAGGCTTCAGCAGCCACTTGTTCTTTTGTCATGGCATAAATGCAGGTGTTCGTAGGTGGGGATTCAAGTCTTCCTTGACTAATCAGTGGCCCATCTAAGGAAGCTTGCATCTGATGGAGTTGGGCTTGAGGAGCTCTTTGAGGGGCTTGAGTATTAGTTTGGTTGGGGCAATTCTTGGTGAAGTGATCTTCCCACCCACAGATAAAACACTGGTTTGTCCCCAGATGGCATTCACCAGGATGTTTCTTCCCACATTTGGCGCATGGCTAGATCTGCCTGTTATTGTTGTTGGGCTGGCCACCATTATGCCTTTTATTGCCTTGGCCCTGTTGGTTCTAAGAATTGCCCTTTTTTTTGTTATTCCTCCAGTTTTGGTTGATGTTGTTGTTCCAGTATGGAGGGTGATTTTAGTTGTTTGAATTACAAGCTGGCTGACCTGACTGAGGCTGATTTCTTCTTAGCTTTGACAAGTGGAACTCAGCACGTTGGGCCCTTATAACAACCTACTCTTGACTTCTGGGTGGACTTGCCCCATCAACAATTGCAGTAATCTTCAGCCTACGAACTCTAATCAACCTTCTAACCTTATCACTCTCATCATTAACCATCCCTAGGCAAAGGCGAGCTAGCTGATTAAACTTTGCCACCACATCCATCACTGACATATCTCCTTGGCGCAAGTTCTCAAACTCGTCATAATGCTTCCTAGTAATGTTCATGTGGAAGAACTATGTGTTGAACTCATGAACAAAGTTATCCCATGTCATCTCATCAACATTCCTGCTTTGTTCGATTCCATCCCACCAGATTCTGGCCTCCATGGTGAGGCAGTACAAGGCACAGGGAACCTTCTCGTTGTCCGTGAAGCCCATGAGTCTTAAAGTGGCCTCAATCGTCTTTAACCATCCTTGTACGACCAGTGGATCCTTAGAGCCTTCAAAGTCTGTTGGCTTAACCCTCTTCCATCTGACTAGAAGGGGTTCCTAAAAGGCCGCTTTGGATTCAGCAGCAAGAGCTAGGACTTCATTAACTTGTGGCTAAGGAGGAGGAGGAGGGGGCACGTCATTGCCTCACCACTCGCTGTTCTAGCCATTGGCCCTTAATTCTACAATCATTCTTCTTTGATCCTCTAGTTGCCTTTACAGCTTGGCAATCATCGTCATAAGCCTTTTGTTGGTCTGGGTACGGGTTTGCATTCTTCTGTTGCCGTCCATCGTTGATTTCCTAAAAGAATTAGGAGCTTAAGAATAATCTTCTAATTATGAGACAAGTATTCACCACTAGGTCTTTAGTCATTAAACATCTAAACCTTATTCTTATCATTATACTTGCATCTTAACATTTAACTTTAGAACATACTTACTTGGAGGACTTGGACTGACGTGTAGCGATATGAATTGTAAATGAAAATTCGCTTTGACATCAAAGCCTATAATGCCCCCTAAGGACGTCACATATATCATTACATTCATTCTTGTTATCATTATATAAGATAAACTATATGATTGAAACATAATTGGAAGCATACACCATAATCCATGCATACATTTTTAAAAAAAAAAATTAAAGAATTTGTTGGTTACAAACATTCTTTTAATAGTTTATCAATACCCATGTAAGTTGAACAAACTTTTAAATCATCCTTAAAAATCTTCATTCACGGTTTGGCAAGCCAAACTTGAGACTTCGGCAGGCCGAACTAGATCGACAGGCCGATGATCAGCCATAGGTAGGCCACCCGTGGCTCTGCAAAAACAAGATTTCAAAATCGATAAGATCGGTAGGCCAGTATAGGGTAATCGGCAAGCCGATCCATAAATCGACAGTCCGACCAGTGATGGTTGGCAGGCCGACCCTCTGTCGAAAACCAATTTCTTAAAACAAATCCAAATAATTTAAATGCAGAAAATAGATATAATAAAACTATAAGGTTAAAGAGTCATAGTTCCAATCCTTAAAATTTAACAATTAAACATTCTCAAAATTATAAACTAAAGTTCATATCTTTAAATTTCTTTTTGGCATTCTTCCATTTGCAATTCAATGTCTTAAGCTCACCCGTCTTTCCATGCCCTCTGCCTAATCCATAACCATCTTACCCTTATCTACGACATGATATGAAATCGAATAAGCTAATGCTTAGTAGGTACATTTATATCTCACAACTTAAACCTTTTTATGAACAACATCAACATCATCATCATATTAGTGCACTAAGCACAATTTCATAAGGAACATATCTTTCATTACAATATCCATATTAAAAACTTAATTCATTTTATCTTAAAGGCCTAGGTGTTGCATCATAATCATCATTGTAGGCGCGCTGTCATGAGAGGAGAAGGGTAGCTAATCCTAAACCAAACATGACATCATAACATAACATAAACATGGGTATGCAACACTTATTTAGGTGATACATATATATACTTATATGTTTTGAAAGATATCATCATCGAAATATGCATAAACTTTAAACATCAAACATTCATAATAAAACATCATGTATAATCATCGTGAAAATCATTATAAAATCATCATGAACATAGATTTCAAACTTTTCATCAACCACATAATGTTGCAGGTGAGAATGTACTTACTTGTGAAGCTTACTTAACCTTAATTTTATTGGTGACGACGCCGCAGTCTTGATGTGCTCACTTCATATTGTGTTCATATCATACATTCATAAAAAAAAATGGCAATTAACATATATATATATATATATATGTTAACGAATTAATCACGACAACATAACATCCATCACCATATATCATCTCACATACATTCATCTCCCGAAACATAGATTGTAACATATTTCATTTAACATTTAAAACAAGTCATAATTTCATGACACAAAAATCTGCCAACAGTACAAAACAGTGAGCAACACCATACTCGGGCTCGTTTAAAACATTATTAAAACTGTAGAAAATCCATGAAAATTAATATATATAAAAGACACATAAAACTATAACATATCCAAAAATTACATTTAAATAAATTCCATACAATCCAAAACGTGTGTTTGAATTCAAAGACATAACAACCATAAGCAATTCAGTCAGTGAAGTACATGTGATAATTATTCTTAAACAATTTAAAATAAATTTATTTAGGCCTCACAATTCTTATGATATCATGCTAACATACAAATACAGTACCTCAAAAATTCTTGTCATCAAATAAAATCATTTAATCATGCAAAAACATCACACGACAAGGAGTCCAACAATTTACTAACAAAGTAGTCTCATAACCTAGTCCTAATGAAAATTTCATATCACATAAGATATTCATCAAATCATCACCAAACTTTCCAGTCCATAAATTAACGCATACATAAACTTATTTGCCAAATTTTGTAAAAATAAAAGGACATTTGCCGCTCGAACTAAAAACCACATTTTGTGCAACATAATCAAACAGCAACATTTTACTGTGAGTGGCAGAGAGAAAAAAATTCATATCTTAATGTAGAAAAATCATAATATTATGAAACTTGGATGAAAATCACATAACACATATATGAACATCACATTAAAATTTTAGAGCAAACGGAAATTCCTCGACAAAGTTTTACAAGTCGGATTAAAGAGAAAAATATACATTTCAGTAACACCAAAAGAAAGAGTTATTACCTTTAACAATATCCTTCTCAACCTTCTTGAATTAACGTTAAAGAAATTAAAATATTTCATACAAATAATAGCAGGGAAATTAGAGAGAGAGAAAGTAGAAAATCATGAAGAGGAGAAAGTGAGAGAGAAAACGTCTAAGAAAAAAATAGAAAGAGAGAGAGTATTAATGTGAAAATGAAAATGACGTGCAAGAGGAGACTTATCCTCTCTCTTTTTTTAAAAAAGAAATTCTGACTAATTGGAGGCAATTTTCACATGGAATTAGAGGGGAATTAGGGAAAGTTAAGAAATTAGCTCTTACTTGCCATATATCAACTCTCAAAAATAGGAAACCTTATCAATTAAATTCAATCAATCAAAAAGTCAAATATTTCATTTCCAAAAATGAGAAATTAATCCAAAAATATGCCAATCAATCACATTAAACCATCCAATCATCATAATTATCTCAATCACAAATTTGGAGAGATTTTTGCTGATTGCTCGTCAGTAGTCTTTGGCCTACCGATTGCTTAGTTTGGCCTGCCGAGGGCTTGAGATCCGGCCTGCCAATTCTATTCATCGGCCTGCCATTCCATGAGAATCATTTCGGCCTACCGAACTTAAAGGTTCGGCCTGCCGAACTGCCTTACACCAACAAAGTTTAACAAACATTAATCATTGCAAAAATTATCATAAAACATACAACGTAATTGACATGAACACTTTGAACACATCAATTTCACGTGATCGTCACCTGTCATAACACTTAAAATAAAATATTCAATGACAGTAATATCATAAATCAATAAGTAAAAATACTTAACGCCGTCACTAAAATGACATAATCCATTATATGAAAATTAGCGGGTGTTACACTATAGTAAATTCCAAAGCCTTAACAAATCAATAGTAAAACTTACTTGCATATAGCTTGATAAAACATCATCATATGGGTTTTGAGAATCAAAAGGAATAACTAAACTCATTATTAAAAGAACTTCGATTTCAATCAAAAATCATTATTAAAAGAAAACATTTTAGAAATAAACTTTGGCCAAAACAATTTATGAAATAGGTGCCAAAGAAGGGATAGAAAATATTTATCCTACCTCATTCGAAATTCAATACTGTTAGCTCTAAAAAAAATTTAACATTAGCTACATCAATGTTCAAAACCTTAAAAACTGCATTTAAAGACATAAATTTCATTAATCAAATATCATTATGTTAATTTAATTACCAGTGTGCTTTTTGAACTCAAAATAATCATAACCTAAAATCATAATCCTTTTTCAAAATATTTCAAAATCATTAAACATTGAAAACCGAAAGTAAAAGTACAAATTTCTAAGTGTACAGTCGGCCTGCTGAACATCTTGGTCCGACCTGCTGAACCTGCATAGTTTGGCTTACCAAACTCTAAAATTGGCTTAACGAACTTACTTGAGTCTAGCCTAGCAATGACATGAATCCAGCCTACAGAACTCATGAATCTGGCATGACGAACTTCAAGTTTGACCTGTTGAACTAGCAAATTCTGGAAATTTCTACGTTTCGAGTTTCGGCTCCTTGAACTCCAAACCCAAATTTAAACCTATTTTGCTTTTTCCAGAGTATAAAAATCACATAAAAAGCATTGAAACATAGTTTAAAACAAATAAAAATCATTTTCCCCAAATTTAAACACAATTTTACCTTTGATTTGAAAATCAAAGAAAAATGTCAAAACTTGTTTAAATCAATTTTTGTTCAAATAAAGCTGAGATTCATAGGAAAACAAGTTCTACAAACTCAAATTGAACATTATTTAAGCTCATCAAAGTTCAGATTCAATATGCAAAGAAAAATTGAAAATAAAGCTTTGAGATTTTAAAGAAAAAGAGAAGCTAACCTTAATAACATTTTTGGATAAAAACTTGATGATTTGAACTTCAATTCTTGCAAAAATCTATGCGAAAATTAGAGAAAAAGATTGGGCAAGAGAGTGTGCAAAGAGAGAGAAAAGAGACACGAGAGAGAGATGGGAAAATGAAGAAAGATAGAGAGAGAGAAAATAAAAAGGGTTTGATGGCATTTTTGTAAATATGGGAAAATATGGTGTAAAAATATTATTTGGTATTTTAAAAACTAAAAATAAAATTTTTAAATGTAACAAATGAAATAAAATCTTAAATGACCAAAATTAACATTGAATTCACACTTGGCACACTTAATAATTAAACTTAACATAATAAATCCCACTTTAAAATTCAGGGGTGTTACACCTAATGTTCTAATAGTGATATCCTTGTATAGATTTAGTTTTGATTTCTTCATTCTCGATCAACTATATTCATTTATTGGAGTACTGTTATTCTTGTCTTTTATAATGAGAAAATCAAATGCTTTAAATTTAGGTTTTTTTAATGTGATAGGATTGCTATCAATATGACTCTATTTTTTATTGTGGGATCTGGACAAAATGACTTTTTTTTTTTAATTTCTACAAATTAAATGGCTGAAAGAAAGACACCTATGGATGAGTTATTTTTCAATACCCATTGTAGACTTTTAACGTTTAATGATCCATGACATGCTTGTTTATGGTTAATCTCTTTTGACACTTATCCTTCATATATATGAAAATATTTAATCTTATATATATAGTCGATGGTGTTTTCCTTAATTTAGCATTAATACACTTTTTTTGTGTGTTTTTCCTAATAATGATACAACATTATCAAACATAGTGTAATCATTTATATTAAAACGATAATACACTTGTATTGAATTTCTATTTAAAGAATAAGTATTATTTTAATAAATACCTTTCGAACTACATACCCTATTTCATTTTGCTCCCTAAAATCGGTTAAAATCCCCTGATCTATGGAGAACATGTCAAAATACCCTCTCCGTTTAATTCTGTCTATACACTTAATGGAACTATTGACATGGGATGTTATTAACAATTAACTTAATATAATTAATTCTTATTAAATATATAAAATAATTAATATTAATATATTAAAAATCTTTTTGCGTTGATTGTTTCCTCTCTCCCTCCTTCTTCTCACTTCTTTCTCCCCTCTTTGTCTAATGTAAATTTCAGACAAAAACAAAAAAACCAACCCAAACCCCCCTGGCGACCCCCTGTCGTGCCGTCAAACCCCAACGCCTGACCCTGCTTTAGAGCTTTCTCCCCCAATCTCATGGCAAGCGACGATAAAGAAGGGCTCTCGTGTTGGCTATAGCTGAGAGGGAGGAGTGCTTGCTGAGGAGAGCTTGCAATGGCAAAGATGGGCTCGTGGAGGAAAGCTCGTGGTAGAGACCTTGTTTTAGCTTGCATGGTGGCGCACGAAGATGGACGGATCTGGACTCATGGTGGCTTATGAAGAGATAGGCTTGATGGATCTAGATGGGTTGTGGCAGAGGGGTAGGCTCCTTGAGGTTTGCGAAGTAAAAGATTAGGCTCACAAATGGCTGCAACAGGTTCAGGAGTAAGAAGACAACCAACAATGGAGTTCTTTTTTTTTGTTTTTTTGTTTTTGTCTCAGAATCTCGGTCATCTTCTAGTAGTAAGCATATGTTTATTCTTTTTTTTTTGTTTTTGTGTTTTTGTTTTTGATATCAGTTCATACATATAATCTTTTTCCTTTAAAAATTTTATTTAATCTTTTTTGAAGTTAAGTACTTTTTTTGTACTTCTTATAGTTAATTATTTTTTGAGGGTACATTAGTTATGTTTATATAATTATTAGAATTTAATACATTTAATTAATTGTTAACAACATGTCACATCATTAAGTTTATGAAATTGGATAGAGGAGGTATTTTGACCTATTTTCTAGAAACCAGGAGGCATTTTGACCAAATTCCAAAATCAAGGTGGGGTATGGGTAAAGTGCAATCGGGTACATAGATTGAGAGCATTAATAAAAAAGAATTAAAAAATAATTAATTTCCTATTATTATTTTTTTAGGTCTATTTTTATATTTTTAATTAATTTATGAAAAGATCATGTCATAAAGAAAAAAAATGTCATAAAAGTTTTATTCTAACTCATGAAACTAGTGATTTTTAAAATATCAAATGTGTTAAAGTTAGTTTTTCAATAACATAAAAACGTCATTTGAAAATGTCTAGAATGCACGATAGAACAATGTACTTTTTTGCATCAAGCACAAAAAGGCATGAAACAGGTGATGATATGGCAGTTAACTTTGGTTAATTAATTAGAAACTAAGCTTGAACATGGATTATGATAACGTAATTTAAAAAAAATTAGGCAAATTTGGGAAATATAGGAAAAATAAAAGATAAAATGAAATGAAGATAACAATTTATGCCAAATATTCTGAGTCCAATTTAAATCTCAGCGTTTAAGTTGCTGTGTGCTTAAAACTCAAGAAATAATTTTAAAACTTTTTCAAAGAAAAATACTTAGATAACATTATATTAAAAATATCACAAGAGTATTGTTTCGATCCCACTAAACTACATAGTATGTACATACATAATTAAACAATAGGAAAGTAAAAATAGACATCCAAACTGTATTCCAACATAAAATATCAAAAGTCATTGACAATGAAGGATTATTACACTTGATGGAAAGAACAACTAGACTTCAAATAAAGAGATAACTTAGCTCATGAACTCCACGGGCTGCACCAATCAACATGCTACTCTACTGTGTATTAGCATCCTCTTAAGAAGAAATCTAAAATAAGGACAAACGTGAAATACTGTGAGCAAAAGGCTCACTATGATTAAAAATTTAAAGACAACATTTATGCATAAAAGTTTGCTATAAACATAGAAGTGAGAAGCATAGGAAATCTTGGATAATGCATACCACAGCACATCATTTCATCTATCGAAAATCATAATAAAGTACTTACTCTTTGCAAGGTCTGGAATCACTACTGAAGTGGTCCATATGATTTCAAGACTTGCTTGTCACCTTCTGCATGACCTAGACTCTCAAGGATCCAACTGAAGAATCTCATGCCAATTTGAAAATTATTTCAAACATTTTCTCAATCAAGGAAATCTCACCGAATATGTTGAATTTGTATCCATTAAAATATATATTCTCAAGACGTTAAAAAATAATTTAGAAATCAATTCTTAAAAATATTTTAAGAATATAAGTTCAAGCCAAACAACTTTAAATCATGACTAACAAGAAAAGGATATAAAAATCCTACCGCATTGTTCTAGACAAAGAAAAACTCCTTGCAAATATTGAAGGCCTGGCATTTCACGTGAAACCTAAGTGAGGTAAATGGGGGTTGTTTTTCAATTTGACAAAGCTGGGGTTTCTAAAGGAAATAAGTAAAACAATGTAGAAAGTATGCAGATATTAGATATTAAAAGTGACCACAAATTTATTTTAAAATAAAACAAATTTAAATTTTTAAGTGGCAGTAACAAAAATTCGTTTAGATGTTGATAATAAAAAATTAAATTTTTAATTGCATATTAATTCACTATGTTTGACATACCAATCTTAATGAATTAAAGTAGGGCATTACAACAGATATGATACTACAAGACTGACATCTATATTTCATAGTTTATTATAAAAATAAGATATGTTTTTTAAAAGGAAGCCTAGCCATGTATTGGCTAAGTAGGTATTAGACGATAGTTTTTTATTTAAACCGTTGTCTAAAGTTTATATTAGACGACAATTCATGTAAAAAAATCACCTATTCCATAATTGGTTCAAGTAAACATTAGACGACGATAATTACCATTGTATAATGTTAAGACATATTACGTATGTCAATTAGACAACAGTTTCTATGACTGTTGTCTAAAGATTACCATCGTTGAATATTCCCGGTGTACAAGTCAATGTAAGATCCATTACAAGAAAAACTACATTTAATGACATATTATTTACGACATGTAGTTTTTGAATGTTGTTGAAAAGTACATACAACGACATCTTCAACAAAGATGTCATTAACGACATTTGAAACAACAATTAACGACATCTATATAGATGTCGTATTAAATGTCTCCTTTTAATGACAATAGTTTAATATCGTTAAATTATTTAACGACAAATAGGAGATGTCGTCAAAGCCTTAGAGATTCTACGACAGCCCTTATAGACGACATTGGTCAAGATGTCGTCTATAAGGGGTGTCGTGGAATCTCCAAGGCTTTGACGACATATCCTACTTGTCGTTAAACAATTTAACGACACTAAACTATTGTCATTAAAAGGAGACCTTTAATACGACATCTTTATAGATGTCGTTAATTATTGTTTCAAATGTCGTTAACAATATGTTTGTTGGAGATGTCGTTGTATGTTCTTTTCAACGACATTCAAAAACTACATATCGTAAATAATACATCATTAAATGTAGTTTTTCTTGTAGTGATCTATAATGTAATTAGCTCACTCAGGTTGCACGTTATCATGCTCCAGTTGGGCTATGTTTAAATTTGCGGCCAACTAAGAGCCTATAATATATTATTCTTTTTTTAATCCACGACATTACAAGTGGATAGAAATATGGCAAGAAATAATGCCTCTCTTTTGAGAAAGAGAACTGATTAGTGACGTAGACAATGGACAATAAGTGGTATGATCATTGGGTGGAGAGGTAAAGAATTTGTTGAGCGTTGAGTTCTAAGTTGTTAGTGGTTTTCTTCTCCCTCCTTTGTAGGCGTGGAAAATTTAGTGATGTGGCCCGTCCATGACTAAATAAATGGCCAATGTAATATCCTCCTTTTTGTGCCTTGGTTTTTTTCTTTATCGTTTTCCCACAAAAATTAAAGGAAACAAATGAAATACTCATGATTTTTAGTGCAAACACCAGCATATTCTCGCTGCCAAATGCTAAATCTCACAAACTAAAACAATAGAAAAAAAATAACAAAAAACAAAAAACAAACGCGGGCCGGCCAGTACCTAAAAACTAGGGTAAAGAGAGGAAACATCCACATGAAGGTAAAGAGAAAGAGGATGGCTTGTTTTTTCTAAAACTAAAATTATCATAAATAACAAAATGAAATAAAATTAGTCGTCTAAGGGAAAAATGGGAATCATGCAACATTAACTTTATAAAAATTGAAACACATGCTTTTTAAACTGATGATTTAATATTGGTCAATCCGTGTGGATAATTCAAATGGAAATGGGATCGTGCACATATGCTGCAGCTTTTCAATCAATATATAGATAGAGAAATTCTAAAGCATTCTTAAAGTGTTTTATTTGCATTCTTAAACAATATCAAATACACGTGGTATGGTCGCAAGAAGACCCTTATTGAAAACGGATGAAATAGGAAAGCTAAGGACAATAGTTTTACTTTAGCCTAAAAGAGATATTTAATCCCAATACTTTAATGCATAACAAGAGGTGGGATACTTTGTTCGTTTGTAAAGAAATTAGTTGGATCAACTATAGTCTTTACGTAAACTAACCTATCAAAATTATTCTTGAAATACTTCTTACCCCAAATCTTGGCTCGTGCAATGTTATCATAAGCATTTTTTGTGTCACCCTTATTGTTATCTGTTCCAATGTCCAGGTCTCGAAAGTTGAGATATACACCCCTCGGGTTTTTCGACACATAGGGAGTCATGTATCTGTAAAGTCTTCTTACCCAACTCACATGCTTTTTGGATGCTGTAATATTTTCCGTACTTTCCCAATTCACCAAGTAATGAATGTTATAAAGGTTTCCGGCTCGATAGGGGAATGGGAGTACGGATTCAGAAATATTGTTCATTTTCCCTCCATACGGAAATAAATCAATCAATACTGCTCCCACCTCCTCTTCGTATAACTTTCCCAACATGCCTTCGATTGCATCATCTGGAATAGGCTCTTTCACATAGTCAGATTTTGCTTTGAATGCCGACATGTTGAAATTAGATTTTCTATCAAGTAGAACATCCAAGGATTCTCCATTTCTGAAATCATTGAAATAGAGAAAGGATTCGACCCAGCTCATTTCAATGCACTCTTGCCTTAGCAAACCCAACTCGGGAAACTCCTTATGCATCAATTGGAGGAGGCTTTCCACACGACCATGAAACGTGGCCCGGAAGGAAGCATGTAGCACAAGTTTCTTATTCCCTTCATTATCCATAGAACTCCCAGTTTGGAATCTAACGTAGATTGATAGATCCTCATCGACTTTGTTAGCATGGCGTTGCCACTTATGAAAGACCTTCTTTATTGCATTGTCTTCCATATTCCTCTGGACATCAAACACCGTCACTATGGAGGGCACAGGAACAAGTCGAAGTTTCCATGCAAGAACAATTCCAAAGCTTTCTGCTCCACCTCCGCGTATGGCCCAAAACAAATCTTCCCCCATGGTTTTCTTATTAAGAATTCTTCCTTCAGCATCTATGAATTCTGCATCGAGAACATTATCAGCTGCGAGACCATATTTTCGTGTCAAATAGCCGTAACCTCCTCCACCAATTTGTCCACCAACACCTACACTCTCGCAATCGCCAGCTGGGAAGCCAAGATTTTCACTTCTTTCGGCAATTCTATAATAAAGTTCACCCAGCGTTGCACCAGCTTGAACCCATGCAAATTTTTTCTTTGTATTGACGGTAATTGAATTTAGATTTCTCAAGTCAATTACAACAAACGAAACATCGGACACATAAGAAAGGCCCTCATAATCATGGCCACCACTTCGGGTTCTAATTTGGGTGCCATGTTTCTTGGAGCAATAAACAGTGGCTTGGACGTGGGAGACAAGAAATGGAGTGACAATAACTAATGGTTTTGGGGTCCAAGGAGAAGAAAAACGTTGGTTCTGTGCGGATGAATTCAATAAAGTGGAATACGATGGATCGTTTGAAGTATAGATAATGGGTTTAGAACTAGAGGTAGAGTTTAGTATGGAAGTGGTGAGGCAATGAAGGAAGTCTTTATGAGTGTGATCAGCAGAAGCTGCCCATATTACAACTAAAAGAAGCATAAAAATTTGTGAAAAGGATGAAGAGAATGCAAAGCACTTCATTTTTCTTGACCTCTGTGTTTTTTGTTTCTTTTGCATAATATGAGAAACATGATACTGATTGCCTCCTTTATATAGCTAATGCATGCCAACTGATCAATTTTTAAATTACATATGATAAACATTGTTTACGTTATCAATAACGTACAAGAAAACAAAGATTGACTAAATATTGTTTTATCGCATCATAAATATTTTTTTGTATTGAAAATTTCCGTGTGATTTTTACAACATTAAATTAATACTTTCATTTGCTTTCATTTTGCACAGTATTTAAATTAGTGCTGTAATCATTATCTTTTTTTTTTTTGAAATGAAATAAGCAGAACTGTTATTTTTTTGTGAGAATGGTACTGTTATTTATTCATGATATTGTCAAAATGTTAGAAATTTAATTTCACGAACCTTTGAATTTTTACATAATTAAAGTGATACTTTCATATACTTTTGATACCATTAAAATTATGTGAGAAATCATGATTTCTCGTACCTTTGATGCCTCATAATTAAATAATTAGGGCAATTTTTTTATTGTGTCAAATTTTGATTTCTGATACCTTAAATTTTTCATAGAACTAAATAAATGCATCATATACTTTTACTATGTCAATACGTAGAAGTTTATGATTTCTGAGACCTAATTTTCACAAAATTAAATTAATACTTTCGTTTACTTTGATAATGTCAAAATGGGGAAAATTAGGACTCTAGTATTAAGAAAAAAATAATTCCTTCATTGAGTTTTGACAATGTCGATATATATGTGGAAAATTATGATTGTTATTCCGTTGACTTTTCACAGAATTAATTTAGTACACTAAAATGCCTCTGATAATGTTAAAAAATTGGTAAATATGACTTTTCACATCATTGAGCTTAGACTGTTGCTGTGGATTAAAAATACATCAGAGAACGTAAACCGATGTTTCTGGGGGATTGAAAACCAGTTTGACAACATATTGATCAAGAGAAAACATATAATTCTATGGGGAAAAAAAGCACAAAAAGACGCGTCAGAAATTTTTGACTTTTTCAATGATATAGAATTACGTGATTCCGAGATATATATATATATATATCCTCCTGTGTATGTTGTTTTGTTGTGTTCTTACACCAAAAGTCGTCGACTAAAACATTTTGATCTATTCAACTATTTTAGTTTGAGTATCTGCAGAATTTTTGCTTTTTTTATGATGAGAAGATGCTTAAAATATACCCGGGGTTATTTATAGTTGAATTTCAAAATTTGTAATTCAAAATGGTTGTAACTAATGTGCAAAGAAAAATGTAGTGTAGAGCCTATCCACGACTTTGGGGACATATAATGTTCGATTCCACGACAACTGAACTATAAACTGTTGAACTCAAAAGGAGTATTTATCTAGAAATCGTTGTTAAAAAAGAGGATAAAATGAAGGGATGATAAGGATGATCATTTGTCAAAATAAAAAGAAAACAGTTCTTACTTAAGAACCTTAAAGATTTGTGATCATTTAGAATTTATGGTTTTTTGTGAACCCATAAAAACAATATGAATGTCAATAATTATGACATATAAAATATGAAATAATCTTAAGAACAAATGAAAATGAAGATCAAAATTATTATAGCAAATCTGTTAGCGATATATCAAAAATTATACATATCCGACCATTACGTTCAGAAGTTAAGATCCACTTACTATTTACAGTTGTAAGATATATATTTACTAGTGGTTTTCAAGCAATATAAAGTTCATGCCATGGCAATTGGAAGATATATAATTCGATGCAGTACTGTAAATTTTAATATAGTGTATTTGTTGAAAAATAAAGAAAATTTTGATTTTTAAGCAAACAATTTAGACATTCTATTTCTATTTGTCACATAGACTAAAAAAATGAGTGAATTTAAAATTATAGTCATTAAAGATATTTTAGTAGTTTGACAAAACCGAAATTTACTTCTCAAGTCATGTTATTGGGCAATTTAGTACGCAAAAATAGAAGTGGCCCTAACAACCAATGCTAAATCGAAGTTAATTTAAAAACTCATCACCCCTCACACTCGTCGACCCTCTCCTACAGCTCAAACTAGCCCACCCCCAACCTCAATCCCGATGAGACCCACCCCATCACTCCAATTCATCATTGCAGCCATAGAGCTAGAGAGGGTGAGAAAGAACACTTTTTTTTGTTTTTTTTTTTTACTTAGATTTTTTTAAAAAAAATCAAATTTCTTTTTATCTAAAAAAATCAGATTTCTTTTGTTAATAATTTTTTAAAAAATAACTTTCAAAAAAAATTTATAAATTGTATATATTTTTATTTTTCCTTAAACATATCTATTTTATTTTGTTTATAATTTTTAGTTTAATAAGAAAACACTCTTTATAATTGAATTATGAGTTTGTTAGAATTAGTTGGTTTTGACTTTGTTGAAATTAATTTGTTTTAGTTTTGTTAAAATTAATTAGTTGCTCATTTTAAAATGCTAAAAAAGGTCAAAAATGTTATTTTAGGTGTATAGAAGGTCAAATCTCATAGTCAACTAACAAGGGGGTCTCTCTATGTAATTTTTTTGAACAGTCAAAGGGCGTAAGTATGATTAGTTTTAATTCAGGGGTATCTTTGTAATATGGGTAAAATATAAGTGGATGTCAGTATAATTTTCCCTAATTAACATATTACTCTTTTATTAATTCTAATTTTATTCCACTAAAAACTTAGAATTGCATTCTTGAATCTATAGATATAATTACTCATATTATATAGTTCTCTATTAGATATAGTCATTTCATATAAAACAATCATCTATAAATGATATATTTTGAGGTAATTAAAATTCATTAACCTTACTGATTCCTTTTTTATTGCTATTGATTCTCTAACCAAAATAAGTTCACAAACTTAATCACAAATTTGAACGCTCATTTGCCTCCAAAATACAAGGGATATAATTAGATTCTCGAATCTGTACCGAATAAGTCAAAAGATATAATTCTATGAATAGAAGTCTACTAATAACTCATGATTAAGATTATCTTGTATATGACCATCGGTAAATGTTATTACACTTTCTTTATTTAACAAAAATTATTCAATCGTTCATATCATATCATGTGCGAATCCTACATAATCTCGTTATATACAATGCACTCATCTAATGACTCCCTACATTATTGGTTTGGATAAAACCATTCTATTCTCAACAGAAATAACTTTCATTAGTAGCACTCAATTAAAGATTTTATACTTTAATTGAATAAATAATTGTAATAGTTAATCATCCTAATCATTTTAATTATTATTCTTAAATAATATCCTCTAGTATATAATATTTACTGTTCCATAGATAATTATGGAATTTTAGTGATACTCATAAAGTATTCAAAATACATGTACATAAATATAATAAAATATTCACATTATTTTTTTATAAATATTTCCATTGCAAAAACATAACATGCTTCAAGGGCAACTATTCTAACATAAGTAAAATACACAAATTTAACAAAAAAATAATAAACAATGCTAGAAAATATAAAAATTCTAGCGACGAAATTATTCATTGCTATTACAAGATAAAAAAAATACCTATTGCAACAAAAGTGTTGTGTTGCTATAGTCCATCTAGACCATCCAAATCAAACAATGTACAACGGTGATAAATTTGTTACAAATTGTAGCAAGAAATTTGAATTTCCTCGCTATATGTTTGTAGCGATCAGGGCATGGTAGAAACATAGACCTTTTCTTCTCGCAATGAATAGGCATCTTGTCATGACCTAAAAATGGGGCATGATACGGAGGATTCGTTTAAGAAAATAATTTAGGTTAGGAAAAATTTCAAAACTCAAAATCAAATTAGAAATGAAATTAATTAAATATAACGTAATTACTTTCTTAAGCCAATCCCCGAATAATAAAAGAATCAATGAAGACATTTTATTTTAATTCCCACTTATTCATGTGAACAATTATTGTTTATGCAAAATATACATGTTATATAGAAGGTCAAAAATTTATTTATTTATTTTTTATAGTTATGGATTATTTAAAAAAAATACAACAAGACAAAAATTTTAAAACAAAGAATATAAGTTGAAACAAAATAACTATCTCATAGTGACCCATAATTTTCGTAAATTTTATCAAAGTACATCATAGGAACAGTGTACGACCATACAGTCGTTTCACATATATAATTAAATTAAGATAGGAAGAGAACAATATAGTTGCACTGACACAAACCGTCTTAAAAACTTGACACATGTCATAACCCTAAATGAAAACATCACGGTATATATATTATGGACTTGTCAACTCCATCTTGGTACTCACTTAGCACTACTATTTACATTGATTGGTAGGGGGTTAATTTAAAACACAAAAATGAGTGAAAGACCCATTAGGATAACATTTGAACAAACTTTATCTTATCAAAACAATTAAGTTATTTACATAAACAATACAATAAACAAGAAAATAATTGGAAATATCAAATATTTTACAAAATGTAGTGAAAATTTTAAATCATCAATCATAAAGCTATGGAAACTAGTTTTAAACATTCCTAACATGTTTCTAACATTGTTGTCAAACTAAAATGAAAGTTTACTTTGTGTTTAAGCATAAAACTCAAGTTTTTGTTCATCAACATTCAAATGTACACATTAACATGAACCAGAAATTTATTTGAACTTTGACCATGAAAATTATGCATTAAACTTGAAGAAAACACAAACTAAAAGCTAAGTTTGTATAAGAAAAAACCTACCTCAAAACTTCTTTTAAAAACACCAAATTTTTGGATTAAAAACCAAGCTTGTACTCTTGAAGTTGGTTGGCCATAAGGTGACATTCTTGGTTAGTTTGGGATGAGAAGAGGGGCTATCTTTCTTGGTTTTTTTGGCTGTGTTTTGGCTACATTTTTATCCTGTTTTGGCTAGGTTTTTCTTGTGTCCTTAGTTGTATCTCAGTTGCATTCTTAGGCAAGAAAACGGGCTTCTTTCCTTGATGTTTTTGGTTGTGTTTTGGCTAGGTTCTTGGCTGGTTTTTAGTGGCTGTTTTCCAAGTTTGCTTTGTAGCAGAAACATGAGAAAGGGAGAGGGAGAAAGCAATGTGGGAGAGAGGAGAACAGGGTGAGTGTGTGTTGCTCTAGATAGTGGAGTGGGGTAGGGGTGTCTCTAGATGTTGAGACTAAAAAAAAGTTTCAGGATTTGTCTCCTTTGGTGGGGTTACATGGGTGAGTGGAGGGGAAAGAATGTTTGAGGTGTCTTTGAAATAAAGGAAAAATGTATAGTGATTTTGAAACAAAAGTTAAATGTGGGGTATAAGTATAAATAATGTAAATAGGGTACTTTTCAAACATTAAAATTTATGACAAAATGCATTTTCAATATGTAAATAGATATTGTTTATGCAAAAAAATAAATTTGCATACCTCAAATTAATTTGGAACACTAATTGATCGAATTTATACATAATAAATTGTAATTAAAATTTTTTGACTGTTACAGCTCTACTCCCCAACAGAAATTTTGTCCACGAAATTTAAAGCCTACCTTAGAAGCAGAAAAGGTATGGTTATACTTCTGCTTCTTGCTTTGTTGACTCTAATTCCCAAGTTATTTCATTCCTATGGTGGTGTTGCAATAAGACTTTGACTAATGCAATCTTTGTCATTGCAAACTTGTTACCTTGCTATTAATGACTTAAGTTGGCATCTCTTCGTTAGTCATTTCTCTTGAAGTGTCACATCACATTGTGAAAGGTCAAACTTTTCCTCGTTGTTTGGCATGTTATCTGGTTTAGTGGTGAGTTGTCTCTAGGTTTGAGCCAACGAAGTTATGCCTAATGTAGACTACCTTAATACCTCAATGGAACCTTACTAATGACATCTAATAACCCTTTGTTATAAGATAATTCAACTAAGTTCAGGTGCTTTTCCTGATATTTACCAAAGTCTAAGATGCAAGCATGAAGCATATCCTTGAGAATCTAAAAAACTCTCTCAATCTATCCCTTGATCTAAGAATAAAAAATTGTGTTAAATTCAACTCTGCTCCAAAGGTTTCTTGAAAAATCTCCCAATACTTAACATTAAAATAGGTATATCTATTTGAAGTAGCTAATGACGTAACCATGTGTAATCAGACAAGGTGCCCTAGAACTCTCCCAAGTCTTTCCTTAGACAATTAGGCTAAAATGAAATAAATAAATGCGTCTAATTGATAAACCTATCAACGACGATCTAGTAGTGTCATACTTACGGTTAAACCATGTGTCAATATCATCTTTCCAGACCTTGAGCTAGGTTGGTCTCAATGAAACCAAACTCAATATATGACCTAAAATGATCTCCACAACCCTTACAATTCTTAAGGCTAATAAGTCAATGGTTAGCTAAACTCTATTTGATGGTTCCGCAGAAAAGAAGACCTCAATAGATAATCATTTTATCACAAGGAAATTCCTAGAAACATGTAATTTGATAAGATATATATATCCAAATGATGAATCCCATAAACATCTCATGCATCCCTAGAGGTATGAACCTATGTCGACGATAATGGATACTCAATCCTAATTTAAGCCCTCTAATTCCTTCATAACAGTCCACAAGAAGATAATATTTTGTAATTCAATGGCTCGACAACATCCCTAATAGTTAAGTTAAACTTCAAATATGCATACTCAGTTTACTAACATCAAACAATATGGTTCTTAAAGCAACACATGTCTCATCACGAACATTAAAGTGTGATTTGTCTCTTCAGATACAACAATCATGTCAAAGATCAAGGTCTTAGACTATATCAACCCAATCCTCAGTGTCACCCTAAAATTCAATCCGTATTTCCCATAGAGTCCTGTGAACAAGCCTTGACAATTCAAACTAAACAAAATCACCAATTTACATTCCAAAAATTCATAAATTAGAGGATGCCAACTTAGTGCATTAGGAGGGAGTTTCTTGAATCCTAACCAAAAGAAAATTTTGGACCTCGTCAAATACTTTCAAATTTAAGACTTTAAGATGTGCTTTCTACTAAACGGATAAGTTATAAATGATCACCAATCTCCTAGATGACCTCAATTGTTTAAACATCGAAGCTATAATTTGAATGTGAAAAAACCTCATGATGCATCCTCTTTAAATCACCAAAGACACAATTTTGTATATGAGTACCAATCTCCTAAGATGGATTCCAAATCTTAGATGCCTAATATACAAATTTAACAAAAAATGACCTCGAGGATACTCTATGTCAGAACATTGTCTTAGATTATAGTTGTAACGCTCCCCTTACGGACGTCACAGATGTCGTTACATTCTTACATTCATACTTATTTAACTCAAAACATATATATGAATACAAAACTTAAATGATACTTTTAATTGTAGAAGTAATTAAACATATTTAACCAGGATCCATTCATACATTTTTTTTTTCAACTTAACATTGTTAAATCACATTGTTAAACTCATTCTATGTCATAATCTATTCGATTATACTAAAAATTAATCATAAACTTATTTAATAATATAGATATACCAAGTTGTAAAATCAGGACTTATAAAAACACATCACATCAAATCTCATTAATCATTACATTATTTAAAGTTTACTTACTCTCATAGTTCGGCAGGCCGAACTTGGGACTTCAGCAGGCCGAACATGATCGGCAGGCCAGAACTTCTCATCCGGCAGGCCGACAGAGGCTCTGCAATTTTGGCTTAAAAAGTCATCATTGTCCGGCAGGCTAAAAACGTGATCCGCAGGTCAAACTTCTAGACATCGGCAGGCCGACCAAGATGTTTGGCACGCTGACCGAGCCAAAATTCCTAGGGAAAACTTAATTTTTAAAACAAAACCATTCTTTCATAAAAATGCAGAAGTTCATAATACTTAAAACAATGAAATTAAATATAAAACATAGTTCAAGAATCCTTTAAATAATTATCATAAAAAAATATTGTGTCCAAAATATGAAACTTGATTTAAAATATAAGAGCGTTCTTCTTGGCGTGCTTCCGGTTACAATTCATCATACTTAGTGCTCACACGCCTTCCAATGTCCTCCGTCTAATCCATGATTTTCTTACCCTTATCTGCAACTTGACATAAAACTTGATTAAGCTAATGGTTAGTAAGTACATATAATTCTCACAATTTAAAACATTTCATATACATCTTCATCATCATTATATCATAGAAGTGCCTTAAGCACAATTTCATAGAAACATATCTTTCATTACATTAACCATATTAAAAACTTATTCCATTTTATCTTAAAGGCCCAAGTGTTACACCATGAACATCATCGTAGGCGCGCCGTCATAAGAGGAGAAGGGTAGCTAATCCCAAACAAACATGACATCATAACATATCATTTCATAACATTGGTGTGCAACACTTATTAGGTGATACAAATATACATAATTTTCATACTTTGAAACATGCCATCATCATACATACATAACTTTAAATCATGAAAATCTTTCATAAGAAACCCTTTTAAGGAAAATAACCATAAAATCATCATAAACAACATTGCGAATAGATCATCAAACCTTGTAAAACGTGTCATGTTGCAGGTGAGAATGTACTTACCTTAAAGCTAGCTTACTTAACCTTAACATGATTTGGTGACGACGTCGCGGTCTCGAAGTGCTCGTTCCTTTGTGTGTTCATGCCATTTTTCCATTTAAAATACAATAAAATCAATACTTAACATCATAGCGTAAATCATCCATTCATATATCATCCATTAATATAACATTCATTCATATAACATTCATATATATACATTCATCTCATATTACAAACATAATTCATAGCCATAATAAAAATTGTCATCACATAAACATGTTATCATGTTTTTTCTTAAATCATAAAAATTACCTTAAGCATATAAAAATAAACCATACATTTAAAACATGAATGTCTTTTTAAATAAAACGTTTTCGAACAATAAAAAAAATACATATATTTAATTTAAAAATTCATACAAACATCTTATGCATAAAATTAGTTCATTATCATAAAATCATTTAAACATATATAGTATTTCATAAACAAAAATCTAGAAATAACATTATTCATAACATAAAATACATTCATCATACATTATACATGCACATTCTTGACAACCTTCATGAAATACATCATTCATTTACCTCTTGAATAAACATTACATTTTCATGCATCAAAGTTAAACAGTAATATTTTACTGTGGGGGGTAGAAAATAGAAAATTCATATTTTTCATAAAAACACCGAAAAAAACATGAAACTTGGAAAAACATCACACAATACATACATGAACATCATATTAAAAACTCAAGGAAAAAATACAATACCTATAGAAAGATATTGCAAATGATTGGAAAGAAGAATTCTTTTTAGAATTAACAAAAAAAAATTGAGTTCTTACCTTGAAATTTTTTCTCAAAATTCCTGAATTCAACCAACAAAATATGACTTTTTCTTTCAATTTTTCTTGCAGAGAATTTTCGAGAGAAAAGAAATGGAATGCGTGGAGAAGAGAAGAGGAAGAGAGGAAATGAGAAAATATCTCAGAACTGAGAGGGAGAAGAGTGAATATCTGAGGGAAAAGAACGTTAAAATTTTTTTTTTAACGTTATGAGCATAATGAAGATTCATTATCCTTCATTAAATCAGAATTTTCTGACTGTTAGATGGCAATTGGCGTGGAGGAAGGAGAGAAAAGAGGGAAAGTCAAAATTCTAATCTTACTTGCCATATTTTTGTCCTCTAAAAATAGAAAACCATTTAAAATAATACAAATCAATATGAAGTCAAACCCTTTTAATTTCCTTAACTGATAAAACATTCCTTTATTGTGCCAATTAATCACAATAAATCACTCATTTATCGTAATTATCTCAGCCATAAATTTGGAGAGATTTCTGCTGACTGCTCGTCAGCCGTGTTTGGCCTACCGATTTTCCCCTTCGGCCAGCCAGTTCCACCAAGTTCGGCCTGCCGATCTTGGGCAGACATTTCGGCCTACCAAACTTAAAAATTCGACCTGCCGAACTGTCCATAAATGCCACACATTAAAACATTCATACATCATCGCATCGTAATTAAATATACATTAAAATAATCATGAACACTTGATCACAACGATTCTCTGCGGTAGTCACCTGTCGTAAAACTTGACATAAAAAGTTAGTAACATTAACATCATATATCATTACATATAACATAAATTATTAATAAAATATCATTAACGTCGTTACTAACTTAACGTGATTCATTACATAAAAATAGGTGGGTGTTACAATTCTCCCCACCTTATAAAAGTTTCATCCTCGAAGCTTAGAATAAATGCGGATACATAGCTCTCATGTCATCTTCACGTTCCCATGTGGCTTCTTCGACTTGCTGATTTCACCATAACACCTTGACTAATGGAATTTCTTTATTCCTCAAGGTCTTGGTTTTTTGATCGAGTATCTCTATTGGCTTTTCTTCATAGCTTAAGTCTTCTCGTATCTCGATCATTTGTGGCTCAATCACACGCGTAGGGTCCGGAATATACTTCTTGAGCATGGAGACATGAAATACATCGTGCATTACAGATATCTCCGAAGGCAACTTCAGCTGATAAGCTACCTTGCCTATTCATTTCACAACTTCATAAGGACCGATGAATCTTGGACTTAACTTGCTTTTCTTCCCAAATCTTATAACTCCTTTCATTGGTGCAACTTTCAGAAACACATATTCAGCCACGATGAACTCTAAGGGTCTTCTTTTCTTGTTAGCATAACTCTTCTGACGGCATTGTGCGGTCTCTATTCTTCTTCTTATCAACTTTGTCATCTCTGATGTTTCATTCACAAAATCAGTTCTTTCAGCATCGACACTTTCCATCATCTTCTTTTCACCAGCTTCGTGCCAACATATAGGCGATCTGCATTTTCGTCCATACAGAGCCTCAATGGTGCCATCCCAATTGTCGCCTGAAAGCTGTTGTTGTAAGCAAACTCTACTAATGGCAACATTTTACACTAGCTGGTCTTAAAATTGAGAGAACAAGCCTATAGCATATCCTCTAAAATCAAGTTTTTCCTCTCCGTTTGGCCGTCTATCTGAGGATGAAAAGCTGTACTGAAATGTAGCTTGGTTCCCATAGCAGTCTGTACACTCTTCCAAAACTTAGATGTGAACCTGCCATCACGATCTGAGATGATCAACTTGGGAATCCCATGAAGTCGTACAATTTCCTTGACATAGAGTTCCGCTAATCGTTCCATGGAGTAAGTAATCTTGATAGGAATGAAATGCGTCGTCTTAGTCAGTCGATCCACCACTACCCAAATTGCATCATAACCATTAGTAGTTCTGGGCAAACCGGTAATGAAATCCATTGCTATATCCTCCCACTTCCATTCCAGTATTTGGATAGACTGCAATTCACCACTAGGTCTCTGGTGTTCAGCCTTTACTTGCTGACATGTCATACATTTCTTCACATACTTTGCAACATCACGTTTCATTCCAAACCACCAGAAGTTACCCCTTAGATCATTATACATCTTTGTTGCACCTGGATGAATAGAGTAAGGAGTATCATGAATTTCTGTCAAGATCCTTTCCCTTAAATCATCAACATTGGGAACACATAAACGGTCCTTGAAATATAGAGTTTTGTCATCCGCGATACGAAACTCTTGACATTTTCCTTCTTTCATTTCTTGCTTGATCCATGAAAGACTTACATCTTCGTCTTGTTTTCTCCGAATTTCATCGTACATTGTCGGAGTAAGAGAAAGTGCTGATAGCTGGCCTGCTATAAGTTCCAAACTGAAGTCTAGAATTTCCTTTCTTAAAGGTGGAGACATTGCTTGCATTGACATCAACATGGCAACTGACTTCCTACTTAGAGCATCAGCCACTCGGTTAGCTTTACCAGGATGATAAAGGATTTCACAATCATAATCCTTCACCAACTCTAGCCATCTTTGTTGTCTCATATTCAGGTCTCTTTGCATGAAGAAATACTTCAGACTTTGATAATCAGTGAACATCTTGCATTGGACCCCATATAAGTAGTGTCTCCATATCTTCAACACAAAAACAACTGCTGCTAACTCGAGATCATGGGTAGGATAGTTCTTTTCGTAATCCTTTAGTTGTCTTAAAGCATAAGCAATCACCCTTTCATTTTACATCAATACAGCTCCTAGGCCCATCTTGGATGCATCACTATAAATAACAAACCCATCATGTCCTTCAGGAATTGCCAACACTGGAGCCGTCGTTAACCTTTCATTAGTTCTTGAAAACTTTTCTTGCATGCATCTGTCCATTCATACTTCTTTCCTTTGTGAGTCAGGTTCGTAAGTGGAGCTGCTATCTTGGAGAAATCTTCTATGAATCTCCGATAATAACCTGCTAAACCCAAGAAGCTTCTTATTTCACTTCCATTCATCGGTTGCTTCTAGTTGAGAACAGCTTCTACTTTAGCAGGGTCAACCATAATCCCTTCCTTCGATATTACATACCCCAAGAATGAAACTTTAGCCCGTCAAAACTCGTATTTGGAGAACTTTGTATATAGCTGGTGTCTTCTTAAAGTCTCCAGCACAATTCTTAAATGCTCCTCATGCTCTTCGTGATTCTTAGAATAGACAAGAATATCATCGATAAATACAACAACAAATTTATCAAGGAAATCCTTGAATACCCTGTTCATCAAATCCATAAAGGCAGCAGGTGCATTCGTCAGACCGAAAGGCATAACCACAAATTCATGGTAACCATACCTCGACCTGAAAGCAGTCTTGGGGATATCTCCTTCTTTAACCTTCAACTGATGATATCCTGATCATAGATCAATCTTTGAGAACACCGATGCACCCTTGAGCTGATCAAACAAATCATTGATTCGAGGCAACAGGTACTTGTTCTTGATCGTCACCTTGTTCAGCTCTCTATAGTCGATGAAAAGTCTCATAGTGCCATCCTTCTTCTTCATAAACAAGACTAGAGCACCCCAAGGTGAGTGACTTGGCCTGATGAAACCTTTGTCAAGTAGCTCCTTTAATTGTATGTGAAGCTCCTTTAACTCTATCGGGGCCATTCTGTAAGGTGCCTTAGAGATTGGAGCGATGCCTAGAGCAAGCTCAATCTCGAATTCAACTTCTCTTTCCGCAGGTAGACTCGTCAGATCATCAGGAAACACATCTCCATATTCATGAATAACATGCACATCTTCAATTCTTGTCTTTCCTTCTTGGCTTTTTGTCTACAACATTCGCCAGATAGCCCATGCAGCCACTTGCTAATAGCTTCCTTGCTTTCATTGCCGATAAAAATATGCTGGGTTTCTTTTGGACTCGCCAACATAAATGAACTTCTGATCGCCTTCTGGATGGAAGATCACCTTTCGTTTACTGCATTTGATAGAGGCATTATACTTGCTTAGGAAATCCATCCCAAGAATCATGTCGTAGTCATGCATGTCGATCACAATAAGGTCGACGAATAGCTCCCTATCAGAAATCTATAGGGGTACTGTATGTAAATAGTGCGTAGATAATATCACTTCCCTAGAAGGTAGTGTCGTAGTGAATCCCTGTCTCATAGGCTCTAAACATATCTCTAATTTCTTAGCATGTGACATAGATGCAAAAGAATGTGTGGCACCCGTATCAAAAAGAACATAAGCATTATTAGATAAACTTGTTATCTGACCTGTGACCACATTGGAGGCTTTAGCAGCCACTTGTTCTTTTGTCATGGTATAGATTCGGGCATTTGTCGGTGGGGTTTCAATTCTCCCTTAACTAATAAGTGGGCCTTCAAGGGAGGCTTGCATCTGATGAAGCTAGGCTTGGGGAGGAGCTCTCTACAGGGCATTGGCAATCATCAGCTTGGGGCAATTCTTTACAAAGTGGTCTTCACGTCCACAGATGAAACATTGGTTTGTTCCCAAACGACATTCCCCTAGATGCTTCTTTCCACATTTGGCACATGATTGAAATCGCTTGTTATTATTATTAGGCTGGCCATCATTGTGCCTCTTGTTGTCATGGCCCTGCTGGTTTTAAGGATTACCCTTCCTCTTGTTATTCCTCCAGTTTTGGTTGTTGTTGTTGCTGTTGTTGTTGTTGTTGTTGTTCCTGTGGGGAGGGCGGTTCTGGTTGTTTGCATTGTTGGCCTGCTGACCCGACTGAGGCTGGTTCCTTCTTAGCTTGGACAGATGAAACTCAGCACGTTGAGCCCTCATAACAACCTGCTCTTGAGTCCTTGGTGTACTTGCCCCGTCAACGATTGTAGCAATATCTGGCCTAAGGACTCTGATCAGTCTTCTGACCCTTTCACCTTCATCCATAACCATTCCTAGACATAAACGGGCTAGCTGGTCAAACTTCGTCATCACATCAGTGACTGACATATCCCCCTGGCGCAAGCTCTCAAACTCCTCATAATGTTTCCTTGTAACGTTCATGTGGAAGAACTTTGTGTTGAATTCATGAACGAAGTCGGCCCGTGTCATCTCTTCAACATTCCTGCTCATTTCTATGCCATCCCACCATATCCTGGCCTCCATAGTGAGGCAGTACGATGCATAGAGGACCTTTTCATTGTCCGTAAAGTCCATGAGTCTTAGGGTGGCCTCAATTGTTTTTAACCATCCCTGAGCTACTAGCAGATCCTTAGAAACTTCAAAGTCTGCCAGCTTAACTTTCTTCCATCTGACTAGTAGGGTTCCTGATAGGCCGCTCTTGGTTCAGCAGAAGGAATTGGGACTTCGTTTACTTATGGCTGCAGAGGAGGAGGAGGCACATCATTACCTCGTCAGTCATCATTTTGGCCGCTGTCCCTTAACGTAGCAATTTCCCTTCGTTGATCCTCAAGTTGCCTCTACAACTCAGCGATCATTGTCACGAGTCTTTCATTAGTCTGGGTGCAAGTCTGCATCCTTTTGTGGCCGTCCATCGTAATTTCCTAAAAGAATTAGGACTTAGAAATAATCTTCCAATTATGAGACAGGTTTTCACTACAAGTTCGTAAATCATTAAACATTAAGACCTTAATCTTATCATCATACTTGCATCATAACATCTAACTTTATAACATACTTACTTGGACGACTTGGATTGACGTGTGGCAATATGAATTGTAATCGAAAATCCGCTCTGATACCAAAGCCTGTAACACCCACCTTATGGACGTCACAGATGTCGTTGCATTCTTACATTCATACTTATTTAACTCAAAACATATATATGAATACAAAACTTAAACGATACTTTTAATTGTAAAAGTAATTAAACATATTAATCAGGATCCATTCATACATTTTTTTTTCAACTTAACATTGTTAAATCACATTGTTAAACTCATTCCATGTCATAATCTATTCGATTATACTAAAAATTAATCATGAACTTATTTAATAATATAGGTATACTAAGTTGTAAAATCAGGACTTATTTTAAAAAAAAATATCATCAAATCTCATTAATCATCACATTATTTAAAGTTTACTTGCTCCCATAGTTCGGCAGGCCGAACTTGGGACTTCGACAGGCCGAAACTTCTCATCCGGCAGGCCAACAGAGGCTTTGTAAATCTGGCTTAAAAACTCATCATTGTCCGGTAGGCCAAAAACATGATCGGCAGGCCAAACTTCTGGACATCGGCAGGCTGACCAAGATGTTCGGCAGGCCAAACGAGCCAAAATTCCTAAGGAAAACTTAATTTTTAAAACAAAACCATTCTTTCATAAAAATACGGAAGTTCATAATACTTAAAACAATGAAATTAAATATAAAAAATAGTTCAAGAATCCTTTAAATAATTATCATAAAAAAATATTGTGTTCAAAATATGAAACTTGATTTAAAATATAAGAACGTTCTTCTTAGCGTGCTTTCGGTTACAATTCATCGTGCTTAGTACTCACATGCTTTCCCATGTCCTCCGTCTAATCCATGATTTTCTTACCCTTATCTGCAACATGACATAAAACTTGATTAAGCTAATGCTTAGTAAGTACATATAATTCTCACAATTTAAAACAGTTCATATACATCTTCATCATCATCATATCATATAAGTGCCTTAAGCACAATTTCGTAGAAACATATCTTTCATTACATTGACTATATTAAAAACTTATTCGATTTTATCTTAAGGGCCCAAGTGTTCCACCATGAACATCATTGTAGGCACGTCGTCATGAGAGGAGAAGGGTAGCTAATCCCAAACCAAACATGACATCATAACATATCATTTCATAACATTGGTGTGCAACACTTATTAGGTGATACATATATACATAATTTTCATACTTTGAAACATGTCATCATCATACATACATAACTTTAAATCATGAAAATCTTTCATAAGAAACCCTTTTAAGGAAAATAACCATAAAATCATCATAAACAACATTGTGAATATATCATCAAACCTTGTAAAACGTGCATGTTGCAGGTGAGAATGTACTTACCTTAAAGCTAGCTTACTTAACCTTAACGTGATTTGGTGACGACGCCGCGGTCTTGAAGTGCTCGTTCCTTTGTGTGTTCATGCCATTTTTCCATTTAAAATACAATAAAATCAATACTTAACATCATAGCATAAATTATCCATTCATATATCATCCATTAATATAACATTCATTCATATAACATTCATATATATACATTCATCTCATATGCAAACATAATTCATAGCCATAATAAAAATTGTCATCACATAAACATGTTATCATGATTTTTCTTAAATCATAAAAATTACCTTAAGCATATAAAAACAAACCATACATTTAAAACATGAATGTCTTTTTAAATAAAACGTTTTCGAACAATAAAAAAAAATACATATATATTTTAATTTAAGAATTCATACAAACATCTTATGCATAAAATTATTTCATTATCATAAAATCATTTAAACATATATAGTATTTCATAAACAAAAATCTAGAAATAACATTATTCAAAACGGTTTTCTTAATGTAATCTCATAAAAATTTTATAACATAAAATACATTCATCATACATTATACATGCACATTCTTGACAACCTTCATGAAATACATCATTCATTTACCTCTTGAATAAACATTACATTTTTATGTATCAAAGTTAAACAGTAATATTTTACTGTGAGGGGTAGAAAATAAAAAATTCATATTTTTCGTAAAAACACTGAAAAAAATATGAAACTTGGAAAAACATCACACAATACATACATGAACATCATATTAAAAAATCAAGGCAAAAATACAATACTGATAGAAAGATATTGCAAATGATTGGAAGAAGAATTCTTTTCAGAATTAACGGGAAAAAAATTGAGTTCTTACCTTGAAATTTCTTCTCAAAATTCCTGAATTCAACCAACAAAATATGACTTTTTCTTTCAATTTTTCTTGTAGAGAATTTTCGAGAGAAAAGAAATGGAATGCGTGGAGAAGAGAAGAGGAAGAGAGGAAATGAGAAAATGTCTAAGAACTGAGAGGGAGAAGAGTGAATATCTGAGGAAAAAGAACGTTAAATTTTTTTTTTTAACGTTATGAGCATAATGAAGATTCATTATCCTTTATTAAGTCAGAATTTTCTGACTGTTAGATGGCAATTGGCATGGAGGAAGGAGAGAAAAGAGGGAAAGTCAAAATTCTAATCTTAATTGCCATATTTTTGTCCTCTAAAAATAGAAAACCATTTAAAATAATACAAATCAATACAAAGTCAAATCCCTTTAATTTCCTTAACTGATAAAACATTCCTTTATTGTGTCAATTAATCACAATAAATCACTCATCTTTTGTAATTATCTCAACCATAAATTTGGAGAGATTTCTGCTGACTGCTCGTCGGCCGTGTTTGGCCTGCCGATTTTCCCCTTTGGCCTGCCAGTTCCACCAAGCTCGGCCTGCCGATGGCTTCCTTCGGCCTGCCGATCTTGGGCAGATACTTCGGCCTGCCGAACTTAAAAATCTGGCTTGCCGAACTGTCCATAAATGCCACACATTAAAACATTCATACATCATCGCATCGTAATTAAATATACATTAAAAGAATCATGAACACTTGAGTACAACGATTTCATGCGGTCGTCACCTGTCATAATATTTATTTCGGCTATGAAACCTACTTTATTTATTTATTTTATCTTTATTTACCTCATTTTATTCATCTTATTTACTTTAATTTCAATTTCTAACTAACCCCTCCCCAGGCCATCACATTAGGGTTGTTTGACAATATTTGGTTTGCTTTTTGTCAGTAGAAGAATAAAGGTAAAATCTATGACTTTTTAGTACATATTTAGATTTATATTTTGAGTTATTTATCTTGTTGTATCTTGTGTTTTTAGATTATTTAGAAGAGCTATGTCCAATTTTTGGTTTCATTAATTGTATATCTTAATATTATATTTGGTTTCATTAATTTTTGAGTTATTTATCTTGTTGTATCTTGTGGTTTCATTAATTGAAAATGTTAGAAATTTATCTTGAATTTTACTTCTACGTTGTTTAGTAGGTTTCCATTATCTAGTTTTCTAGTTTTTAATATTTAAATTGTAAACTTACAAAGTTTTAAATTGTTTTTGTAAACTCTATATATATATTAAATTGTAAACTTACAAAGTTTTAAATTGCTTTTGCAAACTCTCTATATATATATATATTCAATTTATTCAATATAAAAGCCATCGCCATATTTTCATTATCCGCTATATAGTATAGAAATAAAAGGTAAATCACCCTTACATTATGATTTGTTGAGTGATTAATAAAATTTAAATTAGAAAATTACATATTATGCTACAATTTTAAAAAATATGTTTATTTATGTCACAATTAAAAAATTTACCACACTAGCATTTATATTATATGTCTATAAGTGGTACACACTTAAAAATGTATAGCATTTTAAAAAATAAATCTCAAAGGATAGCATTTATGAAAATTACCCTAAAATTTTCAAGCTATCCTTATAAAAGGTTTCTTGGCCAATGGAACATAACAGAAATAAGTTTCTTTCTTGGTCAAAGTCTCATATATCATATCATAGTAGTCAATTTTTGAAGATCAACTGGTATATCATACTGTCATTTCCAATTGTCAACGACCCAACTCCATCGCCTAACTTGATCGATTGGGCATTAATCACATAGATATGCGCGGTGTACATGATATTCAATTGTTTATATTGTTCAGATTGCTTTCTTAATTAATTTCCTTTTTGGATATTTAGTTGATACATAATTAATTGATCCAAAGCTATCCTGTCAAAAACTAATAAGTTGACAAGCTATCCTTTAAAAAAGTTTCTTTTATTTATCATTGAAATTTGTAAAAATAAACCTCAATATTAGAATAACTTAAACGTCACATAAAATGTTGTAACGATTAAAAAAGAAGAAGTTAATATATCAATCAATAGAAATCAAACGTTAAATTTGTCATATGTTATCTTTGGTAGTAAATTTTTCATCAAGTTTAACATATAACAATTTTACTATTAGCACGTCAATTTTTTATATTGCATTGGGAGATGCTTTAGTATACAGATGACAATTCTACAGTATCATATTAGGCTTACCTATAATTGACTAAGCACATGCATGCTTCCAGCTTCGTGTCATCCGCGGCATAGAGCGCGGAAGCTTAAGAAACTTATATTGATCAAAAACTTAAAGTTTAAGGTGTATTTTTTAAAAAAAAAAACATATAATTTAAGGTGCAATAATGTAATTTACTTAAAACTTACAACTTTAGGCCTGCGTGTATGTATGAAATATGTACATTACGTTGTCCCATCAACCATTTTAGACTTCAAATGATCTTTTAATATTATGTAAAGCCATAGGAACGTTACAAAATGTTATCGTAACAGTCATCTTTTTATAGCAACATGAGATTAATATTGAAGATTTTACAAAATTTTAAAAACACAGTTAGCAATTTCACTGCAAATGTATTTTCCATGAGCAATAGTGAGAACCGTTGAATCTATGGGTCCTTGGAATCCGAAGACTAGATGGGTTTCAACAATTCAACATTTGGAGAAAATGATTTTCAGAGTTTCTCAAGTTTACATGGAAGGAAATAAGGTGGGTTTTACAGCTTACGCGACTACAATTCTATATTTTGAAAGATGGATATTGATCGGCACCAATTTTTTTTTTCTTTTCCCGAAGATTAATTATTAATAATTAACTTGCAGGTGATGGAGGAGGCATGTCGTGTTTCCGATTTAGATATGATTTGTTTTTCCTTTTAATAATTAGTAGCTTCGAGTTCTAAATTTTTTTAGTAGGTAACAACTCAATTGGGATGACTTAGAATAATTGTCATACAAATCTTTGATCACCGCAGAATTTACACCTTATAGGAACGGATTTCTCATCATTAAAAAAAGGAGGAGCAACTAATATGAACGAAAATTTTCGTTTTACTGAATGTGTAAAAGTCTTAAACGACAACCACTGACAACAAGAAAAAAAGTATTTTTGTTGTTTCGGAAATGAGATTAAAAAGAAGCGGTCAAGTTTATAGTGTAGAAATTTAATGTTCATAAGGAAAATACTATAGTGCAATGAGTATAAAACAAAATTGCTATTGTTCATACTCATTTTACAAACAACCTGTAACCAAAATAGTGATTGTTGAAAAACTCTTTTCTTCTAGCGTATACTTTTGCATTTCAATAAAATACATGAAAATTCCTTACTATTATTTTTTAA
Organism: Artocarpus heterophyllus; assembly: GCA_025403435.1. Classification (NCBI taxonomy): domain Eukaryota; kingdom Viridiplantae; phylum Streptophyta; class Magnoliopsida; order Rosales; family Moraceae; genus Artocarpus; species Artocarpus heterophyllus. Next base: position 13,567,349 of record CM046332.1, on the reverse strand, counting down.
AGTTTATAATTTATTTTAAACATATACCTATCTCAACGAATATACTACGAGGATTTTAGTCAGAATAGGGGGTGGGAGGATTAGAGGAATTGCAAAAAGTTGACAAACAAACGTTCTCGGTATTATTGTATAGTTTTCTGCGAATTGTGCATATATGTGTGAACAAATAATTTAGTCAATTGATTGGCCTCAATGCGTGTGAACAGGAATCTCCAGTTAAAGGCTTTGAACTAGCGCTTTCTCTAGAAAACTGTCCACTTGCAATCAACCCCTGAGAGTTTAATTAGAATAGTACAAGCATCATAACTAAAATTGACATATAATTACTCTTTTTGTGGACCCTCAAAATAAAGTTTGTAACGTCCAGAGAATTTTAGATCAACAGTGATTAACAGCTTAATATATATATGATTCAAACATGGTGAGAATAAAATTCATCAACAGCTTAATATATATATGATTCAAACATGATGAGAATAAAATTCATGAATGCAAGTTCGAACTCAAATTAATGAAAATTATAAGACATAATGAGAATTTTCTAAGGGAGATGGATTATTAGAAAATCAAGAATTTACAATATTCTATAGGTACATGGTTAGTTAATTACACGTGTTAGTGATTATGAATAATAATAATAATAATAATAATAATAGCATTTATAGAGTTCACAAGCATTACATGAGCCTTTAAGGCAGCTCAACATCACAAGAGGATTAATTTGAAATCCATATTGTTATTCAGGAAAATTTTATAGCATCCAAAATTTAGATAAAGAACCAAAACGACTGTTTACTATAAGCAGTTCAGATTATACCCATAAAGTATAAATTGTGTCAAGTTTAGAATTTAATTTAAATTGACTTGCATATGTCAATTTAATTTATGAAAATTTTTATTATTTATGATCATTGTTTTGTGATAGAAATAAAAGTTTATGATATATTTAGGTGGTGCACGAAAACAATCTCTATTAAGATTACAAGGGCGATGGATTTATTTAATAAATTAAGAAAAGAAAAATAAAAAAAGAGAGGTTCAGTGTCTTCTTATAAGAGTGAGGATTTTAGAATACTAACATGCTTGATTTCTAAGTATGTTTTATTTTAAGTATGAGTATATGATGAATACAAGGAAAGATGTAAGTTTCAGCCACTGGTCTAGCGTTTCGAATTCTAAGATTAATTCATTTTGATCAAAGATAATGTTTAATAAGGAAAAAGATTGAATTTTAACATTTGATAAAACCTCTTAAATCACTTCTACAAGTGAAATGTTAGATGATGGTTATAGATCATCATCTAAAGATTAGATGATAGTCAACTAAACTTCTTGTAATCCAATGACGTAATAAATGGTGCACGTTAGAAGATAGCTATAAAGAGTCTAATGTCCACCTGGTCAACTAAAAAGCATGAGTTTATGGACTTTAAATGATGTTTATGCGTAACATCGCTATCTAAAGTAATATTTCTAGATTTTCATGTCAATAGCTGAAAAATGCAGTTTTGGTTATATTTCCCACTGGTGGCCTAATATCCTATGATTTATCCATTTTTTGGCTACACAATTTACTACTTTTGGTTTCTATATTCCACACTTGTAAAGATAAATAATTATAATATGTAAAATACTTAAAACAAATATAAATTACACAAAAAATTAATAATTTATACACAATTATCTGAGTAAGTTGATAAAGGTTCACTCTAATCATAGTTGGTGTAATGAAATGGTTGAAATAAAAATACAATAAAGTAAAATGCAATACAATAATGAGGGAATGAAATACGTGTTAGAAAACAAGTATGCAACTCATTTTAAAATTTTTTTAGTTAAAATGATTTTCCCAAACAAGTTAGGCATGCTATGTATATAAATTAATAAAAGATCGTTAATACCTCTTAGCAGACCAGAAAAACAGCAGGAATTTTAATGAGAGAATTCTAGCAAAAGAGCCTCAACAAACTAGCCTTCATTGCTATTCTCTTTTCACGATCAAAATGTGGGTGGTCCCACAGGGTTTAGTCTTTTCTCAGGCAATCTCACCTTCCAACCACTTGAGAGAACTAAGAACTATGGTTTAGAAAGTTGAACAATAGCTCTACGGGAGTTTCAGAGTCTTCTAAAAATACTCTTCGCTAAATCTCTCAAATGATCGAAAAAATAATAAAAAAATTTTCCACTGATATAGAGGTCAAATTAGGACTCATTCTAATCAAATTAGGCTTTGAAATTCAAGTTTGGATCAACTTTTAGAGTGAAAGCATGTTAACCTCAGATTACTAATGTAGCAGGGTCCAGTCGACTGGCCAACACTATGTCCGGTCGACTGTACTATTGTAACGGCACCTCCACGATGCGTTTTTAGCTCCTAAGGTTTATCACATTAATTTTAATCAAACCCAATGGATAAATCCAACTATATTTGGCCTAGGAATCTATTACAGAACTTGAATTTTAATTCATATAATGCAATCGAAAAGTTATCTAATTAAAATAACTCTAAATATATAATTTCATATCAAATAAAACATATTTCAATTAATTCAACATGTTTACTTTAAATTAATTCATAAAATTAATTCAACCTAGAAACTAACATGAATTATTAAATCTAATCAATCTACTTTTAGCAAATCTAATAAATAACAAAAGTTACTGATCTATAGGAAAAACAAGTCGTATCGTTACAAGAAATATTATGAGTTAGTAAAGGGGACCCAGTGGACATATATAGATCAAGCTTATCTAATTACAAAATAATACATCCCCAACACGTATAATTTATAATTATTAGCTCTACAGCTATTCCACTAAAAGCTTAAAGCTACTCCCATGAACTATATTTAAATTATGAAACTCCAATAAGTTTATCATCCATGACATATCATTATGTGTAACATTCCTATAGGATATTCATAATCGGCTTAAGGACAAAATTCTGTTTTACCTACCTGATTATTTTTATCTTATGTTCTATTATCTCACAATTGGAATACCTTCTATTCATAACCAATATAAATAGTATACATTTGTTTTCACATATGTATCCAAATGGTTGAGTGCTTTAGTTTCCAATTACAAGATAATGTCTACAAGAGAATATCATTAGCTTTACAAAAGAGCTATGGATTCTATATCTATGAATATCAAGTTTATGTCAATCAAAAGACGCAAGTCTGGAATATACAAACCTATTAATTCATTTTAAGATTATGATGTAACACATATGATTGTCTAAAGTGAATTTATGCAAACAAAATAATTAATCAAATCAATTTATCTTTAGTTCCGCTCCAATTTATCGTCACCAATGACAATATACCAATGTTTCTACTAGCAGAGTCTAACTTCAATAGCCAATATACGTCATATTCTGTTAGGGATGTGGACAACATAACAATCTTAGCATGAATGAAGCGCCAAACTTTATCCCCTTGATTGCAGACCTTTTCATTTAGACTATCACCTTTAACATTCATATCTTTCCCATAATCTATCCATCATATGTGCAATCTTAAAGGTTTAGACTACAGTCTCAGACTTTTGTTTGCTTATCATATATTTAACATAAATGAACATAAAAGGACAACATCTTAAAAAAATAATAATAATATAGTCTTTATTGATTATATGTCTCTATACACTATTATTTCATTTAATCATTAGAGCACCTAATCTAACAATATTCCACTCGCCTTAAGAAAGTAAATGTGACATGTTATGCATCCCCATAGCCTCTACATGCTTTTCAAAGTTTCTTGTAGGTAGCACCTTCGTGAAAGGATCAACTATATTGTCCTTGGATGCAATCCATTACATATCAACATATGCTCCCTCAATGAAGTCCTTTATCACACAATACTTCTAGTCTACGTGCTTACTCATCTTGTTGTATCTTGATTCCTTGGTATTACCTATCATTGCTTTATAGCATGGTACAATGCCACTAGCTTATCCATACTAGGAATTACCTCAATATCCCCAAGGAACTTGCAGAGCCACATTGCTTCTTTCGAAGCATCACTAGCAGCCACATACTTGGCCTCCATCGTTGAATCAATAGTGCAATCTTACTTGACACTCCTCCAAACAATGGCACCTCCTCCTAGAGTAAACACAGATTCAAAAGTCGATCTTCTCGTATCCAGATAGGTTTGAAAATTTTGAATTAATGTACCCAAGAAGTATTATATCCTCACTAGAATACACTAGCACATAACTTCTAATCCTTCTTAGATACTTGAAAAGATGCTTAACCATAACCCAATGGTTAGGTTTTGGATTTGACTGAAATCAACTAGCCCTCCTAACTACATAACACATGTAAGGTCATGTGCAAAACATAGTATACACTAGACTACTTACTGCCGAAGCATAAGGCACCTTCTTCGTGTATTCACTTGTCTCATTGGTCTTTAGACTGTCTCTTTTGAAAGAGTAATTCTAGACCTAGATGGTAGAGCTTGGCGTCAACTACTGTCACCGAGTCAGAAGAAATTTCCAGCACTGATGGTGGAGGAGGTGCCGTGAAGATCTAGGAGTGTGAGCAGTACGAGCTGAAAGGCTCCCATACTGTTTGGAGGGCAGGGGGCATAGATGCCAAACAAACCTGACCCCTATCTATCGTCGTAGAAGCTGTTCCTAGGAAAGATTATGGTTCTCGGGTATCCAATCAATTAATCCCCCAAACCGGGGAAGCTTAAGCAGAAATGAAAGATCTATGCTAGAAATAGGGCGTTGTCTAACTAGTTGAGGCTTAGAGTGGCCGTATTCAACACCTCCTAAGCCTTATCATGACTTTCATTCTTTCTTGTCTACTATTTGCACTTACGGCTAGTGCACTATTGGTGTCCGGGCCATTGATTTAGACTCCTTCCCCCTTCCCAACTACGAATAAGATCGAGAGGAGCCCGAAAGCCCCCAAACCAAGAACGGAAACGGAAGCCTTTCGATTCCCCCCCATTCTCTCTTAAATAAAGCTCGCCCTCGAGCCCTGGGCAGGTCGGCCGGGTCTTTCCCTGTTGTTCTGTTCCCGCCACGAGAAGCACAGAAGAGGTATGCCCAGCGCGCGGACGTTGAGAGTGTCTGTTGTCTCGGTAGGGAACTGTATGCTCTTTTCCCCTATTGTATTGAATCAATAAAAAAAGAGGTCAGTACTACGGCCCCCTATTGTTTGATCCAATATTGACCGGGGACGAGCCCCGACTTCCATAGGTCCTTGGTTTGACCTCCCGTAGTGGTCCTTGCTTTTTTTTAATAAAGCTCAGCGGGGCCAATTTCTCGTACTTGCTCAGTGTGCTCTCCTTTCGTCGAGTGAACCGGGCGGCCCCCTACCGGATTAGGAATGCGAAGGCCTCTCCTTTTTTCTCATTTTGTTTGAGGCGGGCCGAATAGAGAATGAAATGCAGAAATAGGGGAAGGGTTCCAAAACCTTTTTTTGTTTAAGGGCTGCTCGCCCTACCGAAGTACCAAAGGCTTTCGAGGCTTACACTCCCCTATTACACGACCTAAAAAAAGGCTTTCAGTAGCGCCCTTAGAATCTAAGCCTTTTTTTTTGAAGCGCCTGTAGTTGTAGCTGTGGGTAGGGCTTTCGTTCTTATCGCTTCGGGTTCCGATCTATATGACCTCCGGGCGGTACAAAGTACACCTCTTCCGTAGAGGCAGGTAGTAACCTAACCCTTCTTTCCTTCATATCCTTATTAGGAACTGTACCTTTCAGAAGAGGATTTGCAAGCTAAGGAAGTTCTCCCCTAATCCCGAGAGGGGAGGTGAAATGCCCCACACACCCAGATTATACATACGCTTGAACTAGAATAAGACAGTCACCTGGTTTCCAGGTAAAATTACCGCCCCCACTTATTTAGTGGTCTCAAGCCACCTTCCTTTCTCAGCTACGCTCCCCTCTCACGTGATGACTGGCCCATCCCCTTTTTTCAGAAGAGAATTAAGCATCCTTCTTTTCTTTGGATTCCCCAGCGACGAATTAAAAACTTGCGGGGCCCTATCTATTCCATCTCTCGAGCCCCGAAGAAAACCCCCTCCCCTTCGGACTCCATATCTCTTTTGACTCTATATATGTGGGCACCTGATATCTATGAGGGTTCACCCACCCCGGTTACAGCATTCCTTTCTATTGCGCCTAAAATATCAATTTCTGCTAATATTTCACGTGTTTCTATTTATGGTTCACCCCGATGAGACCCTTCTTTAACCCGACCTGAAAAGGAAGAGTTTGATTTCACTCTTTCACCTCTTAAACTCGTTCAAGCGGCATTCATCTTAGCAAGACTATTCTTATCTTCAGTCTTCAGACTCCCTTCTGTCGCTCGACATAACTACACTATCTGGAATTATCCTATATCAGGAGCTACATATGCTCTGCCCTTTCGCTTTCCGACCCCTCTTTCTCCGTTGAAGCCATTCCCCAGATACCACCAACTTGGTTCTTGTTATCTCCTTCCTCCCCATGCGTGAAAGAAAAGGTCTGAGTTAACTTTATATTGAGCCTACTCCTTCTTACCTTCTTTGACTGGGACGACGTGTTCTAGCTACTATTGGATTTGAACCCTAGCTTAGCACTCCCTCTTGTTATTGTTAGGGATATACTACCCGTCTAATCTTGATTCTCCTTTACAGACCAGCAGACCTTACATACGCAATTCCTCGATTCATTAACGTGCAAGAGAAAGCGATCCACAAGAGGGTTCGTTCATCTAACACTTACCCACTATCGGCTGGCTTCAAGCAACTATCGATGTAGATGTGAAACGATATTCGTCCCTTCGTAGTGGAGCCCTCTTGGATAACCTATTTCTGACCAGTCAGTCTTCTAAGGAGGTTCGAGCGTAGATCGGTTGGTTTGTCCTCGGCGATAAGCCTACCTTTGAAAGGAGCCAGGAAAGCAAGCCTTTAAGCCAGAAGTGCCGCTGTGCCAGTGGAAATCTACCAGTACCCGTTGAAGTGAAATCCGCTTCAGCATCATCAACAGACGCAGAAGAAATGGACAAAATGTTATTTGTGGACTCGCCTCAGGATGGAGAGGAAGCTACTGTGGAAGAAGGCAGTTGTTGAGCAAGTGACATTGGTTGAAGTTCAATATGAATATGCATCTTCAACTGGACAGAATGTCATCTATATAGAGTAGTAGAAAAACCATTTTTCCATCCTTAATATATTTGTAAACACATGGTTGATCAATGTTTTCTTCAAACCCATAAGTCTTGACTATTTAGTCAAATCTTGTGTTCCAAGAACGAGAAGTATGCTTGAGTCTGTAGGTAGACTTTAGCAATTTGCTGACTTTATTCTCTTAAATCTTAGCTTTAAACTCAGCTAGTTGTACCATAATATATGGTTTAATTAAGATATCCATTTAAGAAAGCCGTACTTGAGAGCTACAGCAATGGACAAAAGAATGCGAATGGACTTAAGCATGGCTACAAGTGAAAAGGTTTCCTTGTAGCCGATTCCTTCCTTTTACATGTATCCCTCTGCTACCAGTCTATCCTTATAGTTTTTGACTTTTACATCTACTCCTCTCTTTCTTTTATAGACCTACTTACACTTTATGGGTTTTAACTCTTCAGGAAGGTACATAAGTTCCCACACTTGATAGTCTTCATAGACTTCATCTTAGTATTCATAGCTTTTATGAAGAGTTTTGAATCAACATCCCACATAGCCTTTTTGTAAATGTAAGGATCTCAATCATATTCAACCAGTTCAGTCAAGTAAGCTTCACCATTGAAATATAACCCTTAGGTTGATGTTTGACCCTCCATCTACGTTGAAGCTCCCTAGATTGTTGTTCTATCTGTTTTTTCGCATTGATTGGATCGGTTTTCACTAGAACACAAAAGCAGTTGAATCACTCGCCATCTCCTCGAGTTTCATTCTACTATGAGGCTTAAAGTCATTCATGAACTTTTCTTTAATGAAAGTCACATTCACAAAAATGATGATTTAAGTTATAGAAATAACCACCTTTTCTCCCCTTTGGATATCCTATAAACATGCATACCTCTGAACGAGCTTCCAACTCATTCACTTCCTTTTCTAGGACATGAACAGGACATCTTCATATGTGAATGTGGTTTAAGGAAGTCTTCCTACCTGTCCACAACTAATTTTGAAGGCATATTGTTTAAAAGATAACAAGCAGTTTGTAATGCATATCCCTTGAAGGATAAAGGCAATGTCAAATATGTAACACCCGTCGATTTTCATATAACGAAATATGTCAAATTAGTGATGACATTAAGAATTTCTTTATCGATATGTGTTATGATATATGATACAATGGTGCTAACCATTTTATTTTTTTTAAGTGTGATGATAGGTGACGGACACGTGAAATCGATATGCTCAAATGTTTAAGTGTTCAAGTGTTCATGTCATTTATATAGTATGTTTAACTATTTATTTAATGATTTAAATATGGCAGCTCGGTAAGCCGAACATTCAAGTTCGGCAGGCCGAACCGAGCAGTCGGTCGACTGAAGTCTGTTGACGAGCAGTCAGCAAAAATCTCTACCAAAATTTATGACAAGTATGATTTTGATGATTGGATGATTAATTTTGATTGATTGGCATATTTTTAGTATTTTTCCTTATTCTAGGTAATAAAATGTTGACTTTTAGGTTGATTGGTCATTTGTTGAGTTTTCCTCTTTTGAAATTGTGACATTTGGTAAGTGGAGCTTAATTGTTGACTTTCCTCTATCTCTCTCTCTATTTCCATGTGAGATGCCCCAAATTTTATTCAGAAATATCTGAAAATCATAAAGAAGACACCCCTTCCTTTTATGCCATTTTTATTTTCACGTAAACAAACCTCCTCTTTCTACCATGCTCTCTCTCTCTCTCTCTCTCTTTATTTCCTTTCTCCTCCACAAATTTCTTCCTTTTCTCTCCTCTATTTTCTTGCAAATAATTAAAGAAATATTGAAATTTTGTTGGGGTTAATTCAAGGAGGCTTGAGAAAAAAAATTGTTTTAAGGTAAGAGACTCTTCTCAGCAATTTTGGAATTTTGAGCACCCTGCAATCCGACAACTTTATCTTTCTCTACAAACTTCCATTTGCTCTAAATTTTTAATATATTATTGATGTATATGTTATGTGCTAACCCTCAAAATTTCACCTAAATTGGACTTTTCTACGCTGAGATGTGAATTTTCTTTCCTCTGCCACTCACTGCTAATTAATGCTGATCGGTAACGTTGTATTTTCTCTATGTTCCGACCCCCATAAATTTGACTAAAAATATTTGTTTGCTCTGAATTTTTAATATGATTTTCATGTATATGCTATGTGATGTTGCTCCAAATTTCATGCCATTTGGTGTTGTGTAGGTTGAGATATTAAATGTTCATGATCTACACCTCATAATGAATTGTTGCTGATTGGTTATGTTACACAAAAACATGATTTTTGTTCAAGGGGCAAAAGTGCTTTGATTTTTTTGAAACTTGACAAATATGTTCATGATATGTTAAGTTATGGACTAGAAAGTTTGGTGTTGATTTAATAAATATTTTATGTGGTATGGAATTTTCATTAAGACTAGGTCAGGAGACTGTTTTATCAATGAATTGATGGACTGTTATTTTTATGTAGTTGTTGTATGACTAAATAATTTTATTTGGTGACAAGAATTTTTGTGGCACTGTAATTTTATGTTAATAAGTTATCATATGAATTTTAGGGTCGTAATAATTTTATTTTAATTATTGGAATATAATGATTGCATATAACTCACTGCTTGAATTGTTTAGGGTTGTTTTGTCTTTGTATTCAAACACATGTTTTGGATTGTATGGAATATATTTAATGGTGATTTTTGGATATGTCATAGTTTTATGTGTCTATTATATATGTTAATTTTTGTGGATTTTTCTACAGTCTTGATAATGTGATAAACGAGCCCGAGTATAGAGTTACTCACTGTTTTGTATTGCTGGTAGATTTTGTGTCATAAAATTATGACTTGTTTTAAATGTCTAATGAAATTTTTATTACTAATGAAAATCCATGGTAATATGTTTATGTATTAACTTTGTCCCTGCCAAGTGTGGTGCTCAAATTGTGTGTAAATGTTAAGATATTGAGCTATGAATTCATAGAGGTCAGAATGCATTTTGTGTTGATAGTTTTATTCTAATGTTTTATGGTTAATGAAATGTATTATAAATTTATGTTTCTAGAGATGAATGTATGTGTGATGTTATAAGGTAATGGATGTTATGTTGTATGATAATTTGTTAAAAATATATGTTAATTGCCATTTTTAATGAATGTATGACATAACACAATATGAAGTGAGCACATCGAGACCGCGACGTCGTCACCCACAAATTAAGGTTAAGTAAGCTAAAAAGGTAAGTACATGCTCACCTGCAACATGATATGTTATAAAGGTTTAAAATTATGTTCATGATGATATCTATGATGATTTCATTTAAATATTACTTATGAAAGATTTTTATGCTCAAAAGTTATGCATATATGATGATGACGTATTTCAAAGCATGAAAGTTTATATATGTATATATATGTATCACCTAAATAAGTGTTACACACCAATGTTATGTTATGATATGTTATAATATCATGTTTGGCTTGCCGAAATCTCATGTTCGGCCTACAAACTGTGTAAGCAAATTTTGAACTGTGAGTTTTTATTCTGAATTTATTATTCAGTGAGATAAACTATTTAAAGAATGATTATAAATGAGTAATATTTTAAATATTGATGAATAAAAGAAATGTATGCATGGATCTTGGGTATGTTTTCCAATTTATGTTTTCAAATTATGTTTTATACAAATAGTTTATCTTAAAATAAAGGTATTAAATAATGAATGTAACGACATTTGTGATGTCCATAAGGAGGGCATTACAAAATAACTCATCATAGACCTAATCATATCTAATAAAATCCTTTTCCTTCTCTCAACCATGCCATTCTGTTGCAGAGTGCCTGGCTTAGTGAAATGGGATAAAATCCTATTCTCTGCTAAATGTCCTAAGAACTCATGATAAAGGTATTCTCCACCTTGATCAAATCGAAATGCCTTTATGAGTTTACCAAATTGCTTCTCCGCTTCAGCTAGAAACTCCTTGAACTTATGAAAAGTTTTACTTTTATGATGCATTAGGTAGATATACTCATATCTTGAGTATCATCAAGTACTTGTACCCTCCTTGCGCCTTGATCTTCATAGGACCACAAACATCACTATTCATAAGTTCTAGAATTTTTTCAGCTTGATTGCCTGTAGTCCTGAATGGTCTTTTGTTCATTTGCCTTCCAAACTAGATTCACATTGTGGTATTGATTCCATCACTAAATTATTTAAAGGTCCATCCCTTACCAATGTTTAAATCCTATTCAGGCTAATATGACCTAATCACAAGTGCTAAAGATAAGTTTTATCAGAGTGAGAAGTTTTAAGTCTTTTACAGTTATCATTAATCTTAGTGTTTAGTAGTGAGTCCATCTTAGGTTTGATTAAAATATAGGCTATTTTGCATCGATCCACTATAGATAAAATATTTGTTTTTACTAATCACAACTTAATTATTAAAAGAGACTAAATAAGAATCCTTAAATAAACAAGCAACAGAAATCAAATTTCTTTTAAGTTTAGGAACATAAAAACAATATATCAAAACTAAACCCCTATAACTATCAAAATAAAGATGGACGTCTCCTACTGCTTTAGCCAACACTAAGGATCCATTGCCCATCTGTAATGTGAAGTGCTCAAGTAGTAGACTTTTCATTGTCTTGAACCCCTGTAGAGAAACACAAACATGTTTAGTCGTTCCAGAATCTATGATCCAAGTGTCACTTGATTTTTCAACTAAACAAGTTTCAAGGACCAAAAGTTTGCACTTATCTCCTTTAACTTAGAAGTCCTTATAATTCTTCTTGATGTGCATGATAGAAATTAAATTTCTTTTACTCGGTGGGAATAAGCCACTACCTACATTTGTCTTCACTTTACTTCAAGAAGAACTTAAGTCATTAGCTTTGTACACAGAAGCTATCTTGTGGGACGGAAGGACGATTTAGTGCTTGATACCGAGTTCTATCTCTAGCAATAACATGCCTATCTACATGACGGTTGAAGACATTTGTTACATGTTCACCTTTGACAAAATTACAGTAAGCTAAAAATGGTATACCTTAGGTAATAAATCTATCTTCATTTCTTACTCTTCTAAATCAAGTAGTCTTATATTGTTATTGAAAATAAGTTTGTGCATTGATTTTATGGTAGTCTTTTGGCAGAAGAATGTGAACATAAAAACAAAGGTAATCGATACGGCTTCATATCTCCGATGGCTATCTCAAGTTTTGTAAGGGTAGAGATGATGATGATGATGTTAGAGAGCATGCCATGGCTCTTTTCTCCTTTTTACAACAAGCATCGAAAAGGAAAATATTCTTTATGCCATACAATGTTGGGGAACATTTGATGTTGGCACTTGTTGAACCATGAGAGGACCAAGTTTTTCGCAACACCCACCTATTTTTATGTAACGAATCACGTTAAGTTAGTAACGACATTAAGAAAATTTTGTTAATAATTTATGTTATATGTTATGATATATGACTTTAATGTTACTAACTTTTATTTCAAGTTTTATGACAGGTGACAACCGCTTGGAATCGTTGTGCTCAAGTGTTCATGATTATTTTAATGTATGTTTAATTATGATGCAATGACGAATTGAATGTTTTAATGTATGGCATTGAAAGACAGTTCGACAGGCGGAAAAAGACTACAAAGATCGATAGGCCGATGGGAACCATCGGCAGGCCGAACTTGGTGGAACCGGCAGGCCGAAGTGGAGAATCGACAGGCCAAACACAGCTGACGAGCAGTCAGCAAAAATCTCTCCAAATTTATGGCTGAGATGATTACATTAAATGGGTGATTTATTGTGATTAATTGGCATAATAATGGATTAATTTTATCAGTTAAAAAAATAAAAGGTTTGACTTCGCATTGATTGGTATGATTTTAAATGGTTTCCCATTTTAAGAGGGCAAAACATGGTAAGTGATGAGTGGTTGTTTGACTTTCCTTCTTTGCTCTCCTTCCTTCACTCCAATTAGCACCATTTGAGTCAGAAAATTCCTAACTTAATGAAGGGTTTTGACTCTCCATCTTTGTATGTTATGCCATTAACTTTACGTTAAAAATTTTTAACGTTCTTTTTTCCATTTTTGTTCTCGCATCTTCTCACTCTTTTCTCTCTCAGTTTCTGAGACGTTTTCTCATTCCTCTCTTCCTCTTCTCTTCTCCACGAATGCTATTCCTTCTCTCTCAAAAATTCTTTGCAAGAAAATTGAAAGAAAAAGTTATATTTTCATTGGTTGAGTTCAAGGGTTTTGAGAAGAAAGTTTTTAAGGTAAGGACTCGTTTCTTTGTGTTTTTGAAAAGCATTTCTTCTCCTCCAATCGTCTGCAATATCTTTCTCTAGGTATTGTATTTTGTCCTGAATTTCTTATATGTTATTCATGTATGTAATATGTGATATTCCTCCAAGTCTCAAGTCATTAGATGTTTCTAAGATAAAATATGAATTTTATATCCTCTACCATTCACCGTAAATATTGTTGTTTGGATATAATGCATGAAAAAGTAATTTTTATTTCAAGGAGTAAATGTGTTTTGTTTTTCATGAAAGTTGACAAGAATGTGCATGTATATGTTATGATATTGACTGCAATGTTTCGTAATGTTATGATGAGTATATTTTATGTTATGAAATTTCTATGAGGTTAGGTCAAGAAAACTGTTTTAACAATGTTATTTTTTTGGATTTTCGTTTTATGAAATGTTTTATATGTTTAAAGGATTTTTATTAAGGATGAAATAATTCTATGATATTGAAATGCATGATAATAAGATGTTTGTATGAGATGTTTTGATGATTATACTTAAGGATGCTTGTTATGAATAATGTTTATATGAGATGAATGTATATATGAATGTTATATGAATGGATGATTTACGCTATGATAACAAGTATTAATTTTATTTGTATTCTTTAAATGAATAAATGGCATGAACACACAAAGGAACTAGCACTTTGAGACCATGGCATCGTCACCAAAGTATATTAAGGTTAAGTAAGCTAGCTTTAAGGTAAGTACATTCTCACCTGCAACATGACACGTTTTATAAGGTTTGATGATATGTTCACAATAATATTTATGATGATTTTACGGTTATTCTCCTTAAAGGATGTCTTATGAAAGATTTTCATGATTTAAAGTTATGCATGTATGAAGATGACATGTTTCAAAGTATGAAAATTATGTATATATATGTATCATCTAATAAGTGTTGCACACCAATGTTATGTTATGATAAGTTATTATGTCATGCTTGGTTTGGGATTAGCTACCCTTCTCCTCTCATGACGGCGCACCTACAATGATGTTTATGGTGCAACACTTGGGCCCTTAAGATAAAATGGAATAAGTTTTAATATGGTCAATGTAAAGAAAGATATGTTTCTATGAAATTGTGCTTAAGGCACTTTTATGATATAATGATGATGTGTATGAAATGTTTTTAAATTTTAGGAATTATATGTACTTACTAAGCATTAGCTTAATCAAGTTTTATGTCATGTTGCAGATAAGTGTAGGAAAATCATGGATTAGGCGGAGGACATGGGAAGGCGTGTGAGTATTAAAGCACAATGAATTGTAACCGGAAGAACGCCAAGAAGAAAGTTTTTATGTTTTAAATCAAGTTATATATTTTGAACATATTTTTATGTTAAGTTTTAAGAATACAAGAACTATGTTTTTATATATTTTATTTCATAATTTTTAAGAATTTTGATCTTCCACATTTTTATGAAAAGTTGGATTTGTTTTAAACTTAAGTTCTCAAGGATTTTTAGCGCGGTCGACCTGCCGAACATCATTGGTCAGCCTGTCGATATTTGAAGGTTCGGCCTGCCGATCACGTTTTTGGCCTGCCGAACGTTGATAAGTTTTTAAGCCAGATTTGCAAAGCCCCTGTCGGCCTGCCGGTTGAGGAACTCCGGCTTGCTGATCATGTCTGGCTTGCCGAAGTCCCAAGTTTGGCCTGCCGAACTGTGGGAGTAAATGACTTTTGTGATGATTAATGAGATATGATGTAATGTTTTTATAAGTTATGATTGTACAACTTGGTATATCTATTTTATTAAAACAAGTTTATGATTAATTTAAAGTGTAAATGAATAAATTATGGTATGGAATAAGTTAAGCAATGTTATTTAAAAAAAATGCATAAATGGATCTTGGTTATGTATGTTTTAATTATGTTTACATTTAAAATATCGTATAAGTTTTGTAATTATGTTTATGTTTAAAGTTAATTAAGTATGAATGTATGAATGTAACGGCATCTGTGACGTCCATAAGGGGGAGCATTACAGTTTTTCGGTTTAATGTTCTTGGAAAGAAACCACCCATAAATTTTTTGAATGTTACTAATATGTAAGTGCAATTTTTTATTATACACTAAGGTTTGATATATATGTCATTTTATTGTGTTTAATTATTGTTTACTTTGACAAATCTTTGGGGCCCTCAATGATTAGAAGCTTGTAGCTGGACCCTGTGTAACAATGTGACAAGGTGGTAAAATGGCTTATAAAGGCCATAAGTGTCCAACGCAAACT
Organism: Artocarpus heterophyllus; assembly: GCA_025403435.1. Lineage (NCBI taxonomy): Eukaryota > Viridiplantae > Streptophyta > Magnoliopsida > Rosales > Moraceae > Artocarpus > Artocarpus heterophyllus. The sequence goes on along the minus strand of CM046332.1, from coordinate 13,551,643 downwards.
AACAATGTTGAATGTGGTTATTTTATTTTACATTACATATGGGATATACTTTTCCTAGATAATAGTATGGCCAAGCTTTCAAGAAGAGACGTTTATATTGGTAATAATTTACTTCAAGTTAGAATTTAGTGGGTAAACTATATAAATAAGTTTACTCGTTTTTAGGTAGTAGTTGAAATTTTGTGTATTTCAATATGTGTTGTAAACTTTGTATTTTTTATGTGTGTTGTAAAAATTTTTAAGTTAAATATGAATATATGATTCCGTAATCGGGGCCTTAGATTAATGGATAAAAAATGGAGCTTACCATCCTATAGGAAATCAAAAATTTGGTTCCTTTTTTTTATATTGACCAATTTTACGTCAAGGTTTTTGATAGAAACCGTTGTGTAATATAGTAGCTTACAAACCCTTTTTAGAAAAACAGTTACTTTTGTTTAGATATTATATTTTGGTACTCATAATTACGATGAGATTGTTATAAATATGGTTTGAGCTATATTTAATTTTGGACGACTTTTCATTTTGAGATGTAAATTATTGTGAATATTTTATTGTCGGCCCATCTTTTAAGTTTAGTCCTATAGTTGTTTGTAAATTATAAGATCTTTGAAAACTTCAAATTCGCCCATTATTTTTAATTATTATATTGGTTTCCAAAAGATTATGATGTTGTCTTGCTTAATTATACATTAATAGTGCCATTAAGTTAAGCAGACGTCACAATCTGGCTTTCAATGATAGGCTTGATGGGAGAACTCCAATCTAGGCTCTAGCTCATAAAGTGGATAGTATGGTGACGGTGGTGATGATGCCAAAAAAAAAAAAAAAAAAGAAGCTCACTTGGTGGTGTAAATGGTAGGACTATTGATGAGCTCAAATCAATGGCTTTTAACTTCTTTATTTGTCTATGATTCTTGTAGCTCATCTTCACAATTTAAATTACTCTTCCAATCGTAGTTGTTTGAATAAGTCAAATCACAATCTTCTTCAAACCACACTATACACTTTACCAATTCATCATTTCTTATAAGTCTCTCCACTTGTTCCTCGCTTTGTATTGGCTCCAAACTGTAGCAATCTTCCATGTTGACACTTGGAAAATCCATGCAAGAAATGAAAACTTTCATTTCTTCAAAGCTTTTCACCATTACCACCATATGTTGCAAGTTTCAAATAATGCCTGTGCCAGTTTCAAATAATGCCTGTGCCAATAGTGATACTCTATCATGTCTTCCAAAATAAAATGGGTTTCATTGACGGATATTATTGATAGAAAGTGGTGGTTCCATCCCCACTTTAACCACCACTTTCAACCTAATATCTTATTGGAGCACATAAGCCATTAAGGAAGTTTTGAAGTTGCCACCAAGTAATATATAAAGGATCCAAATCTTGTTGTACAAAATTCATGAGCACCTGTTGATGTAACACTTTAACGGGCTTCGATCAAAATAAACAACTCAAACAAAATTCAAAACATAAGAGAATGAAATAAAGTAAAAGTAAAGAAAAATATAAAAACTAATCCTAGAGCAAATTTTGTATCAATATTAATCAAAATTAAACAACATAACCCTCAATATTGGTGCCAAAAACTTGTTCATTAGGAATTGCAAGTGCACAATAATGTGTTACACAAGTAATATAATGAAAAGTAGAGTATTGCTCCACAAAGTGTATTTACTTTTCGTTAATTACCGAAATTATATTAGCTCTAAGATTATTTGAATAATCAACTACAAAGAAAATAAAATAAAGCTAATAGAATTAAAATTAAATAAATGAAACTAAATTAATAAAAACAAAGCTCTAAGAATCCACTTTCACTAATTGATTTCATTTGAATTAAATTTACCCTCTAAATGGTTAGTTTTAACTAATAGAATTGTTAGTCAAATACATTAAATTATCAACTTGCCTCTTACGATATACTAGTTCACATATTTATATTAACTGAAACCTCTATATTCCTATAAGGAACAAATTAACACAAATTCATTAAGTTTAGACATTCAAAGTGACTACATATGCCACATCATTATTTATCAAGACCTAAACTCCATTTTTTAATTTCATCCAAGTCTAACAATGTCATCGAATGATTTTTCAAATCACTAAGAGCATCAAGCACGTAATAAAATAGACAACTTACAATAATCAACAATAATCTAGCAGAGCAAAAATAAAGCAAAATCCATTAACAGGATCAATTAGAATCTATAACACAAAACTACTGCATGATGAAAGCAAAACTAAAAAACCAATATTTAAGCATTCTTAAAATGTACAAATACTTAGAAATTAAAAAAAAAAGAGAGAAGAAATTACGAAAGTGGAGGTGTCACAAACTCCAAATTCACTTTTTCCTATTCTTTTTATTCCTCTTCTTTATTGCTCTAAAAATGCCCTCCAAAGGTGTCTTTAAAAGAAAAACAAAATACCTAAAACTAACCTAAAAATAGATCCTAAAACTAAAATCCTAAACTAATAAATAATTCTTTTTTTCTTTTTCTTCATTTTTCATTTCAGAAATCGGCTCTTAAATCCCAAAAAATGGGGTCTTTCTCCTTCCTCGGACGCTGTCCCTTCAGCTTCCTAAAAAATGGGGGCTAAGGAAAAATTCTATGGTTCTCTATTTTTTTGTTTTCTCCACACCAACAACATGAAAGCAATTAAACAAGATCAATTCTAAATAGCCATGTTGGGCTATGGCCCGAGCCCCTCACATGGGGTGGGCCCCACTATTTGGGATGGTGGGGCCCACCCCATGTGAGGGGCCTGGGCTATAGCCCAAAGGGGCTGAAAAGAGTTTTCATTAAACAATTAGGAATATGATGCACTTGGCCATGTGGCAGCCTTCGATTCAGTGTTGGGTTGGTGCATGACATGCGGCTAAGCGAAAGAAGCTAAGGTGCAAGGAGCATGGCTATGGAATGGGCCGCGTTGGATGGGATCTTCAATAGGCTAATGTAGGGCACCATGAGACAATGTTGCTGCACGTCTACATGAAACATTCGTCTGTTGAGGGTGATGGTGCGTTGGTTTGAGGCTATTCGAATGGCTGAGTTGGCAACTTTGAATCTTCTCATATTCTTGCGGGTGGTGATGCATTGAAAGCCTTTCTCAATTCAGATTTCTATTGTCGTTAAAAGGAGACTTTTAATACGACATATATATAGATGTTGTTAATTATTGTTTCAAATGTCGTTCATGACATCTTTGTTGGAGATGTCATTGTATATACTTTTCAATGACATTTTAAAACTACATGTTGTAAATAATATGTCGTTAAATGTAGTTTTTCTTGTAGTGATATTGTCTTGAGTTGAAGATATTAAAGAGTAAAAAGTTGAAAACTACAAAAAGAAAACCTATTGATATCACATCTTTAATGGTTCTAATTAAGCACAGTTCCTTACTGCAGTTCAACATTATATCAATCAGAAACAACTAAACCACAAATACAATATAGAAAGTGTAACGACCTGTAAGAGGAGGATCATTGAATTAAATTAAATAAGGTAGTTAAACAAAGGAAATCAACCAAAAGTAAATGATCGTAAATTAAATTGCTCAGCCAAAATCTCATCAATAATCACCATTACGTAGACCCAAGGTCGTTCTTTGTATGACCCGATCTCTAAATATGGCATCATGCCTTAGCATATCATTCCAAACAGCGTTTTTGACCCATTGGGTACTATATCATTATTTAAGTCTCGTATTACCAAATGTTCACATTTACATTCATTATTCTGCTCATTATGATCATTTTATTATTCAACAGCTACCAAAAATAACTAGATAAACTCATTTCAACCATTCCTTAAAACATTTTTGGAAAAAACACTTTGTGGCCAAAACTCTTCTAAAATCATGGCTAACAAGGAAAGAGGGTCTAGAGTCCTACCTTGTTACCCAATACGAAAGCACTAATGCTCAGTTCTGGCCCGCTATACGTCATCTCCTCGAAACCACAAACAACCATATATATGAACTGAATTTGTCAATATCAAACTTAAAGTATTCCACAATACGATATTATCTCAAGGTGTCTTATTGTGCCTTTAACGTTCAGAAAATCATGTCATAAGGTCAAAATCTCCATTTATGTTTTAAATGGTGAAAATTAGCAAAAAATAGCCATTCTCATATAGCCTGGTCAGCATGCTGAACTCCTTAGTCCAGCCTGCCAAACTACTATAGTTCGACCTATCAAAGATATGAGTCTAGCCTGCTGAACTCATAAATTCGGCCTATCAAACTTATGAGTTTGGCCTGCCAATCTGTTAAAATTTGGAAAATTTTAGATTTCGAACCTCAGCTTCACCCAAGCTTCCTAAGCTGAATTCAACTACGTTTTCATCATTTTAGACCTAGAAAACATGCAAAAATCACAGGGAGACAACCCTAAACCTTTTAGAAACAAAATCTTCAAATTTAAACCCAATTTCACCCTTGATTTGAAAATCAAAGAAAAATGTTAAAACTTGGTTAAGTTGATTTTAGCTCAAATAAAGCTTAGATTCACTATCAACCATATTCTATAACTCAAATTAAACATTGTTTGAGCTCAAAGAGGCTCGGATTCCAACATCCAAGGAGAAATTGAACATTTGAAAATAAAGCTTGAAGTTTTTTTTAAAAGAAAGAAAGAAAGAAAGAAAGAAAGAGTTAACCTCGGAGAGATGCTTTGGAGCAACAGGAAGTTTCAATCTCAAGCTTTTAGCTCCTTGCTCCAAAATGGCAGCTTGAGTTGCAAAGACAAAAATGAGAGGGAAAAAAGAAAGAAACAAGAAAGGAAGAGGGAGAGAGAGTGTGGCATGGAGAGTGAAAGAGAGGGAAGAGTGAAAACTTTGGTAAACAACCCAAATATAAAGAAAAAGGGCTTGCATGGCATTTTGGTAAATATAGAAAAGTACAATGCAAAAGTGTCATTCGGTATTTAAAACCAAAAATCAAATTCTCAAACATAACAAATGCAACAAAATTTTAAATGATTGAAATTACCACGAAAATCTCACTTAGCATACTTAATAATTAAACTTAACATAATTAAATTTTACTTTAAAATTCACAGGCGCTATAGAAAGGCAACAGAACATGGTTTCAAAAGAAAAGGGGAAAAACAAAAACAAAACAGAAATCACTTTTAGTAAACTCAACAACATACAAATTACAATATTTTCATGTACAAAACTTAACAAGAACATGAGAAAAAAGGGTCGAAGAAATCACTTTTATATGAAAACTTATGCAACTTAACAACAAGATTCTAGTTAAACAACTGTGGTGCATTTAGAAACAAGACCAAATAGCTTTACATTCGATTGCTTTCATAAAAGCCATACAACCTATGAACTCAAATGCAAAGTTTTGAAGAACTATTTTCTAAATTATGAATTTTTCTATGTCACATGCCAAGACTTATGTATCTGCCATATGATAGTAATATAATGAATTTATACCTTCGGTGCTCTTCTCTCAGTTGTTGTTTCAAGAAATCGTACAACACTTTGACACTGATTTCATGAGTTAAGTAAAAAATGGGTCAACCACTCTTTGTATCTTATCTTGAAACCCATCACTATAACCTTGTTTTTACCTAAATGAGTGGCACAAAACTCGTTGAAAAGGCCACTAATTAGTATGCAAAGATGAAAGGATGTACATCCAAAAAAAATAAAAATACATGCTATGTGATATCTTATTCTTACCATCCATGAATCAACAACCATCAAGAGATATGTAAGCTTAGTTATGGTAAGATCAAGATAAGTTTGTACTTGAGCAACTTTCAAAGGCATTCTATTTTAAATAGCACTATCGACCAATATCTTAAGGAGGACAAAGTTCCAAATTATTTTCAAAAAATGAAAAAGAAAAAGAATGGAGAAGGTATAAATCAAGTACAAATTACAGTAATCCAAAATTCTTAAAATGATCCAAAGTACAAATAATCATTACTAAATTAGCAAACCATATATGCATCAAACTAAAATCACAACAAGAATATGTTATGACCTTTCTTAAATGAATAAGTTATTTTTCATTAACTAAAACCTTGCTCAGGAAGCTGACCTAATTCATAGACTTTTGCAAAATCTCCAGAATCCACAGTAACTGTTTTTAAATATGTTGAAGTTTTTATTGTTGTGTTACCTATATTACAAAAACATGAGAATCTATGTCATTATACCAAATGATTAGTCGAATAGATATCCTTTTCCCCTCTAGAAGGTGCAATATGCCTTGCTCAAATCAAGTCCAAAAGGAAATAATCACCACTTTTAACACAAAATTCATGTTCATATAATGAATACCCCTATGAGGTGCACATGACTATGACATAAGACATCTTGTTTACACTATATAAATTTGGTTATTACTTCCAGCAAAATTTAAGTTTCAACAGGAATGTCACTACCTAAAGTGAACTAAGAACTCTTGTTAATGTCTCCATCCCTCAAATCTAAAAACATAAATAATAATTTGATATCTCTGCATCATTGAAGCTATTGGGTCTAGTAGATCCATAAGGTATGACTTTTCGAGGTTGTATATGCATTGGTCTTTGATTCTCTAGTGTTGGTGATGACGTGATTGGAGTGATGGATGACTTCATATGGTAGGATCTCTAACGGATGGCAGGGACGGTAAAGCCCAAATTGAATTGAAGAATATGACTTCTAGGACTCGCTTTATTACCGAGAAACTAAGAAGACCTATGATGAAAAACCATGAAAACAAAAAAATGTAGCAATGATGGAACTATCACAAGCGCTGGTAGTGGGAGGAGTAGTCAATGGTTGATGGAGGAATGGATTTGGAGAATGGAGACAAAGTTGCCATTGTGAATGTTGGATGCAAAATTGCCTCCATCATCAGATTTGGGCTATTTTCGAGACTCAGATAGCTAATACATGAAATTTTAGAGCACCTCAAGTTATCCAAGAAATGTTCTCTAGATGCAAACTTAGGTCACCTTTGTCATTGGGATTCAGATCATTGAGAGGTGAGACTTGAACTCCAGAAGCTCCTGAGGGTGATGATGGACTTTGGAAATTCTTCTATGTGTATTGGTAGCAATTAAGTAGAATTTAGAGAGGCTAAAGTGGCATCAGAGGAGGGACTCAACCTCTAATAGTGGAGGGAATGAACGTTTTCTAAAAAAATTTCCAAGTCCGAGGAGCACAAACTTGGAAGAAAAAGATGGTAATTTTTTAGAGTTTGAAGAGTGAAAATAAATAGTAATTTATAAGTCTAAGTCCCTTTGATGGGCTCTTGTTGAATTAAAAAGATGGGGGCTATTTATAGTAAAGGTGGTTGGCGTTCTCTAGAGCTGGACCCTCAGTGCTCCGACATCACATGCTAGCTTTGCTTCCCTTCGAAGCAAGCAACGTCGGGTGCTTTTAGAGGTTGATTTTTGGGTTGTCCTAAAATGGTATACATTCATGGCTACTCTGATGCACTTCTAGGCCTAATGCTCCTAGGAGGTTTGACTATGAATGACCATCTATTTCTAGAGTGCTAACAAGCATGCTTCTCCCTCTGACGCGAGGTCTCTCCCCGTTTGCCAAGTCTAAAATTTCTAACATATTATTAGAATCCTTTCAAAAATTGTGGTGGGATTTGATGACAGAGGCGCATGCATGATACCTCCAACTATGGACTTTTGACTAGGGCAGAGTCATCTTGACAGCGATGGAGCCCTTCTAGAGGCATGCTGGGTGCTCCGAAGACGAGCCTGGCATGCTATTGTTGGGTTTTTCTTAGTGTTTTTGTCACGAAAATGATTTATGAACTTAAGTTTTGATTCCTTGAGCTGTGATAAGGCAAAAATAAAGTTTTTGGTCTATTTTAAAGGGCAGAAAGGATGGCTTATTAGGTTTATTTCCTTCATCACCCATTTATTTTTAGCTCAATTAACTTTAAAATCCCCTAAACTAGAGTAAAAATGGACTCAAACCAAAATAAATGGGCCCATTTGACTACTTATGCCGTACCAAACAATGGCACACATGAGTTCCCCAAGCGTGGCTTAGGTCCATGAAGCGAGCACGTTGATGTTGTAGGACGAGAATATTAGACTTAGGCTATTGAAGGGTCTTGGTACAAAATTAGACATGAACATTTGCCCCGTTGTTTACAGGGCTTATGCAACAAAGCGAGATAGTCCATGCGACCACTCACAATAGCAAGGGTTTCATGCATTCCTCGAACATGTATAGCAATGGTTCACATTTTGCTCCGGAGCACTATCCGCCCAATGTATTCTCCAAATTTCCTGAAATATAGATAAACAATACTTCCTTGGATGCACATGATCCTAGAAAAAATAGGTAGTTGATGCCTCTAGAGGTCATCGATATCCTTTGGTGGAATGTCGAGACAAAGTTATTGTATATTTCAGTGTACCAAACCTTCTCTAGATGGGTAGTTCTAGAAGGAAGTTGGCAACCTTCTCATTGTGGTGGCAACTGCTCGCACCAAATTTAGGAAAATTCAAATATTACATACTCTCAATCCTTCTAATATGCATGGCTTCATATGTGTGTGTATATATATTAAGATAAATTTCAAAATGTGAAAATATACTCAAATACTTTAAGATAAATATCAAGAATAACTATCGAGTAGAAGATAACCACCCTTTTCATTTTTCTTTAGAAAATAAATATTTCAAGATAAATTTCAACGGCAACAGCCCATTGAAAGATAACCACCCCTCCTTATTTTTTTTTTTTGAAAAAGTGCAATAATTACGTTGGTAACCATCACATCCTTTCTTTGCATCTACTAACGTGAGCACATTTCTCAAGGGAGAGGTGAAAAGATCCCCGTTAGACCAAAATGATTTAGGTAAGCAATATATAATAGAGAGAGAAAGGACCATTGAAAATCAAAGTGGAGAGAGAGAGAGAGGAACTCGAAGAGAAGATAGAAAGAGAGTGAAACCGAAAAAATCCATGGGGAAGAAGAAAAATTGACATAAAAGGTTGAAACTGTCATACATTTCTTATGTATTTGCCAGAAAACCTTACTTTTTCGTTGTTCTTGGTAGTTGTTCTTTGATTAGGAGGAGAGAGAAATAACCCGTGTGGGTTTAGAGAGAGAGAGCACTCCATTATTGCCTTTATCAGGCTCTGTTCCGTCTTCTTTATCTCTTTTTCTTCACTTTGATGATAATAATTGCGATGTTGAAGCTTGCAAATCTTGATTTATACTTTGTTGTAGATGAAAATTGGATACTTAGATACTATACGTGTAGTGGTTGGATTTTTCCTCTCTGTTTCTCTTTTGCTAGGGCTAAGAAATCATGAGCATTATTAATGTTGTGATCTCTTATAATTTTTTTCTTTTTATTGCTTGTTGTCGGAGTTGTGAATGTTGAATCTCTTTCTTTGGCTTTGTCGTGAATTCGTTGTAGCGAGCATGTTAAGATTTTTCAAAAAATTTCGGATTGTTCTTCGTGGTCTTTAACCACCCATTAATGGTGTTGCCTTTTTTTCTCCTCTTTTTTGTGTATGCATGCACTGATGCTAGAAATAAGGGTTGTTCATAAATTGTAGTTTTCCTACGTTGCAAAAAGCATCATCGGACTTGCTTGTTGAACTTTTTGACAAATTTGATAGTTTATTCTGCCATTTGATCTTGATTGCATGCTTTAGGGAGGATGCAATTTTGTCTCTCTTTTTAGTTTCATGCACGGTGGCGAAAGTAGCCTCAAAGGACCAGCCCATGCTCCAAGACAACGTCACCGCATATTCGCATTTGGCCTAGCGATAGAGCACCAGTTTGTGCTTTATTGCCATGCTCTGGCTTCGTAAATAATTGGCAATAGAGCATCTACTACTACAAACATGGCCTTCCACAATGGTTTTAAACTGTCGTGAAAAACTACCATTGTGAAAAAACTCCACTGTGGTATTTAATTGAGCTTTTAAAATAGTTTTTTACTATCATGGAACATCCGTTTAGGCGCTAATATAGAATATTTGGTCGTGGATAAAAAAAATACACTAAATTTTTGATTTCCCATAGAATGATCGATCTTGTATATTATCCATTGCTATAAGTCCCTGATCGTAAAAAAAGTTATGTATATTGAAATTACAAAGTCTTTAAACTATTTTATATAATCGTTTTTTTACTACTTTAGCTATATATGACATACCTATTTACAAATTATATTCACTAAACTTTAACTTTATTTATATCTGTATGTGTATATATTTTTTTTTGATAGGCCTGGTATGCCATAATTAATCTTAAAATTTTTTCAGATTCTCACCAGTAGGGTATCACTCTTAATCTCTCAATTGATTTGAATAATAATGAGACTTACTCCCTTTTTCTAGAGCTTGGGCCCTAGAGTCTGTCCTTATCAAATAATGCCTCAAAATTCGAATCATAATCAAATTCGGATGAATATCTGATGACATCTGCGTGAAAACGTCTGATCATTTTATCACGCATAGGCAAGCCGATCTGTCTAATCGGCAGGCTGAACTTGAAGATCGGCATGCCAAACTATTGATAAAAATCTCAGCGGATCTTCTATTTTTCACCCGAGATTTTATAGGATAAAGTCTTAGTTTTAATTCAAATAACCCAATAGAAAAGTTATCTAATTAAAATAACTTTATCTAGATAATCTCTAGGAAAATAAATGAATTCCTAATAATTTTACAAGTTTATCTTGATTTAATTTATTCAAAATTAAATCAACAGATAAATAGATAAGAATGATCCGATCCCAATAATTCAACAAGTTTATCTTGAATTAATTTTGTCACAAAATTAATTCAACCGATAAACAGACATGAATTATTTGATTCTTTTAAATTTCAACTAATCTAATAAATCTGACATAAGTCACCAATTATTAAAAAAGCACGCCGTATCATTACAGGATTTTGTGAGCTAGCAAAGGGGACCTGATGGACCTATATAGTTCAAGCTCCTGATAATTATGAAACCCAAGATCCTAGATGTATATTTTATAATTATCAACTCCAATGCTACTCCACTACAAGCTTGGAGCTACACTCGCGAACTAGATAGAATTATGAAGCCCTTATAGCTAAGTCTCCATGACATATCATAGTGTATCGTATCCCCATAGGATTATATATAACCAACTTAAGGCCAAGTTCTATGTTACCTTCCCGATTATTTTTATCTTACGTTCCATTATTTCTCCATCCAAAGACAGTATACCTTTCGGTTACACCTATGTATCCAAATGGTTGAGCGCTCCAGTTTTTCAATTGTAGGATAACACATATAAGTGGATATCACTACTTCTAAAGAAGAGCTATGGATTCCATATCTATGAATAATAGGTCTACGCTATCAAGAGTCATGCCTCCAACGTACGAGCTTGCTTACCACTATCAAAATGTGGGTGTCCCCCTTTGGCACATCAAAAGATAAAAGTCATGACAACGGGCCCACTATTCATCTCAAGATTAAGATATAATACAAATGATTGTCTAAAATGAATCGATTTGTCGAGACAGAATTATTAATCCAAATCAATTCACTTTATGTTCTGATCCAACACATCATCGCCTATGACAATGTGCTAATGTTTCTATTCACGGAGTCCACCTCCAATGTTCAAGACAGACCATCTCCCAATAGGGATATAGACAACATAACAATCTTTACATGAATAAAGTACCTAACTTTATTCCCTCGATTGCGGATCTTATGATTTAGACCGTCACCTTAAGAATCGTGTCTTTCTCATAATCTGTCCATTATATGCCTAATTCTTAAAGGTGTAGACCGACAGTCTTAGATTATTGTTTGCTTAACATATATTCAACAAATATGAATGTAAAGAGGACAAGATTTGGTATATAAATAATAAATAAATTCTTTATTGATAAAAATGTCTCCAAAAACATATTGCATTTTTACTCCTTTGGGTATACATGTCTAACAATCTCCCACTTGCACTAAGTGAGTAAACATGACAAATCTCGCATCCCCATAGCTTCCACATGCCTCTTGAAGACTCTCCCAGTAAATGTCTTCGTAAATGGATCAGCTAAATTGTCCTCTGACACGATTGCGTACACCGTGAAATACCTGCCCTCAAGATCGGGATACCAAAAAGATCAGGATTGCAAACCTCCTGAGAATTTTATCTATGTAGCCGGCTTGTGACAAAGCTATCATTTTGCTCTTCCTATCCCAAAAGATTGGGATACCAAGAACAAAATTAGCCGCACCCAAGTCCTTCATGTCAAACTGCTTGGTCAACCATAATTTGACCGATGACAATGCCCCAACATCATTGCCAATTAGTAGAATGTCATCTACATAGAGCAGTAGAAAAACCACATTCACATCCTTAATGTGTTTGTAAACACATGGCTCATCCACATTTTGTGAGAACCCATAAGTCTTGATCACCTGATCAAATCTTATGTTACAAGAACAGGAAGCCTGCTTAAGTCCATATATTGACTTTAGTAGCTTACAAACTTTACCCTCTTGACCCTTGACCTTGAACCTGTTTGGTTGTTCCATATAAATGGACTCATCAAGATAGCCATTTAGAAAAGCCGTCTTGACATCCATCTACCAAATCTCATAGTCGAGAGCAGCAGCTATGGACAAGAGAATCCGGATGGATTTAAGCATGGCTACAGGTGAAAAGGTTTCCTTGTAATCGATTCTTTCCTTTTGCATAAAACTCTTAGCTACTAGTTTAGCCTTAAAGGTTTCGACCTTCCCATCCACTCCTCTTTTATTCTTATAGATCCACTTACACCCTATGCGTTTTACCCCTTTGGGAAGATCCACAAGTTCCCAGACCTAATTAGTCACCATAGATTTCACCTCTGAGTTCATGGCCTCTGTCTAGAGTTTTGAATCAACATCCTCCATAGCCTCTGCATAAGTATAAGGATCCCTGTTATGTTCATCCAGTTCAGCGAAGAAGGCCTCCCCATTGAACATATACCTCTCAGGTTGATGCTCGATCCTCCCACTTCGCCGAAGCCCCTTAGGTTGTTGTTCAGGTTCGTTTGGTTTTTCTACACTAATCGAAATGGTTTTATTCAGAACCTCCAAAGTGATTAGATCACTCTTTAACTCCTCAAGCATCACTTTGCTTCCAGGTTTAAAGTCGTCCATGTAACTCTCCTCAAGGAAAGTTGCATTAGTTGAAACCATGACTTTATTTTCCTTTGGGGTTATAGAAATAACCCCCTTTAATCCCTTTTGAATATCCTACAAACACACAAACTTTCAAATGTGCTTCCAACTTATTTGCATCCTTAAACAAGACATGAGTTGGACATCTCCATATGCGAATATGGTTTAAGGATGTCTTCTTTCCCATCCACAACTCGTGAGGAGTTTTAGGGACCAATTTTGAAGGCACATTGTTCAAAAGATAACATGTGGTTTGTAGTGCACATCCCTAAAAGGATAAAGGCAATGATGAATAACTCATCATGGACCTAACCATGTCTAATAAAGTCCTATTGCTTCTCTCTACTACACCATTCTGCTGCAGAGTGCCCGGCGTAGTCAAATGAGATAAAATTCTATTCTCTAATAAGTGTCCTAGAAACTCATTAGAATGGTATTCTCCACCTCGATTGGATCGAAGTGCCTTTATGGGTCTACCCAATTGTCTTTCCACTTCAGCCCAAAACTCTCTAAACTTTTTATAAGTTTTGCTTTTATGGTGCATCAGGTACACATACCTATATCTTGAGAAATCATCAATAAAAGTGACGAAATACTCATACCCTCCTCATGCCCGAATGTTCATTGGTCCGCAAACATCACTATGCACAAATTCTAGGGCCCCTTCGGGCCTATTGCCCTTAGACCCAAATGGTCTTTTGGTCATTTTACGCTCCAAACAAGATTCACATTGAGGTATAGTTCCACCTTTAATTGACTTAAAGGTTCATCCCTTACCAACCTTTGAATCCTGTTCAGGTTAACATGACCAAGGTGCAAATGCTAAACATGAGTCTTATTAGAGCAAGAAGTTTTAAGTCTTTTAGAGTTATTATCATTCATCTCAGCATTAAGCAGTAAGTCCATCTTAGGTTTGATAAAATATAGATTATTTTGTATCCATCTAGAACATATAAAAGATTTGTTTTTATGAGCACCACTTTATTATTAAAAGAAACCAAATAGGAGTCTTTAAATAAACAAGCTAGAGAAATTAAATTCCTTTTAAATTTCATAACATAAAAAAACTCGTAAAATTAAATTCCTATAATTATCAAAATAAAGATGGATGTCTTCCACTGCTTTTGCTAAGACCAAGGATCCATTGCCCATCCGAAGCGTGAAGTCTTTATGAAGCAGACTTCTCGTTTCTTTGAACCCCTATAGAGAAACATAAACATGATTAGTTGCACCAGAATCTATGACCCAAATGTCACTAGATTCCTTAACTAAATAGGTTTCTAAATATAGAATATGACACCTACCTTCTTTGGAAAGGAAGTCCTTGCAATGCTTCTTTATGTGCCCGACCTTCCAGCAGAAGAAGTACTTAAGCTTCTTCAGGTTCTTCTTCTTACTCTTGTTGTTAGCAGGAATAGAAGACTTCTCATTCTTGGCCTGTTGCCTCATTCTATTACCAAAGTTGGGATAGGAACCAGAAGCAACTGCCAAATTGGCCTTGCTATCAGCAAGAGGCTCCCTAATCAGCAATTCGAACTCCTGAAACTATTTCATTAATTCTGTTAAGGTCATATCCCACCTATTGCTCAAATTAAAAGTAGCTCTAAACCAAATAAATTTCTTTGATAGAGTCTCAAAGACCATAGTCATCTAAGTTTCAGCATCGATGTCAGCTCTATTGATTTGTGCCTCAACGAGGTAACCCATGACCAACATCATGTGCTCCTTTACAGACGTCCCCGGTCTCTGTTTACAGTTCAAGAATTTCTAAAGCACCCCTTGCCGCTTTGTTATGGCTTGGCCTCCAAACATGTCTTCTAAATTATCCAAGATTTGTTTAGCAGTCTCATAATCCTCATGTTGAGCCTATAGCACTCTACTCATGCTAGCCTTAACATAGCAGCGGGCCTAATCGTTTGCATCTTTCTAGCGATTGTACACTTAGAATTGCTCATTTGTGGAATCTCCTGTAGGCTCGGGAGGACAAGGGGTTGTCAGTACAAATTTCAATTTCTCAAAGGAAAGGATGATATCCAGGTTCCATTTTCAATCATTATAATTCTCTCCGGTTAATAAGTTTTTGTCAAGAATTGAAGATAAAGCGTTTTTAGAAATTTTTAATCTACAATAAAGAATCATATACCAAACATAGGCAAACATACAGTAATAATTTAGTAAGATAACGCAATCATGTAAAAACATACAAATGTGTTTATGTGTCAAAAACCTTAAAAATATCACAACCTTACAACGATAATTCCGAACTCAGAATTCAACAAGCTCCTAGGGGAGTCATGCCAAATTCAATCAGGAACACGGATCCCCTCTTGATTAATATTTGCCATCCAAGACCTGTATGATCCAGCGTATATTAATAATCGTTTCTTTGGCCATTAATTTTATTAACAGAGCTCCTAGGGGAGGTTAATAATCAAATTAACATAAGTGTGTAACCATAATTTCAATATTTTATCCATGATTCATAATCACTACATAGGGGTATGCAACCATAAATCATGCTAAAATACCTTATCCTTTTAGAGATCCAATCTGGTACATGATAGAAATCCCTTCCTAGAGGTCGGGACCATGATGTTCTTCCTATGGACCAACTATGGAGGCCTTAGATCCTCTCTTCAAAAATCTTCTCCCACTCAATCTTTTGAAACCAAGGTTTTATTTTAAAAGGATATGCATGAACAATTTTAATATGAGTGGCACTCCCTATTCTACATGGCATGTTATCAATATACATGGCAAATCATATTATAATGTAGACAAGTAAAGTAATCAAGCAAAGCTACAAGCAAAATAATTAAATAACCGTAATATTATGGTCCCACCCTAGAGAATGAAAAACCAAAATTACAAGAGAATAATCGAAATATTTTATCAATTCTTCATCCTTGAATCCTCAAGCTGTATCCTTCTTCATGTAATGGCCGTCTTTAAATATTCAATCTCGTATGAATCGAATACTTCATATTTATGCTCATATCCCAATTTAATGTTTCTTAGAATTGTCCCAAAAATAAAATTAAAACTGTATCGAAAACTACACCTTTTCAGGAAAAATTTCCAACTCTCTATCGACAAGCTGATCTGGGTGATCGACTTGCCGGCCATGACCCACCGGCCTGTCGATCTTCACAAATCAGTCTGCCGATTCATGACAGATCGGCCTACCAAACTAGAAGTTTGGCCTGCCGCTAGAGCCACATGATTTCTGCCCTGCTGACGGCCTGTCGAACCTCAAGTCTAGCCTACCGAACCTCACGTCTGGCATGCCGAACCTCACGTTCGGCCTGTCGAACTGCCACCATCGGCCTACCAAACTGGAGGGTTCGGCATGCCGACTAAGCAGAGATCACCTTTTTCAGAAAATACAATTTCTAATGCAATTTATGAATTTTATTCTTAACAATTCAAAAATATAAAATCAAAGATTCAGGAAATACCTGAGAATGCCATCATCCATCTACCAGATCCACCTCTAGGTCTGTCTTCTCCGGGTGATTATTTAATTACAAAATTCTTACAAATTTAAAATTAAATAATAATTCCTAGACAGAGATGATAGTCCGCCATCCAATTACATGAAAAATCTAAATACACATTCTAATCTCTAAGGAACCATAATTGATATTAATTAATTAATTAATTAATAATTAAATAATAATTTCATCTATCATAATTAATTAATAAACATTCACTATATAATCCATGACAATATATAAGATTATATAGAAACCTAGAATGCCAACTCTCTATAAAATTAAATTTAAGCATAGGAGAGATCAAGATCACATAATTTATACATATAGCATGATCACAAACTCGTAAATTTATGTAAAAACCATGACTTTGATACCAATTGTTACAAAAATAGTATGCAGCAGAATTTTAAAATTTTTATATCAGAGTATTTTCTAAAACACAAGTTTGACATGCTATATGCATAAATTAACCAGATCTTACTAACCTTTGAATGCCGAAGAACTCCCGCAATCTATGAAGAGAAGTAGCGTTCCAGAAGAGCCTCAACCAACTAGTCTTCTTTCCTATTCTCTATCCATGATCGGAGTGAGTGTGGGCTCACACATACAGCTCTTCCACCACGTGACTCTCCTTCCAACCAATTGAGAGAACCCAAAGCTAGTGTTCGTGATTTGTAAACAAGAGATCTCAGGGAGTTTTTAGATTCTCATTAGTAGAGTATCACTCTTAATCTCTCAATTGATATGAATAATAATGCTACTCACTCCTTTTTATAGAGGTTGGGCTCTGGAGTCAGTCCTTATCAGATAATGCCTCAAAATTTAAATCGGAATCAAATTTTGATGAATATCTGATGAAATCCGTGTAAAAATGCGTGATCTTTTTATCGCGTATAGGCAAGCCTATCTGTCTAATCGGCAAGCGAAACTTGCCCCATCGACAGGCTGAACTTGCAGATCGGTATGGCAAACTGTCGATAAAAATCCTAACGAATCTTTTATTTTCCACACGAGATTCCATAGGATAAAGTCTTAGTTTTAATTCAAATAACCCAATAGAAAAGTTATCTAATTAAAACAACTTTATCTAGATAATCACTAGGAAAATAAATAAATTCCTAATAATTCTACAAGTTTATCTTGATTTAGTTTATTTAAAATTAAATCAACTGATAAACAGAAAGAATTATCCGATCCCAATAATTCAATACGTTTATCTTGAATTAATTTTGTCACAAAATTAAGTCAGCCAATAGATAGACATGAATTTTTTTTTTTTTTCAAATTTCAACCAATCTAATAAATCTGGCACAAGTCACCAACTATTGGAAAAGCACGTCGTATCATTACAGGATTTTGTGAGCTAGCAAAAGGGACCTGATGGACCTATATAGTTCAAGCTCCCGATAATTATGAAACCCAATATCCCAGATATATATTTCATAATTATCAACTCCAATGCTACTCCACTAAAAGCTTAGAGCTGCACTGTCGAACTATATATAATTACAAAGCCCGTATAGCTAAGTCTCCATTACATATCATAGTGTATCGTATCCCCATAGGATTATCCATAACCGGCTAAAGGACAAGTTCTGTCATACCTTTCCAATTATTTTTATCTTATGTTCCATTATCTCACCATTGGAAAACTTACCATCAAAAGGCAGTATACCATTCGGTTCACTTATGTATCCAAATGGTTGAACGCTTCAGTTTTTCAATTACAAGATAACGCATATACAAGGATATCACTACTCCTAAGAGAAGCTATGGATTTCATATCTATGAATAATAGGTCTACACCATAAAGAGTCATGCCTCCAACGTATCGTCATGCATACCACTATCAAAATGTGAGTGTCACCCTTTGGTACATCAAAGACACAAGTTAAGATAGCAGGCCTACTATTCATCTCAAGACTAAGATATAGTACAAATGATTGTCTAAAATGACTCGATTTGTCGAGACAGAATTATTAATCCAAATCAATTCACTTTATATCCCGATCTAACACATCGTCCCCTATGACAATGTGTTAATGTTTCTATTCACAGAGTCCACCTTCGATGCCCAAGACAGACCATCTCCCAATAGGGATGTAACGCCCCGTTTGGGACGTCACAGATATCATACATTCATCCATAACATACTTTTTATGTAAGGTAAACTATTAGAACAAAACTTAATTGAAAGCATAATTAAGAAATCATAACCAGGATCCATGCATAAATTTTTTATTATTATTATTTTTTTTTTACAACATTCAATAACCTAATCCATACTATTAATAATACAATTAAATATTAAATTGATCATAAACATCCCTTATAAAT
This sequence comes from Artocarpus heterophyllus, assembly GCA_025403435.1. NCBI lineage: Eukaryota > Viridiplantae > Streptophyta > Magnoliopsida > Rosales > Moraceae > Artocarpus > Artocarpus heterophyllus. The sequence goes on along the minus strand of CM046332.1, from coordinate 13,532,630 downwards.
AAAATATAACAATTGATAAAATCATATTTTATCAAGAAACATCGTAATATTTTAAAATAATCAACAAACTTTAAAATATCTTAAACAAATTCTTCATTCTCGGTTTGGCAGGCCGAACCTATTACTTTGACAGGCCGGAGTTAATCTACCAGCAGGCCGTTCGAGGCTCTGCAAAACTGGGTATTAAACTTTGCTAAGATCGGTAGGCCAATCATCATTGTTCGGCAGGCCTAACGGCTTTAAAGAAAAATATTAGAAAATTTAATTTAAAGACAAGATTCAGTAAGCAGAAGACCATATAATTAATACGGTAAAATATTAAAACATAGTTCATGAAATCATTAAAAAACTCATCAAATAACACAGTTCCAAAACTATAAACATGGTTTAATCATAAAACTTGCTTCTTTGGCGTTCTTCCTATTACAATTCATTGTCCTTTGCTCACACATCTTTCCATATCCTCCACCTAGTCTATGACCTTCTTACCCTTATCTACAACATGATATAAGCTTGAATAAGCTAAAGCTTAGTAAGTACATATATTTCTCACAATTTAACAACATTTCATAAACATCATCATCATCATCATCATTTTCGTAATAGTGCATTAAGCACATTTTCATAGAAACATATCTTTCATTACTTTGACCATATTAAAACTTATTCCATTTTATCTTAAGGGTCCAAGTGTTGCACCATAATCATCATCGTAGGTGCACCGTCATGAGAGGAAAATGGTAGCTAATCCTAAACTAAACATGACATCATAACATATCATAACATTGGTGTGCAACACTTATTTAGGTGATACACATATATACATATATATACACTTTTATGCTTTGAAATACGTCATCATCCTACATGCATATCTTTAAGAACATAAAAATATTTCCTAAGAAATCTTTAAATGAAATCATCATAAAATCATCATAGATATCATCAATAACATATTTTCAAACCTTTATAACAATCATGTTGCAGGTGAGAATGTACATACCCGTATAGCTTACTTAACCTTAACTTAGTAGACTTAGTAGGTGACAACGCCGTGGTCTCGATGTGCTCGCTTCATCATGTTCTCATGTCATACATTCATAAAAAAATAGCAATTAACATTTACTTTCATAAAGCTATAAAATCATCATCACATAATAACTTCTATTTGCATATTCCATCACATATTCTTTCCTTTCATGAAATTATAAATTTCAAAACCATTTCATTAATATTAAAACATTAGCATCACCCATCAACACAAAACACTTCACGGACCTACATGGATTCAATACTTAAAAACTCAACATTCACACATACTTTAGGCACTACACTTGACAGGGGTAAAGTTAATACATAAACATATTACCATGATTTTTCTTTAGTCATAAAATTACATTAAGTATATAAAACAAGTCATACATAACAAACATGAAATCTGCCATTAACTTACACAGTGAGTCACATAAATTCATCATTTCAAACAATTAAAACACATATATTTTAACTCTAAAATTCATACTAACAACTTACTAACATATATTACAATATCATAAAATTATTTGATCATCAGTTAAATCATTTAAACATACAAAACATCACATAATACAAAAGTCCAATAATAACACTGTTAAAGCAGTTTCTTGACCTAGTCTCAATAAAAATTTCATAACACATAAAATACTCATCAAATAATCACCAAACTTTCCAGTTCATAACTTAACATATACATGAACATTCTAACCAAATTATGTAGCAAACAAAGCACATTTATCCCCTTGAACATAAATCACATTTTCGTGCATCATAACCAAACAACAATATTTTACTGTGAGTGGTAGAGGATAGAAAATTTATAACTTAATTTAGAAAAATCAAAATGACTTGAAACTTGGAAGAACACTACACACCATACATATGAACATCATACTAAAATCTCATAGCAAAATAAGATTGCTAGACAAAATTATGGCTATCGGAGTAAGGAGGAAAAATAAATTTCAGAAACATCGAAAAAGAAAGTTCTTACCTTAAACAAATTTCTTCACAAACTCCTTCGAATTCAACCAAAGAAATTTCAATATTTCATACAAATAATTACAGAGAAATTTGAGAGGAAAAGAAAAAGAAGGCATGAAGAGAAGAGAATGAGTGAGAGAATCCATAAGTGAGAGAGAGAGAGTAATAGAGAGGGAGAAAAATAACGTAAATGAGGATAACGTAAAAAAAAAATATTCAATACCCTCAATTATGTCAGGAATTTTCTGACTAATCTTGGACTAATTTGAATGGAGAATGGAGAGAAATGAGGGAAAGTCAAATCGTCATCTCATCTTACCATATTTCAACACTTCAAAAAGGGAAACCATGTCAATTACATTCAATCAATCAAAAGTCAAATGTTTTTATTTCCTTAAATGAGGAAATTAATCCATAAATATGTCAATTAATCACATTAAACCATCCAATCATCATAATCATCTCAATCACAAATTTGGAGAGATTTCTACTGACTGCTCATCAGCTGTCGTCAGCCTGTCGATTCTTAACTTCGGCCTGCTGATTCCCCGAGGTTTGGCCTGCCGATCCTTGAAAGGCTCTTTGGCCTGCCGAACTGTCCTTAAAATACAATACATCATAGCATTCAAGTCATCATTGCATCATAAATAAACATACATTGTAATTAACATGAAAACTTAAGCACATCAATTTCGTGGGATCGTCACCTGTCATAAAACTTAAAATAAAAGGTTAGTGACAATAATATCATAAATAAATATGGATAACACTTAACATCGTTACTATCATTACATAATTCCATTACATGAAATAGGCAGGTGTTACAATTCTCTCCATTATAAGAGTTTCATCCTCGAAACTAAGAACAATTCGCAAATACTTAGTTCTCATGTCATCTTCACGTTTCCATGTGGCTTCTTGCACTTGGTGATTTCGCCAAAGCACTTTGACCAATGAAATTTCTTTATTCCTCAAGGTCTTGGTTTTACGATCAAGTATTTCTACTAGCTTTTCTTCATAACTTAAGTCATCACGTATCTTGATCACCTATGGCTCAATCACATGTGTTGGGTCTGGAACGTACTTCTTGAGCATAGAAATATGGAACACATCATGCATTGCAGACATTTCTAAAGGCAACCTTAACTGATAAGCAACTTTGCCTATCTGCTTTATAATTTCATAAGGTCTGATAAACCTCAGATTCAATTTGCCTTTCTTCCCAAACCTCATAATCTCTTTCGTCGGTGCAACTTTCAAAAACACATATTCACCTATGACGAATTCTAAGGGTCTTCTCCTCTTGTTAGCATAACTCTTCTAACGGCTTTGAGCGGTCTCTATTCTTCTTCTTATCAATTTTATCATCTCAAAAGTTTCATTAACAAAATCAATCCTTTCAGCATCAACGCTTTCCATCAACTTTTTCTCACCAGCTTCGTGCCAACATATAGGCGACCTGCATTTTTGCCTATACAAGGCCTCATAAGGTGCCATTCCAATCGTCGCCTGATAACTGTTGTTGTAAGCAAACTCTGCTAATGGCAACATTTTACACCAGCTTGTCTTGAAGTCGAGAGTATAGGCCGAAAGCATATCTTCTAAAATCAAGTTCGTCCTCCCTGTTTGGCTGTCTGTCTGAGGATGAAAAGCTGTACTAAAATGCAACTTGGTCCCCATAGCAGTCTGTACGCTTTTCCAAAACTTGGATGTGAACCTGCCATCATGGTCTGAGATGATAGACTTAGGGATTTCGTGAAGTCGTACGATTTCCTTGACATAGAGTTTCGCTAACCGTTCCATAGAGTAAGTGATCTTGATGGGAATGAAATGTGTCGTCTTCTGGTATCTGGATAGATTGTAAATCACCACCAGGCCTCTTGTGTTTGGCTTTAACTTGTTGACATATCAGACATTTCTTCACATATACAGCAACATCACGTTTCATTCCAAACCACCAGAAGTTACCCTTTAGATTACTATACATCTTTGTTGCACCTAGATGAATTAAGTAAGGAGTGTCATGAATTTTTGCCAAAATCCTATTCCTTAAGCCATCAACATTGGGAACACATAAGCGGTCCTTGAGATATAGAGTTCTGTCATCCGTAATACGAAACTCTTGATATTTTCCTTCTTTCATTTTCTACTTAATCCTTGCGAAGCTTACATCGTCATTTTGTTTACTCCGAATCTCATCATACATCATCGGAGCAAGAGTGAGTGCTAATAGCTGGCCTGCTATAAGTTCCAATCCGAAGTCTAGAATTTCCTTTCTCAAAGGTGGAGACATTGCTTGCATTGACATTAGCGTAGCCGCAGTCTTCCTACTCAAAGTATTGGCCACTCGGTTGGCCTTCCTAGGATGATAAAGGATTTCAAAATCGTAATCCTTCACCAACTCTAGCCATCTCCAGTGTCTCATGTTTAGGTCCTTCTGAGTAAAGAAGTACTTCAGACTTTGATGATCGGTGAAGATCTTGCATTGGACCCCATACAAATAATGTCTCTATATTTTCAACGCAAAGACGACTGCTGCTAACTCAAGATCATGAGTGGGATAGTTCTTTTCATAATCCTTTAACTGTCTCGACGCATAAGCAATTACCCTGTCATTTTGCATTAAAACAGCTCCAAGACCCATCTTAGATGCATCACTATATATTACAAATCCGTCATCTCCTTTCGGAATAGCCAAAATTGGTGCTGTCGTTAGCCTCTTTGTCAATTCCTGAAAACTTTTCTCGCAAGCTTTAGTCCATTCATACTTCTTTCCTTTGCATGTTAGATTTGTAAGTGGAGCTACTATCTTAGAGAAGTCTTCTACGAATCTTCGATAATAACTTGCTAGACCCAAGAAGCTCCTTATTTCACTAGCATTTGTTGGTTGCTTCCAGTTGAGAACGGCCTCTACCTTAGCAGGAACTACCATGATTCCTTCCTTTGATATGACATGCCCCAAGAAAGACACTCTGTCGAGCCAGAATTCACACTTAGAGAACTTTGCATAGCTTGTGTCTTCTTAATGTCTCTAGCACAATATTCAAATGCTCCTCATGTTCTTCTTGATTCTTTGAATAGACAAGAATATCATCGATATACACAACAACAAATCTATCAAGGAAATCCTTGAATACCTGATTCATCAAATCCATGAAGACCACTGGTGCTTTCGTCAGACCAAAAGGCATGACCACAAATTCATAGTGACCATACCTCGACCTAAAGGCTGTCTTAGGAATATCCCCTTCTTTAACCTTTAGCTGGTGATCACCCGACCGCAGATCAATCTTTGAGAACACTGATACAACCTGATCAAACAAATCATCTATACCAGGCAACGGGTACTTGTTCTTAATCGTCACCTTGTTTAGCTCTCTATAGTCGATGCAGAGTCTCATAGTGTCATCCTTCTTCTTTACAAACAAAACTGGAGCTCCCCATGGAGAGTGCCTCAGCCTGATAAAGCCTTTGTTAAGTAGCTCCTTTAATTACGTGTAAAGCTCTTTTAACTCTGCAGGAGCCATTCTATAAGGTGCCTTTGAGATTGGATTGGTACCTGGTGCGAGCTCAATTCGAATTCTATTTCTCTTTTAGGTGGTAAACTTGTCAGATCATTAGGAAACACTTTTGCATATTCACATACTACAGTCACATCTTCAATTCTTATCTTTTCTTCTTGGTTTTTGTCCACAATGTTCGCCAGATAGCCCATGCAGCCATTTGCTAATAACTTCCTTGCACTCATTGTAGATAAAAACATGTTGGGTTTCTTTCTAGACTCGCCAACATACACGAATTTCTGTTCACCTTCTGGATGAAAGATTACCTTTCGTTTCTGACATTCGATAGAAGCATTGTACTTGCTTAGAAACCCATCCCAAGAATCATATTGTAGTCATACATGTCGATCACGATGAGGTCAATGAAAAGTTTCCTATCAGAAATCCATAGGGGTACCGTACGTAGACAGTGCGTAGATAATATCACTTCCCTAGAGGGTAGTGTCGTAGTGAATCCCTGTCTCATAGGCTCTAAACGAACCTATAACTTCTCAGCAAATGACATGGATATAAAAGAATGTGTAGCACCCATATCAAAGAGAACATTAGCATTGGAGGCTTCAACAACCACTTGTTCTTTTGTCATGGCATAAATGCAGGCATTTGTAGGTGGGGCTTCAGGTCTCCCTTGACTGATTAGTGGCCCTTAAAGGGAAGCTTGCATTTGATGGAGTTAGACTTGAGGAGGAGCTCTTTGAAGGACATTAGCATTTATCAGTTTGGGGCTATTCTTGACAAAATGATCTTCACGCCCACAAATAAAACATTGGTTTGTCCCTAGATGGCATTCTCTTGGATGTTTCTTTTCACATTTGGTGCATGGTTGAAACCGCCTGCTATTGTTGTGCTGACCATCATTATGCCTCTTGTTGTCTTGGCCCTGCTGGTTTTGAGGATTGCCCTTCCTCTTATTGTTCCTCTAGTTTTGGTTGTTGTTGTTGTTTCTGTGAGGAGGACGGTTCTGGTTGTTTGCATTGTTGGCTTGCTGACCAAACTATGGTTGTTTCCTTCTTAGCTTTGACAAATGGAACTCTGCACGTTGGGCCCTCATAACAACCTGTTCTTGTGTCTTGGGTGGACTAGCTCCATCAACGATCGCAGCAATTTCTGGCCTAAGGACTCTGATCAGTCTTTTGACCCTTTCACTTTCATCAATAACCATCCCTGGGCATAGGCGAGCTAGCTGGTTAAACTTTGTCACAACATCTGTGACTGACATATCCCCCTGGTGCAGGTTCTCGTACTCCTCATAATGCTTCCTTGTAACATTCATGTGGAAAAACTTCATGTTAAACTCATGAACGAAGTCATCCCATGTCATCCCTTCAACGTTCTGACTCTGTTTGATGCCGTCCCACTAAATCCCGGCCTCCATGGTGAGACAATATGATGCACAGAGAACCTTCTCATTGTCAGTGAAATCCATGAGACTCAGAGTGGCCTCAATTGTCTTCAACCATCCTTGAACGACTAACAGATCCTTAGAACCCTCAAAATCTACTGGCTTAACTCTCTTCCATCTGACTAGAAGGGGTTCCTGATGGGCCGCTCTTGGTTCAACAGCAAGAGCTGGGACTTCATTAACTTGTGGCTGAGGAGGAAGAGGAGGAGGAGGCACGTCATGGCCTCGTCGTTCACCGTTTTGACCATTGGCCCTTAATTTGACAGTCTCTCTTCTTTGATCCTCCAACTGCCTTTGCAGCTCAGCGATCATCATCATAAGCCTTTCATTGGTCTGGGTGCATGTGTGCATTCTTCTGTGGCCAACCATCGTTAATTTCCTAAAAGAATTAAGAACTTAGAAATAATCTTCTAATATGAGACAGGTTTTCACTACTAGAACATTAATCGTTAAACTTTTAAACCTTATCCTTATCATCATACTTGCATCAAAACATCTAAATTTAAAACATACTTACTTGGAGACTTGGACTGACGTGTGGCGATATGAATTGTAAACGGAAATTTGCTCTGATTCTAAAGCCTGTAACGCCCCGTTTCGGACGTCATAGATATCATACATTCATCCATAACATACTTTTTATGTAAGTTAAACTATTAGAACAAAACTTAATTGAAAGCATAATTAAGAAATCATAACCAGAATCCATGCATAAAATAAACTTGCTTCTTTGGCGTTCTTAATCATAAAACTTGCTTCTTTGGCATTCTTCCAATTACAATTCATCATCCTTTTCTCACACGCCTTTCCATATACTCCACCTAGTCCATGACCTTCTTACCCTTATCTGCAACATGATATAAACTTGAATAAGCTAAAACTTAGTAAGTACATATATTTCTCATAATTTAAAAACATTTCATAAACATCATCATCATCATCACTTTCGTAATAGTGCATTAAGCACATTTTTATAGAAACATATCTTTCATTACTTTGACCATATTAAAACTTATTCCATTTTATCTTAAGGGCCCAAGTGTTGCACCATAATCATCATCGTAGGCGCGCCGTCATGAGAGGAAAATGGTAGCTAATCCTAAACCAAACATGACATCATAACATATCATAACATTGGTGTGCAACACTTATTTAGGTGATACATATATATACATATATATACACTTTTATGCTTTGAAATACGTCATCATCATACATGCATATCTTTAAGAACATAAAAATCTTTCCTAAGAAATCTTTAAATGAAATCATCATAAAATCATCATAGATATCATCAATAACATATTTTCAAACCTTTATAACATATCATGTTGCAGGTGAGAATGTACTTACCCGTATAGCTTACATAACCTTAACTTAGTAGACTTAGTAGGTGACAACACCGTGGTCTCGATGTGCTCGCTTCATCATGTGCTCATGTCATACATTCATAAAAAAATAGCAATTAACATTTACTTTCATAAAACTATAAAATCATCATCACATAATAACTTCTATTTGCATATTCCATCACATATCCTTTCCTTTCATGAAATTATAAATTTCAAAACCATTTCATCAATATTAAAGCATTAGCATCACCCATCAACACAAAACACTTCACTGAACTACATGGATTCAAGACTTAAAAACTCAACATTCACACATACTTTAGGCACCACACTTGACAGGGGTAAAGTTAATACATAAACATATTACCATGATTTTTTTTTAGTCATAAAAATTACATTAAGTATATAAAACAAGTCATACATAACAAACATGAAATCTGCCATTAACTTACACAGTGAGTCACATAAATTCATCATTTTCAAACAATTAAAACACATATATTTTAACTCTAAAATAAATACTAACATATATTACAATATCATAAAATTATTTCAAAATCAATAAAATCATTTAAACATACAAAACATCACATAATATAAAAGTCCAATAATAACACTGTTAAAGTAGTTTCTCGACCTAGTCTCAATAAAAATTTCATAACACATAAAATACTCATCAAATAATCACCGAACTTTCCAGTTCATAACTTAACATATACGTGAACATAATAGCCAAATTTCGTAGCAAACAAAGCACATTTACCCCCTTGAACATAAATCACATTTTCATGCATCATAACCAAACAACAATATTTTATTGTGAGTGGTAGAAGATAGAAAGTTCATAACTTAATTTATAAAAATTGAAATGACTTGAAACTTGGAAGAACACTACCCAACATAATATGAACATCATATCAAAATCTCATAGCAAAATAAGATTCCTAGACAAAATTATGGCTATCGGAGTAAGGAGGAAAAATACATTTTAGAAACATCGAAAATGAAAGTTCTTACCTTAAACAAATTTTCTTCACAAACTCCTTCAAATTCAACTAAAGAAATTTCAATATTTCTTACAAATAATTACAGAGCAATTTGAGAGGAAAAGAAAAAGAAGATGTGAAGAGAAGAGAATGTGTGAGAGAAACCATAAGTAAGAGAGAGAGAGTAATAGAGAGGGAGAAAAATAACGTAAATAAGGATAACAAAAAAAAAATCAATGCCCTCAATTATGTTAGGAATTTTCTAACTAATCTTGGACTAATTTGCATGGAGAATGGAGAGAAATGAGGGAAAGTCAAATCGTCATCTCATCTTACCATATTTCAACACTTCAAAAAGGAAAACCATGTCAATTACGTTCAATCAATCAAAAGTCAAATGTTTTATTTCCTTAAATGAGGAAATTAATCCATAAATATTTCAATTAATCACATTAAACCATCAATCATCGTAATCATATCAATCACAAATTTGGAGAGATTTCTGCTGACTGCTCGTCAGCTATCATTGGCTTGCCGATTCTTAACTTCGGCCTGCTGATTCCATGAGGTTTGGCCTGCCGATCCTTGAAAGGCTATTCGGCCTGCCAAACTTGAAAGTCTGGCCTGCCGAACTGTCCTTAAAATATAATGCATCCTAGCATTTAAGTCATCATTGCATCATAAATAAACATACATTGTAATTAACATGAACACTTGAGCACATCAATTCCACGCGATCGTCACCTATCATAAAACTTAAAATAAATGGTTAGTGACAATAATATCATAAATAAATATGGATAACACTTAACATCGTCACTATCATTACATAATTCCGTTACATGAAATAGGCGGGTGTTACAAGGGATATAGATAACCTAACAATCTTTACATGAATAAAGTGCTCAATTTTATTCCCTCAATTATGGATCTTATGATTTAGACCGCCACCTTAAGAATCGTGTCTTCCGCATAATCTGTCCATCATATGCCCAATTCTTAAAGGTTTAGACCGACAGTCTCAGACTATTGTTTGCTTAATATACATTCAACAAATATGAATGTAAAGAGGGCAAGATTTGGTATATAAATAATAAATAAATTCTTTATTGATAAAAATGTCTCTAAAAACATATTTCATTTTTACTCCTTAGGGCATACATGTCTACCCTTAGGACCTTGCCATTGATTTTGGTAAGCCAAAGCATTCATTATCCTTGGTGGTAGTTTATACAAGGGCGTTTAGTGTGTGGGTTTTCGAAACCTTTTCTTCTTACCTCAAATAATGACAACTACTACAGACAGTGTTGTGAGAAAAATGCTCAAAAGCTGCTACAAACACTTGGAAGCTTAGTAGGCCATAGCATATAGGTCTTCTCATATCCAAACCATGAGATTTAAGTTTTATGTCATTTTAACTATGGTGTTGATTATTTAACTTTAATGTTTTAATTTTCTCAAAGTCATCATCATGACTGTGTCGTTTTCCTAATTGAGACTATTCTGACAACTTGTGCTTATTGGCCTTCTTTTATTATTGGTAGGAGTTAGACCCGTAAGTTTGATGCTTCATTTACCTTGAGCTTAGAAATGCTAAGTAATGATGAAAACTTAGTATCATTTGACATACTTGTCATTCTTGTTATCATTGCCATCGTTATAAATCTTATTATTAGTACTATTATTATTGTTATTTTGTTATGGATACTAACTCCAAGGGAGGATCAATCTCTACAACAATATCACTACAACATTCTTGTTTAACGCCCCTTAGCTCAGACGTCAACTATGTTTATATTTGTTATGGTGATAAAAGAAACATTCTTGGTATAAGAACATACTCAAAACATCACATTCAATATCACTACAACAAGCAATTTGTGTAACGCCCCTTAGCTCAGACGTCACAGATATCGTTACAATCATACATTCACACTTATTAAACCTTAAACATAAACGTAATTACATAGCTTATATGATGTTTTCAAATATAAACATAGTTAAACATACATAACTAGGATCCATTCATACATCTAATTTTTTTTTATAACTTATCATTGTTTAAAATAACATTGTTTAACTTATTCCATATCATAATTTATTCAATTATACTTTAAATTAATCATGAACTTATTTAATAATATAGGTATTTCAAGTTGTAAAATCAGGACTTATAAAAAAACATCACATCCTATCTCCTTAATCAACTCATCATATAAAAGTCACTTACTCCCACAGTTCGGCAGGCCAAACTTGGGACTTCGGCAGGCCGAACATGATCGGCAGGCCGGAGTTCCCTAAACCTGCAGGTTGGCAGAGGCTTTGCAATTCAGACCAAAAACTTATCAACGTTCGGCAGGCCGACCAAGGATCTTTGGCAGGCCGACCGAGCCAAAATCTTTGAGAAAAACTTAATTTTTAAAACAAACCAACTTTTCATAAAATGTTGCGGAAGTTCATAATTCATTAAAAATGATAAAATAACTTATAAAACTATAGTATAAGTATTCCTAAAACTTAACATAAAAATATGTTTAAAATATATAACTTGATTAAAACATAAAAACATTCTTCTTGGCATGCTTCCGGCTACAATTCATCATGCATAGTGCTCACATGCCTCTCCATGTCCTCCACCTAATCCATGAGTTTCTTACCTTTATCTACAACATGACATAAAACATGATTAAGCTAATGCTTAGTAAGTACATATAATTCTCACAAATTAAAACATTTCATAAACATCATCATCATCATTGTCATCATATCATAAAAGTGCCTTAAGCACAATTTCAAAGAACATATCTTTCATTGCGTTCATCATTTAAAAACTTATTCCATTTTATCTTAAGGGCCCAAGTGTTGAACCATAAACATCATCATAGGCGCACCGTCATGAGAGGAGAAGGGTAGCTAATACAAAACCAAACATGACATCATAACATTTCATTTCATAACATTGGTGTGCAACACTTATTAGGTGATACATATATACATAATTTTCATACTTTGAAACATGCCAAAATCATGATGCACAACTTAAAATCATGAAAATCTTTCATAGAAATTCTTAAGGAAAATATCCATAAAATCATCATGAATATCATTATGAACATAACATCAAATCTTGTAAAAACATGTTATGTTGCAGGTGAGAATGTACTTACCTTAACAGCTAGCTTACTTAACCTTAAATGATTTGGTGATGACGTCGTGGTCTCGAAGTGCTCGTTCCTATGTGTGTTCATGCCATTTTTCTATTTAAAACACAATAAAATCAATACTTAACATCATAGCGTAAATCGTCCATTCATATAACATTCACATATACAGACATTCATCTCATATTACAAACATAATTCATAACCATAAACATTGTCATCACATAAACATGTTATTATGATTTTTCTTATATTATAAAAATTACCTTAAGCATATAAAAATAAACCATACATTTTAAACATATTTATCTTTTAAATAAAACGTTTTCAAACAAATACATATATTTTAATTTAAAACTCCATACAATCATCATATTATCATGCATAAAATTATTTTATTATCATAAAATCATTTAAACATAAATAACAATTCATAAACAAAATCCAAAAATAACATTGTTAAAATAGTTATCTTAAAAATAACATAAAATACCTTCATTATATATCATACATGCACATTCTTGACAACTTTCATGAAAAACATCATATTTACCCCTTAAATATCAATACATTTTTCATACATCAAGATTAAACAGTAATATTTACTATGAGGGGTAGAAGATAGAAAATTCTTATTTTATCATAAAAATGTTGAAACAACTTGAAACTTAGGAAAACATTTCATAACACATACATGCATATCATATTAAAAATTCAACACAAATACAATACCTAAAGAATAATATTGTAGATAGATTGAGGAGGAGAATTCTTTTCAAAAACACAAGAAAAACTAAATTCTTAACTTGAAATTTCTTCTCAAAATCCTTGATTTTAACTGACGAAAATACAACTTTTCTTACAATTTTCTTGTAGAGAATTTTCGGGATAGAGAGAGAGAAATTCATGGAGAAGAGAAGAGGAAGAATGAGAATGAGAGAACGTCTCAGAACTGAGAGAGAAAAACGTGAAAATGAGAGAAAATCAGAATGTCTCAAATAGTGAATGAGAGGAGAGAATAACATGTGAGGAAAAGAGTCGTTAAAAAAAATTAACGTAACAAGTATAATGAACATTCATTGCCCTTCATTAAGTCCCTCCATTAAGTCAGAATTTCTGACTGTTAGGTGGCAATTGGCATGAAGGAGAGAAAGAAGAAAAAGGAAAGTCAAAACTCTCACTCATCACTTACCATATTTTGCCCTATTTAAATGGTTTCCCATTTAAGTTGCCATAAATCAATGCAAAGTCAAACCCCTTATTTCCTTAACTGATAAAATCATTCCATTGTTATGCCAATTAATCACATTAAATCATCCAATTAACGTAATTAACTTAGACATAATTTTGGAGAGATTTTTGCTGACTGCTCGTCAGCCGTGTTCGCCCTACTGATTTTCCCCTTCGGCCTACCGGTTCCACCAAGTTCGGCCTGCCGATGGGTTTCTTCGGCCTGCCGATGTCGGGCAGACATTTCGGCCTACCGATCTTAAAAGTTCGGCCTGCCGAACTGTCCATAAATGCCATACATTAAAACATTCATACATCATTGCATCTTAATTAAACATACATTAAAATAATTATGAACACTTGAGCACAACATTCCATGCGGTCGTCACCTGTCATAAAACTTGACATAAAAGTTAGTAACATTACCATCATATATCATTACGTATAATATAAAATATCATTAACGTCGTTACTAACTTAACGTAATTGATTACATAAAAATAGGCGAGTGTTACAATTCTCCCCACCTTATAAAAGTTTCATCCTTGAAACTTAGAATAAATGCGGATACATAGCTTTCGTGTCATCTTCACGTTCCCATGTGGCTTCTTCGACTTGCTGATTTCGCCATAACACCTTGACTAATGGAATTTCTTTATTCCTCAAGGTCTTGGTTTTTTGATCGAATATCTTTATTGGCTTTTCTTCGTAACTTAAGTCTTCTCGTATCTCGATCACTTGTGGCTCAATCACATGCGTAGGGTCCGAAACATACTTCTTGAGCATGGAGACATGAAATACATAGTGCATTGCGGACATTTTAGATGGTAACTTTAGCTGATAAGCTACTTTGCCTATTCGTTTAACCACCTCATAAGGACCGATGAATCTTGGGCTTAACTTGCTTTTGTTCCCAAATCTCATAACTCCTTTCATTGGTGCAACTTTCAAAAACACATATTCGCCCACGGCAAACTCTAAGGGCCTTCTTCTCTTGTCAGCATAACTCTTCTGACGGCTTTATGCGGTCTCTATTCTTCTTCTTATCAACTTTATTATCTCAGAAGTTTCATTCACAAAATCGATTCTTTCAGCATCTACGCTTTCCATCAACTTCTTTTCGCCAGCTTCATGCCAACATATAGGCAACCTATATTTTTTCCCATACAGTGCTTCATATGGTGCCATCCCAATTGTCGCCTGAAAGCTGTTGTTGTAAGCAAATTTTGCTAATGGTAACATTTTACACCAGCTGGTCTTAAAATCGAGAGAACATGCCCGTAACATATCTTCTAGAATCATGTTTGTCCTCTCCGTTTGGTCGTTAGTCTAAGGATGAAAAGCTGTACTGAAATGAAGCCTGGTTCCCATTGTAGTCTGTACACTCTTCCAAAACTTAGATGTGAACCTGCCATCACGATATGAGATAATTGACTTGGGAATCCCATTAAGTCGTACAATCTCCTTAACATAGAGTTTCGCTAACCATTCCATAGAGTAAGTGACCTTGATAGGAATGAAATGCGCCGTCTTCGTCAGCCGATCCACAACTACCCAAATTGCATCATAGCCATTCATAGTTCTGGGCAAACCGGTAATGAAATCCATTGCTATATCTTCCCATTTCCATTTCATTATTTGGATAGACTGCAGTCCACCACCAGGTCTCTAGTGTTCAGCCTTTACTTGCTGACATGTCATACATTTCTTCACATGCTTTGCAACATCACGTTTCATTCCAAACCACCAGAAGTTACCTTTTAGATCATTATACATCTTTGTTGCACCTGGATGAATAGAGTAAGGAGTGTCATGAATTTCTGCCAAGATCTTTTCCCTTAAATCATCAACATTGGGAACACATAAATGGTCCTTGAGGTACAGAGTTTCGTCATCCGCAATACGAAACTCTTGACATTTTCCTTCTTTCATTTCTTGCTTGATCCTTACAAGGCTTATGTTGTGATCTTGCTTACTCCAAATTTCATCATACATCATCGGAGCAAGAGAGAGTGCTGATAGCTGGCCTGCTATAAGTTCTAAACTGAAGTCTAGAATTTCCTTCCTTAAAGGTGGAGACATTGCTTGCATAGACATCAACGTGGCAACTGACTTCCTACTTAAAGCATCAGCCACTCGGTTAGCTTTACCAGTATGATAAAGGATTTCACAATCGTAATCCTTCACCAACTCTAGCCATCTTCGTTGTCTCATGTTCAGATCTCTTTGCTTGAAGAAGTACTTCAGACTTTGATGATCAGTGAAGATCTTACATTGGACCCCATATAAGTAGTGTCTCCATATCTTCAACGCAAAAACAACTGCTGCTAACTCGAGGTCATGAGTAGGATAGTTCTTTTCGTAGTCCTTTAGTTGTCTTGAAGCATAAGCAATCACCTTTTCATTTTGCATCAATATAGCTCCTAGGCCCATCTTGGAAGCATCACAATAGATTACGAACCCATCATTTCCCTCAGGAATTGCCAACACTAGAGCCGTCGTTAATCTTTTCTTCAGTTCTTGAAAACTCTTTTCACATGCATCCGTCCATTCATACTTCTTTCCCTTGCGAGTCAAGTTCGTGAGTGGAGCTGCTATCTTGGAGAAATCTTCTACGAATCTCCGATAATAACCTGCTAGACCTAAGAAGCTCCTTATTTCACTTGCATTCATCGGTTACTTCTAGTTGAGAACAACTTCTACTTTAGCAGGATCAACCATAATCCCATCCTTTGAAATAACATGCCCCAAGAATGACAATTTATCTAGCCAAAACTCACATTTGGAGAACTTAGCATATAGCTGGTGTCTTCTTAAAGTCTCCAGCACAATCCTTAAATGCTCCTCATGTTCTTCTTGATTCTTAGAATAGACAAGAATATCATCGATAAATACAACAACAAATTTATCAAGGAAATCCTTGAATACTCTGTTCATCAAATCCATAAAGGCAGCAGGTGCATTCGTCAGACCGAAAGGCATAACCACAAATTCATGGTGACCATACCTCGACCTGAAAGCAGTCTTGGGAATATCTCCCTCTTTAATCTTCAACTGGTGATATCCTGATCATAGATCAATCTTTGAGAACACAGATGCACCCTTGAGCTGATCAAACAAATCATCAATTCGAGGCAACGGGTACTTGTTCTTGATCGTCACCTTGTTCAGCTCTCTGTAGTCGATGCAGAGTCTCATAGTGCCATCCTTCTTCTTCACAAATAAGACTGGAGCACCCCATGGTGAGTGACTTGGCCTGATAAATCCTTTGTCAAGTAGCTCCTTTAATTGCGTGTGAAGCTCCTATAATTCTATCAGGGCCATTCTATAAGGTGCTTTTGAGATTGGATCGGTGCCTAGAGCGAGCTCAATCTTGAATTCAACTTCTCTTTCTGGCGGTAGACTCATCAGATCATTAGGAAACACATCTTCATATTCATGAACAACATGCACATCTTCAATTCTTGTCTACAACGTTCGCCAGATAGCCCATGCAGCCACTTGCTAATAACTTCCTTACTTTCATTGCCGATAAAAACATGCTGGGTTTCTTTCTGGACTCGCCAACATAAATGAACTTCTGATCACCTTCTGGATGGAAGATCACCTTTCATTTTCGGCATTCAATAGATGCATTGTACTTGGTTAGGAAATCCATCCCAAGAATCATGTTGTAGTCATGCATGTCGATCACAATGAGGTCGACGAAAAGTTCCCTATTAGAAATCCAAAGGGGTACTGCACACAAATAGTACATGGATAATATCACTTCCCCGGAGGGTAGTTTCGTAGTGAATCCCTGTCTCATAGGCTCTAAACAAACCTCTAACTTCTTAGTATATGACATAGATACAAAAGAATACGTGGCACCTGTATCAAAAAGAACATAAGCATCATTAAATAAGCTTGTTATCTGACCTGTGACCACATTGGAAGCTTCTGTAGCCACTTGTTCTTTTGTCATGGCATAGATCCGGGCATTCGTCGGTGGGGCTTCAATTCTTCCTTGACTAATAAGTGGCCCTTCAAGGGAGGCTTGCATCTGATGAAGCTGGGCTTGAGGTGGAGGTCTCTGCGGGGCATTGGCATTCATCAACTTGGGGTAATTCTTTACAAAGTAGTCTTCACGACCACAGATGAAATATTGGTTTGTTCCCAAGTGACATTCCCCTGGATGCTTCTGTCCACGTTTGGCACACGGTTGAAATCGTCTGTCATTGTTGTTGCGCTGACCGTCATTATGCCTTTTATGGTCTTGGCCCTGCTGTTGTGGAGGATTGCCCTTCCTGTTATTGTTCCTCCAGTTTTGGTTGTTGTTGTTGCTGCCGTTGTTGTTGTTGTTGTTCCTGTGGGGAGGGTGGTTCTGGTTGCTTGCATTGTTGACCTGTTGGTTGGGCTGAGGCTGGTTCCTTCTTAACTTTGACAGATGAAACTCAGCACGTTGAGCCCTCATAACAACCTGTTCTTGGGTCCTTGGCAGACTAACTCCATCAACAATTGCAGCAATATCTGGCCTATGGGCTTTGATCAGTCTTCTGACCCTTTCACCTTCATTCATAACCATCCCTGGACATAAACGGGCAAGCTGGTCAAACTTTGTCACCACATCAGTGACTGACATATTGCCCTGTCGTAAGCTCTCAAACTCCTTATAATGCTTCCTCGTGACATTCATGTGGAAGAACTTCGTGTTGAATTCATCAACAAAGTCAGCCCATGTCATTTCTTCAACATTCCTGCTCTGTTTGATGCCATCCCACCATATCGTGGCCTCCATGGTGAGGCAGTACGAGGCACAAAGGACCTTCTCGTTGTCCATGAAATCCATAAGTCTTAGGGTGGCTTCGATAGTCTTTAACCATCCCTGAGCTACAAGCGGATCCTTAGAACCCTCAAAGTCCATTGGCTTGACTCTCTTCCATCTGACCAGAAGAGGTTCCTAATAAGCTGCTCTTGGTTCAGCAACAGGAGCTGGGACTTCGTTGACTTGAGGCTGCGGAGGAGGAGGAGGAGGCACATCATTGCCTCGACGTTCGTCATTCTGGCTGTTGGCCCTTAAAGCAGCAATTTCCCTTCTTTGGTCTTCCAACTGCCTTTGCAGTTCAGCAATCATCGTCATAAGTCTTTCATTGGTCTGGGTGCGAGTCTGCATTCTTCTGTGGTCGTCCATCGTTAATTTCCTAAAATAATTAGGACTTAGAAATAATCTTCCATTTATGAGACAGTTTTTCACTACTAGATCGTCAATCATTAAACATTCAAATCTTAATCTTATCATCATACTTGCATCAATACATCTAACTTAATAACAAACTTACTTGGAGGACTTGGATTGACGTGTGGCGATATGAATTGTAATTAGAAAACCTATCTCTGATACCAAAGCCTGTAATGCCCCTTAGCTCAGACGTCACAGATATCGTTACAATCATACATTCAGACTTATTAAACCTTAAACATAAACATAATTGCATAGCTTATACGATGTTTTCAAATATAAACGTAGTTAAATATACATAACCAGGATCCATTCATACATCTAATTTTTTTTTATAACTTATCATTGTTTAAAATAACATTGTTTAACTTATTCCATATCATAATTTATTCAATTATACTTTAAATTAATCATGAACTTATTTAATAATATAGGTATATCAAGTTGTAAAATCAGGACTTATAAAAAAACATCACATCCTATCTCCTTAATCAACTCATCATATAAAAGCCATTTGCTCCCACAGCTCGGCAGGCCGAACATGATCAGCAGGCCGGAGTTCCCTCAATCAGCAGGCCGGCAGAGGCTTTGCAATTCAGACAAAAAACTTATCAACGTTCGGCAGGCCGAAAACATGATCGGTAGGCCGAACTTTCAGACTTCGGCAAGCCGACCGAGCCAAAATCTTTGAGAAAAACTTAATTTTTAAAACAAACCAACTTTTCATAAAATGTTGTAGAAGTTTATAATTCATTAAAAATGATAAAATAACTTATAAAACCATAGTATAAGTATTCTTAAAACTTAACATAAAAATATGTTCAAAATATATTACTTGATTAAAACATAAAAACGTTCTTCTTGGCGTGCTTCCGGTTACAATTCATCGTGCATAGTGCTCACACGCTTCTCCATGTCCTCCACCTAATCCATGATTTTCTTACCTTTATCTACAACATGACATAAAACATGATTAAGCTAATGCTTAGTAAGTACATATAATTCTCACAAATTAAAACATTTCATAAACATTATCATTATCATTGTCATCGTATCATAAAAGTGTCTTAAGCACAATTTCATATAACATATCTTTCATTGCGTTCATCATTTAAAAACTTATTCCATTTTATCTTAAGGGCCCAAGTGTTGCACCATAAACATCATCATAGGCGCGCCGTCATGAGAGGAGAATGGTAGCTAATCCAAAACCAAACATGACATCATAACATTTCATTTCATAACATTGGTGTGCAACACTTATTAGGGGATACATATATACATAATTTTCATACTTTGAAACATACCAAAATCATCATGCACAACTTAAAATCATGAAAATCTTTCATAGAAATTCTTAAGGAAAATATCCATAAAATCATCATGAATATCATTATGAACATAACATCAAATCTTGTAAAAACGTGTCATGTTGCAAGTGAGAATGTACTTACCTTAACAGTTAGCTTACTTAACCTTAAATGATTTGGTGACAATGTCGCGGTCTCGAAGTGCTCGTTCCTATGTATGTTCATGCCATTTTTCCATTTAAAACACAATAAAATCAATACTTAACATCATAGCGTAAATCATCCATTCATATAACATTCACATATACATACATTCATCTCATATTACAAACATAATTCATAACCACAAACATTGTCATCACATAAACATGTTACTAGGATTTTTCTTAAATTATAAAAATTACCTTAAGCAAATAAAAACAAACCATACATTTTAAACATATTTATCTTTTAAATAAAATGTTTTCAAACAAATACATATATTTTAATTTAAAACTCCATACAATCATCATATTATCATGCATAAAATTATTTTATTATCATAAAATCATTTAAACATAAATAACAATTCAAAAACAAAATCCAAAATTAACATTGTTAAAATAGTTTTCTTAAAAATAACATAAAATACCTTCATTATATATCATACATGCACATTCTTGACAACTTTCATGAAAAACATCATATTTACCCCTTAAATATCAATACATTTTTCATACATCAAGATTAAACAGTAATATTTACTGTGAGGGGTAGAAGATAGAAAATTCTTATTTTATCATAAAAACGTTGAAACAACTTGAAACTTAGGAAAACATTTCATAACACATACATGCATATCATATTAAAAATTCAACACAAATACAATACCTAAAGAAGAATATTGTAGACGGATTGGGGAGGAGAATTCTTTTCAAAAACACAAGAAAAACTAAATTCTTACCTTGAAATTTCTTCTCAAAATCCTTGATTTTAACCGACAAAAATACAACTTTTCTTACAATTTTCTTGTAGAGAAGTTTCGAGATAGAGAGAGAGAAATTCGTGGAGAAGAGAAGAGGAAGAATGAGAATGAGAGAACGTCTCGGAACTGATAGAGAAAAATGTGAGAATGAGAGAAAATCAGAATGTCTCTGATAGCGAATGAGAGGAGAGAATAATGTGTGAGGAAACGAGCCGTTAAAAAATTTTAACGTAACAAGTATAATGAACATTCAGTGCCCTTCATTAAGTCCCTCCATTAAGTCAGAATTTTTGACTGTTAGGTGGCAATTGGCGTGAATGAGAGAAAGAAGAAAAAGGAAAGTCAAAACTCTCACTCATCACTTACCATATTTTGCCCTATTTAAATGGGAAACCATTTAAATTGCCATAAATCAATGCAAAGTCAAACCCCTTATTTCCTTAACTGATTAAATCATTCCATTATTATGCCAATTAATCACATTAAATCATCCAATTAACGTAATTAACTCAGCCATAATTTTAGAGAGATTTTTGCTGACTGCTCGTCAACCGTGTTCGGCCTGCCGATTTTCCCCTTCGGCCTGCTGATGGGTTTCTTCGGCCTGTCGATCTCGGGCAGACATTTCGGCTTGCCGATCTTAAAAGTTCGGCCTACCGAACTGTCCATGAATGCCATACATTAAAACATTCATACATCATTGCATCATAATTAAACATACATTAAAATAATTATGAACACTTGAGCACAACGATTCCATGCGGTCGTCACCTGTTATAAAACTTAATATAAAAGTTAGTAACATTAACATCATATATCATTACGTATAACATAAAATATCATTAACGTCGTTACTAACTTAACATAATTCATTACATAAAAATAGGTGGGTGTTACAATTTGATACTTGATCAATTAAATCAACTTACACAATTATCACAATTAAGACAAGTTTATTAACTCAACCTAGAAGCCAGCACTCCATGATTTTTATAAAATTATAGAAAATTCCAATAGCTTTGAAATTTTTACACAACATCTTAACATGTACATACATCACCAAAATAAATTTTATAACATTTGAATTAGTCTAAGTGCCATTTTCATATTTTTCAAGGCACAATTAAGTTTTTGGACGAGTAACCTGGATAGCTAGCATTCCATGAATTTTTAAAAATCACAAAAAATTTCAAAATGACTTGAAATTTTTACCACATATTTTACACATCTATAAGAATTGCCAGTTTTAATTTCATCACAATTGAACTACTTTAAGTTGTTCTTTTACGTACTAAAATTCATACCTTTGTTGCTGGAATTTTGGTTGAGGCAATAGCAATAAACGAATTTTAGAAAAATCATTAAAATTCTCATGGCTTTGAAATTTTTACAGGACATAATAGACATATAGACCTACTACCAGAATTAATTTCATCAAGTATAAGTTTTCTTCTTACACGTTAAAATTTACCACAACAATCTGCCACTCTGAACAACCTACAGGCAGTCAAAAATCAACGAATTTTATAAAATCCTTCCAATTTCCAATTGATCTAAAATTTTAGCATAGCATTCTAACATCCCAATATAGTACTAGAAAAATTTTCACTACATTTGAATTATTCTAATTATTTTTCATCAATGCCAACTTTTGTAAAAACGTTGTAGTAAAATTACCAAAACAATGAGTAGTATTTATTCTATGATTTATTTATGTAATTTTAACATATGCATGTGGCTTAAAATTTGTAGGCATACACTAGACATATAAATGAGCATTCATAGATTTTTCTAGCAATAAACACATCCTATAACATTATGAAACAAATCATCACCTTTAAACATAGTTTAGAGACTATAAGAACAACATTTAGTATAAATTCTCAAACAAATCAAAATTAGCTTATATGAATTTCAAATTTTTATGGGAGATGCCTAACATATAGATATATAATGCCGAAAGAAATTTTCTAGAAATTTTCTTGAAGTCTCATGTCGATTCTTCCTAGAAAAATCTTGAAATACGGGTTTTCACCTACAAA
Source organism: Artocarpus heterophyllus (assembly GCA_025403435.1). Lineage (NCBI taxonomy): Eukaryota > Viridiplantae > Streptophyta > Magnoliopsida > Rosales > Moraceae > Artocarpus > Artocarpus heterophyllus. The sequence continues at coordinate 13,509,383 of CM046332.1, read as the reverse complement.
TGTGATTAAAAATAATTATTCATAAAAATTTTGTTTCTTAAACAAAATCAAACATTAAATCACATAAGATTATTCCCACAAATACCATAATATCATAGTAAAAATTTGATATAAAAACAAATAGAAAACTGACCTCAAAACATGGTCAAAAACTCCGTTTTGGCCCGACAACGGTTTCAAGGAAACATAGCATAACTCATCTGTTTAGCCTTTGATATTGAAAAAAATGCTTTGTGCTTAACTTGATGGTGCATAGGAGTGTTAAGATTGAGAGTTTGGAGGCATGCGAAGGGTGGCATAAGTTGGTTGAAGGTATGCCTGTGTGTTTGTCTCGGTTTGGCCGTGAAAGATTGAGAGAAAGTTGTGAGAATGAAAGGAAGAGAGGAAGATCAAATAATGAAGGACTTTGTGGTATCTAATATGGCCCTGCTATAAAAGAAGAATGCAGCCAAAACAAGAGGGGACATGGAGTGGTGAGGAGCATGCTTTCAAGTATTTGTCGAAGGGAAAGAATGGTAAAGACGTTGGTGGAGGTATGGGAGGAAAAGAAAATGATTGTTTTCTCACTTTTGGTGGGTATTGTTTTCTTGCTTTTGGTGGGTGCAATATTCTTTGCTGACCATAAGGAATGGAATAAAAGATAAAGGTGGTGGAATGGTAGCAATGCACAGGTCATGGGATGAAGAAGGAATGGTGCCCACGGGTTCCTAAAAAAATACTCTCTAATCACTCAAATGATGGTTTAGGTTAGTTAAAATTAGGTTTGGGATGTGTAAAGTTGAAGCGAAGGGATTAACAATTGATTTGGAATCAAATGGTGGCCTCTGCAATGAGCTCGTCATGAGGTTGGTGATGGACCAAACGACATGTCGTTTGGTCCTCCCTTTTTTTTTCTTTTTTTTTGTTTGCAAATCAGACTCCCAAAAACAACATATCGTTTTTGGGTGGCACTCCTAAAACGACATGTCATTTTGGGAGTTTTTTTTTCAAAAATTCAAAAATGTATAAATTTTTTCAAAATTGGACAAAAAGACTTCTAAAGTCAAAATAGTTCCTAAAATAAAAAAAATAAATCTCCCGAACATTTAAAAATTGAAAACATTTTATTCAAACATATCAAAATCCAAGTGAATCATCAAACTAGACCATTTTTAAGACAAGAAGTCTCAATAATCATTCATTTGGCACTTGGTGTCATTGGAATTTCCTAGTCCATCCACTACAAATAAAGTCGTTAGCTCATAATAAATTCATAATCGTAGATTTCACACTAACATTTTCACACAAAAATGTGCTTCTAAGTCACGATTTCATTCTGTGACACATAAAATTGTCAAATGTTACATAACATCAGTTAAAGAAAACAGTAGGTGTTACAATCTCATTATGCTATTACCACAGAAGTTTGGGGTGGAGTTGATTGTTATTTAAGGCTTACATATTGATGTGACTAAAGTTGAATTCCTCTACTAGAAGTGTAGTAGAATGTTTGGGTATTCTATCTAGCATATGGTTGACAATGAGGCAAACAGATACTTAGTTAAGTAAGCCACTTGTAAAGTTTTAAGGTTCAATAGGCAAATGAAATTATAAGGATTGGCTATCTTGAGGATTCTAAGTTGTATGATAAGTAAGACAATAGATAAAAGTGAGTAATTAAGGAGACCATAATCTAAGACAATGTTCTAATATAGAATATCCTCGAGATCATTTTTTGTTGAATTTGTATATTAGGCATCTAATATTTGGAATCCATCTTAGGAGATTGGTACCCATATACAAAATTGTGTCTTTGGTGATTTAAAGAGGATGCATCATGAGGTTTTTTCCCATTCAAATTATAGATTCGATGTTTAAACAATTGAGGTCATTTAGGAGATTGGTGATCATTCATAACTTATCCGTTTAGTAGAAAGCACATCTTAAAGTCTTAAATTTGAAAGTATTTGATGAGGTCCAAAATTTTCTTTTGGTTAGGATTCAAGAAACTCCCTCCTAATGCACTAAGTTGGCGTCCTCTAATTTATGAATTTTTGGAATGTAAATTGGTGATTCCGTTTAGTTTGAATTGTCAAGGCCTGTTCACAGGACTCTATGGGAAATATGGATTGAATTTTAGGGTGACACCGAGGATTGGGTTGATATAGTCTAAGACATTGACCTTTGACATGATTGTTGTATCTGAAGAGACAAATCATGCTTTAATGTTCATGATGAGACATGTGTTGCTTTAAGAACCATATTGTTTGATGTTAGTAAACTGTGTATGCATATCTGAAGTTTAACCTAACTATTAGGGATGTTGTCGAGCCATTGAATTACAAAATATTATCTTCTTGTGGACTGTTATGAAGGAATTAGAGGGCTTAAATTAGGATTGAGTATCCATTATCCTTGACATAGGTTCATACCTTTGTTTATGGAATTCATCATTGGATATATATATCTTATCAAATTACATGTTTCTAGGAATTTCCTAGTGATAAAATGATTATCTATTGAGGTCTTCTTTTCTACGGAACCATCAAATAGATTTTAGCTAACCATTGATTTATTGGCATTAAGAATTGTAAGGGTTGTGGAGATCATTTTAGGTCATATATTGAGTTTGGTGCCATTGAGACCAACCAAGCTCTAGGTTTGGAAAGATGATATTGACACATGGTTTAACCGTAAGTATGACACTACTAGATCGCTGTTGAGAGGTTTATCAATTAGACCTATTTTATTTATTTCATTTTAGCCTAATTCTCCAGGGAAAGACTTGGGAGAGTTCTAGGGCGCCTTGTCTGATTACACATGGTTACGTCAATAGCTACTTCAAATAGAGATACCTATTTTAATGTTAAGTATTGGGAGATTTTTCAAGAAACCTTTGGAGCAGAATTGAATTTAACACAATTTTTCATTCTTAGATCTAGGGATAGATTGAGAGAGTTTGTTAGATTCTCAAGGATATGCTTCATGCTTGCATCTTAGACTTTGGTAAATATCCGGAAAAACACCTGAACTTAGTTGAATTCTCTTATAACAAAGGGTTGTGAGATGTCATCAGTAAGGCTCCCTTGAGGTATTAAGGTAGTCTACATCAAGCATAACTTCGTTGGCTCGAACCTAGAGACAACTCACCACTAAACCAGATAACATGCCAAACAACGAGGAAAAGTTCGACCTTTCACAATGTGATGTGACGCTTCAAGAGAAATGACTCACGAAGAGATGCCAACTTAAGTCATTAATCGCAAGGTAACAAGTTTGCAATGACAAAGATTGCATTAGTCAAAGTCTTATTGTAGCACCACCATAGGAATGAAACAACTTGGGAATTAGAGTCAACAAAGCAAGAAGTATAACCATACCTATTCTGCTTCTAAGGTTGGCTTTAAATTTCATGGACAAAATTTCTGTTGGGGGGTAGAGCTGTAATAGTCAAAAAAATTTAATTACAATTTATTATGTGTAAATTCGGTCAATTAGTGTTTCAAATTAATTTGAGGTATGCAAATTATTTTTTTTGCATAAACAATATCTATTTACATATTGAAAATGCATTTTGTCATAAATTTTAATTTTTGAAAAGTACCCACTATTTACATTATTTATACTTATACCCCACATTTAACTTTTGTTTCACAATCACTCTACATTTTTCCTTTATTTCAAAGACACCCCAAACCCCTCCACTCACCCATGTAACCCCACCAAAGGAGACAAATCATGAAACTTTTTTTTAGTCTCAACATCTTGAGACACCCCTACCCCACTCCACTATCTAGAGCAACACCCACTCACCCTTTTCTCCTCCCTCCCACATTGCTTTCTCCCTCTCCCTTTCTCATGTTTCTGCTGCAAAGCAAACCTAGAAAATAGCCACCAAGAACCAGCTAAGAACCCAGCCAAAACATAGCCAAAAAGGTCAAGGAAAGAAGCCAGTTTTCTTGCCTAAGAATGCAACTGAGACACAACTAAGGACACAAGAAAAACCCAGCCAAAACAAGATAAAAATGTAGCCAAAAAAACCAAGAAGGATAGCCCCTCTTCTCGTCCCAAACTAACCAAGAATGTCACCTTATGGCCAACCAACTTCATGAGTACAAGCTTGGTTTTTAATCCAAATATTTGGTGTTTTTAAAAGGAGTTTTGAGGTAGGTTTTGCTAATACAAACTTAGCTTTTAATTTGTGTTTTCTTCAAGTTTAATGCATAATTTTCATGGTCAAAGTTCAAATAAATTTCTGGTTCATATGAATGCATACATTTGAATGTTGGTGAACAAAAACTTGAGTTTTATGCTTAAACCCAAAGTAAAATTTCATTTTAGTTTGACAACAATGTTAGAAACATGTTAGGAATGTTTAAAACAGGTTTCCATAGCTTTATCATTGATGATTTAAAATTTTCACTACATTTTGCAAAATATTTGATATTCCAATTATTTTCTTATTTATCGTATTGTTTATGTAAATACCTTAATTGTTTTGATAAGTTAAAGTTTGTTCAAATGTTATCCTAATGGGCCTTTCACTCATTTTTGTGTTTGAAATTAACCCCTACCAAGCAATGTAAATAGTAGTGCTAAGTGAGTACCAAGATGGCATTGACAAGTCCTTAATATGTATACCGTGATGTTTTCATTTAGGCTTATGACATATGTCAAGCTTTTAAGATAGTTTGTGTCAACGCAACTATATTGTTCTCTTCCTAATTTAATTTAATTATATATGTGAAATGACTCTATGGCCGTACACTGTTCCTATGATGTACTTTGATAAAATTTACGAAAATTGTTGGTCACTATGAGATAGTTATTTTGTTTCAACTTGTATTCTTTGTTTTAAAATTTGTGTCTTGTAGTATTTTTTTAAATAATCCATAACTATAAAAAATAAATAAATAAATTGTTGACCTTCTAAATAACATGTATATTTTGCATAAACAATGGTTGTTCACATGAATAAGTGGGAATTAAAATAAAACGTCTTCGTCGATTCTTTTATTATTCAGGGATTGGCTTAAGAAAGTAATTACGTTATATTTAATTAATTTCATTTCTAATTCGATTTTGAGTTTTGAAATTTTTCCTAACCTAAATTATTTTCTTAAACGAATCCTCCACATCATGCCCCATTTTTGGGTCATGACAAGATGTCTATTCATTACGAGAAGAAAAGGTTCATGTTTCTACCATGCCCTGATCGCTACAAACATATAACGAGGAAATTCAAATTTCTTGCTACAATTTGTAACAAATTTATCATCGTTGTACATTTGTTTGATTTGGATGGTCTAGATGGACTATAGCAACACAACACTTTTGTTGCAATAGGTTTTTTTTTTTTTAATCTTGTAATAGCAGTGAATAATTTCATCGCTAGAATTTTTATATTTTTAAGCCTTGTTTATATTTTCTGTTTTTAAATTTGTGTATTTTACATATGTTAGAATAGTTGCCCTTGAAGCATGTTATGTTTTTGCAATGGAAATATTTATAAAAAAATAATGTGAATATTTTATTATATTTATGTACATGTATTTTGAATACTTTATGAGTATCACTAAAATTCCATAATTATCTATGGAACCGTAAATATTACATATAAATGTTATATACTAGAAGATATTATTTAAGAATAATAATTAAAGTGACCAGGATGATTAACTATTATAATTATTTATTCAATTAAAGTATAAAATCTTTAATTGAGTGTTGCTAATGAAAGTTATTTCTTTTGAGAATAGAATGATTTTATCCAAACCAATAATGTAGGGAGTCATTAGATGAGTGCACTGTATATAACGAGATTATGTAGGATTTGCACATGATATGACATGAACGATTGAATAATTTTTGTTAAATAAAGAAAGTGTAATAACATTGACCGATGGTCATATACAAGATAATCTTAATCATAAGTTATTAGTAGACTCCTATTCATAGAATTATATCTTTTGACTTATTCGGTACAAATTCGAGAATCTAATTATATCCCTTGTATTTTGGAGGCAAATGAGCGTTCAAATTTGTGATTAAGTCTAACACCTGCCTATTTCATGTAACGAACCTTATTAAGTTAGTAGCGTTATTAAGGAATGTTATTAATAAATGACGTTAAATGATATGATATGTGATGTGCGTGTTACTAACTTTTTATGTCAAGTTTTATGACAGGTGACGACCGCATGGGATCGTTGTGCTCTAGTGTTCATGTGAAATTCTAAGCATATGTTTATTTGTGATTCAATATATGATTATTTATGATGCAATGATGTATGAATATTTTATGTTATGGCATTTAATGACAGATCGGTAGACCAAACTTTAAAGCTCGGCAGGCCAAACTTCTTGCCTGAGAACGGCAGGCCGAAGAACCCCACCGGCAGGCCGAACTTGCTGGAACCGGCAGGCCGAACATGGCTGACGAGCAGTCAGCAAAAATCTCTCCAAAATTATGGCTGAGTTAATTACGTTAATTGGGTGATTTAATGTGATTAATTGGCATAATAATGGAATGTTTTATCAGTTAAGGAAATAAAAGGGGTTTGACTTGCATGATTTATGTCAATTTATATGGTTTCCAATTTAAATAAGGCAAAACATGGTAAGTATTGAGTGGGAGATTGGACTTTCCTTCTTTCTCTTCTTTCCTTCCACGTCAACAGCCATTAACAATCATAAAAATCTGACTTAATGAAGGGAATTGAATTCCCATCAATTATGTTTACGTTAAAAATTTTTAACGTTTCATTTTTCATTATTTTCTCTCCTTCTCACGTATTCCTCTCAAAAAAAATTTCTGAGACGATTTTTTTTTCATTTCTCTTTCTCTTCTCTTCTCCACGAGTTCTTCCTCTCCCTCTCTCACGAAAATATTTCTGAGTACATTGAAAGAAAAGTCTTATTTCGTTGATTAAATTCAAGGATTCTGAGAAGAAACTTCAAGGTATGTATTCGATTTTTCTCTGGTATTTTTGAAAAGAAATTCTTCTCCTCGTTTCGTCTACAATATCTTTCTTGAGGTATTGTGTTTTGTCTCGAAATTTTAAATGTGATATTGTGCATATATGTTATGTGGTGCTTTCTAATTTCATGTCATATGAATGTTTTATGAAAATATGATATCTCTATCTTCTACTCTTCACGGTAATGTTACTGTATAATTTTGAAAGTATAAAAATGTAATGATTATTCAAGGGGTAAATATGTTGTTTTCATGAAAAATTGTTATAATATGCATATGTATGAGTATGAAAGATGAATGTGTTTTATTTATATGTTATCAAATTGTTATGGGAATTCAATAAGAAAAATGTTTTAATAAATGTTATTTCTGGATTTTTTTGTTATGAAATGTTGTGTATGTTTAAAAGGTTTTATGATAACAAAATAATTTTATGCATGATAATATGATGATGATTATAGGATATGTCTGAAATGTGATGAATGTATACATGAGTGTATGTATATGTGAATATTATATGAATGAATGTTATGTGCATGGATATTTCATGATAAGTATTGATTTTATGGCATCTTTAAATGATAAATGGCATGAACACTCTAAGAAGCGAGCACATCGAGACCGCGGCGTCGTCACCAAGTGCATTGTTAAGGTTAAGTAAGCTAACAGTAAAGTAAGTACATTCTCACCTGCAACATGACACATGTTTTTTTACAAGGTTTAATGATATGTTTACAAGGATATTCATGATGATTTTATGATGATTTTTCCTTAAAGGATTTCTTATGAAAGATTTTCATGATTTTAAAGATATGCATGTACGATGATGACATGTTTCAAAGTATGAAAAGTATGTATATATGTATCACCTAATAAGTGTAGCACACCCAATGCTATGAAATGTTATGTTATGATGTCATGTTTGGTTTGGGATTAGCTACCCTTCTCCTCTCATGACGGCGCGCCTATTATGATGTTATGGTGCAACACTTGGGCCCTTAAGATAAAATGGATTAAGTTTTAAAATGGTGAACGTTACGAAAGATATATTCTATGAAATTGTGCTTATGGCACTTTTATGATACGATGACAATGATGATGATGATGATGACGTTTATAAAATGTTTTAAATTGTGAGAATATATGTACTTACTAAGCTTTAGCTTAATCATGTTTTATATGTCATGTTGCAGATAAGGAGAAAAGAATCATGGACTAGGTGGAGGACATGGGAAGGCGTGTGAGCAACATGAACGATGAATTGTAACCAGAAGCACACCAAGAAAATGATTTTATGATTTAATCAAGTTTTATATATATTTTTGAACATATTTTTTTATGTTAAGTTTTTAAGAATACTTATATTATGGCTTTATAAGTTATTTTATCAATTTTTTTATGAATTATGAACTTCCGCTATATTTTATGCAAAGTTGGTATGTTTTAAATTAAGTTTTCTAAAGGAATTTTGGTCTTGAACGGCCTGCCGAACTCTATGGCCAGCCTGCCAAAAACCAGAGGTTCGGCCTGTCGATCTAATATTTCGGCCTGCCGAACATGGATGAATTTTTAATCCGAGTTGCAAAGCCTCTGTCGGCCTGTCGGTTGAGGGAATTCCAGCCTGTCGATGATGTTCGGCCTGTCGAAGTCCCAAGTTCGGCCTGCCGAACTGTGGGAACAAATGGATTTCTAATGATGTGATGATCAAAGAGTTTTAATGTGATATTTTTATAAGTCCTGATTTTACAAATTGACAAACCTATATTATTATATAAGTTCATGATTAATTTAGGGTATAAATGAATAAATTATGATAAGGAATAATTTAAACAATGCTTTTCGAAACAACGTTAAGTTTTTTTTTAAAAAAAAAAACGTATGAATGGATCCTGGTAACGTAAGTTTAAGTACTTTTAAAATCAATAGTAATGATTAAGTTTGATATTATTTATAATTTTAAAGTTTATGCATGTACGAATGTAAGTATGTAATAGATGTAACGACATCTGTGATGTCCGAATTAAGGGGCGTTTCAGGCTTTGGTATCAGAGCAAATCTTCCAATTACAATTCATATCACCACATGTCAATCCAAGTCCTCCAAGTAAGTATGATATTAAGTTAGATGTATTGATGCAAGTATGATGATAGGATTAAGGTTTGATTTATTAATGATTAATGACACAGTAGTGAAAACCTGTCTCATAAATGGAAGATTATTTCTAAGTCCTAATTATTTTAGGAAATTACGATGGACGGCCACAGAAGAATGCAGACCCGCACCCAGACCAACGAGAGACTTTTGACGATGATCGCCAAACTGCAAAGGCAATTGGAAGATCAACGAAGGGAAATAGCTGCATTAAGGGCCAACGGCCAGAATGGTGAACAACGAGGCAATGATGTGCCTCCTCCACCTCCACAGCCACAAGTACAAGTAGATGAAGTCCCAGCTCTTGCTGCTGAACCAAGAGCAGCCTATCAGGAACCTCTTCTGGACAGATGGAAGAGAGTCAAGCCAGCTAACTTTGAGGGTTCAAAGGACCCATTAGTCGCTCAGGGATGGTTAAAGATGATCGAAGCCACTCTGAGACTCATGGATTTCACGGACAACGAAAAGGTCCTCTGTGCCTCATACTACCTTACCATGGAGGCCAGGATATGGTGGGATGACATCGAACAAAGCAAAAATGTTGAGGAGATGTCATGGGCTGATTTTTTTCACGAGTTCAACACGAAGTTCTTCCACATGAATGTTACAAGGAAGCATTATGAGGAGTTCGAAAGCCTACGCCAGGGGGATATGACAGTCACTAATGTGGTGACAAAGTTTGACCAGCTAGCTCGCCTATGCCCAGGGATGGTTATGAACGAAGGTGAAAGGGTTAGAAGGTTGATCAAGGCCCTTAGACCAGACATTGCTGCAATTGTTGATGGGGCTAGTCCACCAAGGACCCAAGAACAGGTTGTTATGAGAGCCCAGTGCACTGAGTTTCACCTGTCAAAGTTAAGAAGGAATCAGCCTCAGCCCAACCAGCAGGCCAACAATGCCAACAACTAGAACCGTCCTCCCCACAGGAACAACAACAACAACAACAACAACAACAGCAACAACAATAGTCAAAACTGGAGAAACAATAAGAGGAAGGGTAATCCTCAACAACAGTAGGGCCAAGACAACAAAAGGCACAATGATGGTCAGCGCAACAACAATGCCAGGCGATTCCAACCATGTGCCAAATGTGGAAAGAAACATCCAGGGGAATGTCGATTGGGGATCAACCAATGTTTCATATGTGGGCGTGAAGACCATTTCATAAGGAACTGCCCTAAACTAATGAATGCTAATGCCCCGCAGAGACCTCCTCCTCAAACCCAACTGCATCAGATGCAAGCCTCCCTTGAAGGGCCACTAATTAGTCAAGGGAGACTTGAAGCCCCACCGACAAATGCCCGAATCTACGCCATGACAAAAGAACAAGTGGCTGTTGAAGCCTCCAATGTGGTCACAGGTCAGATAACAAGCTTATGTAATGATGTTTATGTTCTTTTTGATACGGGTGCCACGCATTCTTTTGTATCTATGTCACATGCTAAGAAGTTAGGGGTTCGTTTAGAGCCTATGAGATAGGGATTTACTACGACACTACCCTCTGGGGAAGTGATATTATCCACGCATTGTTTGCGTAAAGTACCCCTATGGATTTCTGATAGGGAACTTTTCGTCGACCTCATTGTGATCAACATGCATGACTATGACATGATTCTTGGGATGGATTTCCTAAGTAAGTATAATGCCCCGATCGAATGCTGGAAATGAAAGGTGATCTTCCATCCTAAAGGTGATCAGAAATTCGTTTATGTTGGTGAGACCAGAAAGAAACCTCACATGTTTTTATTGGCAATGAAAGCAAGGAAGCTTTTGGCAAATGGCTACATGGGCTACCTGGCAAATGTTGTAGACAAAAGCCAAGAAGGAAAGACAAGAATAGAAGATGTACATGTTGTTCATGAATATGAAGATGTGTTTCCTGACGATCTAACGAGTCTACCTGCCAGAAAGAGAAGTTGAATTCGAGATTGAGCTCGCTCCAGGCACCGAACCAATCTCTAAAGCGCCTTACAGAATGGCCCCGACAGAATTAAAGGAGCTTCACACGCAATTAAAGGAGCTACTTGACAAGGGATTTATCAGGCCAAGTCACTCACCGTGGGGTGCTCCAGTTTTATTTGTGAAAAAGAAGGATGGCACTATGAGACTCTGCATTGACTACAGAGAACTGAACAAGGTGACGATCAAGAATAAGTATCCATTGCCTCGAATTGATGATTTGTTTGATCAGCTCAAGGGTGCAACAGTGTTCTCAAAGATTGATCTACGATTAGGATATCACCAGTTGAAGATTAAAGAAGGAGATATCCCCAAGACTGCTTTCAGGTTGAGGTGTGGTCACCATGAATTTATGGTTATGCCTTTCTGTCTAACAAATGCACCGGCTGCCTTTATGGATTTGATGAACAGGGTATTCAAGGATTTCCTCGATAAATTTGTTGTTGTATTCATCGATGATATTCTTGTCTACTCTAAGAATCAAGAGGAACATGAAGAACATTTAAGGATTGTGCTGGAGACTTTGAGAAGACACCAGCTATATGCTAAGTTCTCTAAATGTGAGTTTTGGATTGATAAAGTGTCATTCTTGGGGCATGTTATTTCAAAGGATGGGATTATGGTGGACCCGGCTAAAGTAGAAGCTGTACTCAATTGGAAGCAACCGATGAATGCAAGTGAAATAAGAAGCTTCTTGGGTCTAGCAGGTTACTATCGGAGATTTGTAGAAGATTTCTCCAAGATAGCAGCTCCACTCACAAACTTGACTCGCAAAGGAAAGAAGTATGAATGGACAGATGCATACGAAAAGAGTTTTCAAGAACTGAAGAAAAGATTGACAATGGCTCCAGTATTGGCAATTCCTGAGGGAAATGATGGGTTCGTAATCTACAGTGATGCACCCAAGATGGGCCTAGGAGTTGTGCTGATGTAGAATGAAAAGGTGATTGCTTATGCTTCAAGACAACTGAAAGACTATGAAAAGAACTATCCTACTCATGATCTCGAGTTTGCAGCAGTTGTTTTTGCGTTGAAGATATGGAGACACTATTTGTATGGGGTCCAATGCAAGATCTTCACTGATCATCAAAGTCTGAAGTACTTCTTCACGCAAAGAGATTTGAACATGAGACAACGAAGATGGCTAGAGTTGGTGAAGGATTATGAATGTGAAATCCTTTATCATCCTGGTAAAGCTAACCGAGTAGCTGATGCTTTAAGTAGGAAGTCAGTTGCCACATTGATGTCTATGCAAGCAATGTCTCCACCTCTAAGGAAGGAAATTCTAGACTTTGGTTTAGAACTTATAGCAGGCCAGCTACCAGCACTCTCTCTTGCTACAACAATGTATGATGAAATTCGGAGAAAGCAAGATGACGACGTAAGCCTTGTAAGAATCAAGCAAGAAATGAAAGAAGGAAAATGTCAAGAGTTTCGTATTGCGGATGACGGAACTCTATATCTTAAGGACCGTTTATGTGTTCCCAATGTCAATGATTTAAGGGAAAGGATCTTGGCAGCAATTCATAACACTCCTTACTCTATTCATCCAGGTGCAACGAAGATGTATAATGATCTAAAGGATAATTTATGGTGGTTTGGAATGAAACGTGATGTTGCAAAGTATGTAAAGAAGTGTATGACATGTCAACATGTAAAGGCTGAACACCAGAGACCTGGTGGTGAACTGCAATCTATCCAAATACCAGAATGGAAATGGGAAGAAATAACAATGGATTTCATTACCGGTTTACCTAGAACTACGAACGGTTATGATGCAATCTGGGTAGTTGTGGATCGGCTGACGAAGACAGTGCACTTTATCCCTATCAAGATCACTTACTCTATGGAACAGTTAGCGGAGTTCTATGTTAAGGAGATTGTACGACTTCATGGGATTCCCAAGTCGATTATCTCAGATCGTGATGGCAGGTTCACATCTAAGTTTTGGAAGAGTGTCCAGACTACAATGGGAACCAGGCTTCATTTCAGCACGGCTTTTCATTCTCAGACTGACGGCCAAACAGAGAGGACGAATTTGATTCTAGAAGATATGTTGCGGGCGTGTTCTCTCAATTTTAAGACCAGCTGGTGTAAAATGTTGCCGTTAGCAGAGTTTGCTAACAACAATAGCTTTCAGGCGACCATTGGAATGGCACCATATGAAGCACTGTACGGACGAAAATGCAGGTCACCCATATGTTGGCACAAAGCTGGTGAAAAGAAGTTGATGAAAAGTGTTGATACTAAAAGAACTGATTTTGTGAATGAAACGTCGGAGATGATAAAGTTGATAAGAAGAAGAATAGAGACAGCTCAAAGCCGTCAAAAGAGTTATGCTGACAAAAGAAGAAGACCTTTAGAGTTTGCTGTAGGCAAATATGTGTTCTTGAAAGTTGCACCAATGAAAGGAGTTATGAGGTTTGGGAAGAAAAGCAAGTTAAGCCCAAGATTCATCGGTCCTTATGAAGTTGTTAAACGAATAGGCAAAGTAGCTTACCAGCTGAAGTTGCCTTCTGAAATGTCTGCAATGCACGATGTATTTCATGTCTCCATGCTCAAGAAGTATGTTCCAGACCCTACGCATGTGATTGAGCCAAAAGTGATCGAGATACAAGAAGATTTAAGTTATGAAGAAAAGCCAACGAAGATACTCGATCAGAAAACCAAGACCTTGAGGAATAAAGAAATCCCATTGGTCAAGGTATTATGGCAAAATCAGCAAGTTGAAGAAGCTACATGGGAACGTGAAGATGACATGAAAGCTATGTATCTGCATTTGTTCTAAGTTTCGAGGATGAAGCTTTTATAAGGTGGGGAGAATTATAACACCCGCCTATTTCATGTAACGAACCTTATTAAGTTAGTAACGTTATTAAGGAATGTTATTAAAAAATCACGTTAAATGATATGATATGTGATGTGCGTGTTACTAACTTTTTATATCAAGTTTTGTGATAGGTGACGACCGCATGGGATCGTTGTGCTCTAGTGTTCATGTGAAATTCTAAGCATATGTTTATTTGTGATGCAATATATGATTATTTATGATGCAATGATGTATGAATGTTTTATGTTATGGCATTTAATGACAGATCGGCAAGCTAAACTTTAAAGCTCGGCAGGCCAAACTTCTTGCCTGAGAACGGCAGGCCGAAGAACCCCACCGGCAGGCTGAACTTGCTGGAACCGGCAGGCCAAAAGGGAAAATCGGCAGGCCGAACATGGCTGACGAGCAGTCAGCAGAAATCTCTCCAAAATTATGGCTGAGTTAATTACGTTAAATGGGTGATTTAATGTGATTAATTGGCATAATAATGGAATGTTTTATCAGTTAAGGAAATAAAAGGGGTTTAACTTGCATCATTTATGTCAATTTATATGGTTTCCAATTTAAATAAGGCAAAACATGGTAAGTATTGAGTGGGAGATTGGACTTTCCTTCTTTCTCTTCTTTCCTTCCACGCCAACAGCCATTAACAATCAGAAAAATCTGACTTAATGAAGGGAATTGAATTCCCATCAATTATGTTTAATACGTTAAAAATTTTTAACGTTTCCTTTTTCATTATTTTCTCTCATTCTCACGTATTCTTCTCAAAAAAAAATTTTGAGATGATTTTTTTTTTCATTTCTCTTTCTCTTCTCTTCTCCACGAGTTCTTCCTCTCCCTCTCTCACGAAAATATTTCTGAGTACATTGAAAGAAAAGTCTTACTTCGTTGATTAAATTCAAGGATTCTGAGAAGAAACTTCAAGGTATGTATTCGGTTTTTCTCTGGTATTATTGAAAAGAAATTCTTCTCCTCGTTTCGTCTACAATATCTTTCTTGAGGTATTGTGTTTTGTCTCGAAATTTTAAATGTGATATTATGCATATATGTTATCTGGTGCTTTCTAATTTCATGTCATATGAATGTTTTATGAAAATATGATATGTCTATCTTCTACTCTTCAAAGTAATGTTACTGTATAATTTTGAAAGTATAAAAATGTAATGATTATTCAAGGGGTAAATATGATGTTTTCATGAAAAATTGTTATAATATGCATATGTATGAGTATGAAAGATGAATGTGTTTTATTTATATGTTATGAAATTGTTATGGGAATTCAATAAGAAAAATGTTTTAATAAATGTTATTTTTGGATTTTTTTGTTATGAAATGTTGTGTATGTTTAAAAGGTTTTATGATAACAAAATAATTTTATGCAAGATAATATGATGATGATTATAGAATATTTCTGAAATGTGATGAATGTATACATGAGTGTATGTATATGTGAATATTATATGAATGAATGTTATGTGTATGGATATTTCATGATAAGTATTGATTTTATGGCATCTTTAAATGATAAATGGCATGAACACTCTAGGAAGCGAGCACATCGAGACCGCGGCGTCGTCACCAAGTGCATTGTTAAGGTTAAGTAAGCTAACGGTAAAGTAAGTACATTCTCACCTGCAACATGACACATGTTTTTTTACAAGGTTTAATGATATGTTTACAAGGATATTCATGATGATTTTATGATGATTTTTCCTTAAAGGATTTCTTATGAAAGATTTTCATGATTTTAAAGATATGCATGTATGATGATGACATGTTTCAAAGTATGAAAAGTATGTATATATGTATCACCCAATAAGTGTTGCACATCCAATGCTATGAAATGTTATGTTACGATGTCATGTTTGGTTTGGGATTAGCTACCCTTCTCCTCTCATGACGGCGCGCCTATGATGATGTTATGGTGCAACACTTGGGCCCTTAAGATAAAATGGATTAAGTTTTAAAATGGTTAACGTTACGAAAGATATGTTCTATGAAATTATGCTTATGGCACTTTTATGATACGATGACAATGATGATGATGATGATGACGTTTATAAAATGTTTTAAATTGTGAGAATATATGTACTTACTAAGCTTTAGCTTAATCATGTTTTATATGTCACGTTGCAGATAAGGGTAAGAGAATCATGGACTAGGTGGAGGACATGGGAAGGCATGTGAGCAACATGAACGATGAATTGTAACCGGAAGCACGCAAAGAAAATGATTTTATGATTTAATCAAGTTTTATATATGTTTTTGAACATATTTTTATGTTAAGTTTTTAAGAATACTTATATTATGGCTTTATAAGTTATTTTATCAATTTTTTTATGAATTATGAACTTCCGCTATATTTTATGCAAAGTTGGTATGTTTTAAATTAAGTTTTCCAAAGGAATTTTGGTCTCGAACGGCCTGTCGAACTCTATGGCCGGCCTGCCGAAAACCAGAGGTTCGGCCTGCTTATCTAATTTTTTGGCCTGCCAAACATGGATGAATTTTTAATCCGAGTTGCAAAGCCTCTGCCGGCCTACCGGTTGAGGGAATTCTGGCCTGCCGATGATGTTCGGCCTGCCGAAGTCCCAAGTTCGGCCTGCCGAACTGTGGGAACAAATGGATTTCTAATGATGTGATGATCAAAGAGTTTTAATGTGATATTTTTATAAGTTCTGATTTTACAAATTGACAAACCTATATTATTATAAAAGTTCATGATTAATTTAGAGTATAAATTAATAAATTATGATAAGGAATAATTTAAACAATGCTTTTCGAAACAACGTTAAGTTTTTTTTTTTAAAAAAAAATGTATGAATGGATCCTGGTAACGTAAGTTTAAGTACTTTTAAAATCAATAGTAATGATTAAGTTTGATATTATTTA
Organism: Artocarpus heterophyllus; assembly: GCA_025403435.1. NCBI lineage: Eukaryota > Viridiplantae > Streptophyta > Magnoliopsida > Rosales > Moraceae > Artocarpus > Artocarpus heterophyllus. The sequence goes on along the minus strand of CM046332.1, from coordinate 13,492,590 downwards.
TAATTTTAAAGTTTATGCATGTACGAATGTAAGTATGTAACAGATGTAACGACATTTGTGACGTCTGAATTAAGGGGCGTTTTATTAAGTTTGTGAACTTATTTTCGTTAGAGAATCAATAGCAATAAAAAAGGAATTTGTAAGGTTAATGAATTTTAATTTCCTCAAAATATATTATTTATAGAGGATTGTTTTATATGAAATGACTATATCTAATAGAGAACTATATAATATGAGTAATTATTTCTATAGATTCAAGAATGCAATTCTAAGTTTTTAGGAGAATAAAATTAGAATTAATAAATGGGTAATATGTTATTTAAGGAAAATTATACGGACACCCACTTATATTTTACCCAAATTACAAAGATACCCCTGAATTAAAACTAATCATACTTACGCCCTTTGACTGTTCAAAAAAATTACATAGAAATCCCCTTGTTAGTTGACTCTAAGATTTGACCTTCTATACACCTAAAATAACATTTTTGACCTTTTTTTAACATTTTAAAATGAGTAACTAATTAATTTTAACAAAACTAAAACAAATTAATTTCAACAAAGTCAAAACTAAACAATTCTAACAAACTCATAATTCAATTATGAAGAGTGTTTTCTTATTAAACTAAAAATTATAAACAAAATAAAATAGATATTTTTAAGGAAAAATAAAAATATATATAATTTATAAAAAAAAATTTAAGTTATATTTTTAAAAAATTATTAACAAAGGAAATCTGATTTTTTTTAGATAAAAAGATCTGATTTTTTTAGATAAAAAGAAATTTGAATTTTTTTAAAAAAATCTAAGTAAAAAAAAAAAACAAAAAAAATGTTCTTTCTCACCCTCTCTAGCTTTATGGCTGCAATGATGAATTGGAGCGATGGGGTGGGTCTCATCGGGATTGAGGCTGGGGGTGGGCTAGTTTGAGCTACAGGAGAGGGTCGACGAGTGTGAGGGGTGATGAGTTTTTAAATTAACTTCGATTTAGCATTGGTTGTTAGGGGCACTTCTATTTTTGCTTACTAAATTGCCCAATAACACGACTTGAGAAGTAAATTTCGGTTTTGTCAAACTACTAAAATATCTTTAATGACTATAATTTTAAATTCACTCATTTTTTTAGTCTATGTGACAAGTAGAAATAGAATGTCTAAAATGTTTGCTTAAAAATCAAAATTTTCTTTATTTTTCAACAAATACACTATATTAAATTTACAGTACTGCATCAAAGTATATATCTTCCAATTGCCATGGCATGAACTATATATTGCTTGAAAACCACTAGTAACTATATATCTTCCAACTGTAAATAGTAAGTGGATCTTGACTTCTGAACGTAATGGTCGGATATTTATAATTTTTGATATATCGCTAACAGATTTGCTATAATAATTTTGATCTTTATTTTCATTTGTTCTTAAGATTATTTCATATTTTATATGTCATAATTATTGACATTCATATTGTTTTTATGGGTTCACAAAAAACCATAAATTCTAAATGATCACAAATCTTTAAGGTTCTTAAGTAAGAACTGTTTTCTTTTTATTTTGACAAATGATCATGCTTATCATCCGTTCATTTTATCCTCTTTTTTAACAACGATTTCTAGATAAATACCCCTTTTGAGTTCAACAGTTTCTAGTTCAGTTGTCGTGGAATCGAACATTATATGTTCCCAAAGTCATGGATAGGCTCTACACTACATTTTCTTTGCACATTAGTTATAACCATTTTGAATCGAAAATTTTGAAATTCAACTATACATAACACCGGGTATACTTGAAGCAGCTTCTCATCATAAAAAAGCAAAAATTCTGCGGATACTCAACTAAAATAGTTGAATAGATCAAAATGTTTTAGTTGACGACTTTTCGTGTAAGAAGAGAACAAAACAATATAAACAGGAGGATAAATATATATATACACACATGTATATATATATATATCACACAGACTTACGTAATTCCATATCATTGAAAAGGTCAAAAATTATATGTTTTCTCTTCAATATGTTCTCAAACTGGTTTCAATCCCCCAGAAACATCGGTTTACGTTCGCTGATGTATTTTTAATCCACAGAAACAGTCTAAGTTCAATGATGTGAAAAATCACATTTTCCAATTTTTTTACATTATCAAAGGTATCTGGGTGTACCAATTTAATTCTGTGAAAAGTCAACGGAATAACAATCATAATTTTCCACATATCTTGTCAAAAGCCAATGAAGGTATTATTTTTCTTAATATTCGAAGATACTAGTCCTAATTTTCCCCATTTTGACATTTCAAAGTAAACGAAAGTATTAATTTAATTTTGTGAAATTTTAAAGGTCTCAGAAATCATAAACTTCTACGTATGGAGATAATAAAAGTATATGATGCATTTATTTCGTTCTATGAAAAATTTAAGGCATCAGAAATCAAAATTTGACATAATAAAAAAATTGTACTAACTATTTAATTCTGAGACATCAAAGGTACGAGAAATTATGATTTCTCACATAATTTTGATGGTATGAAAAGTATATGAAAGTATCACTTTAATTATGTAAAAATTCAAAGGTTCGTGAAATTAAATTTCTCACATTTTGAAAATATCAAGAATAAATAACAGCACTCTTCTCACAAAAAAATAACAGTACTACTTCTTTCAGTTAAAAAAAAAGTAATGATTACAGTACTAATTTAAATATTGTGCAAAATGAAGGCAAATGAAAGTATTAATTTAATGTTGTGAAAATCACGCGGAAAATTTCAATAGAAAAAGGTATTTTTGATGCGATAAGACAATATTTAGTCAATCTTTGTTTCTTATACGTGATCGATAACGTAAACAATGTTTCCTATATCTAATTTAAAAATTGACCAGTTGGCATGCATTAGCTATATAAAGGAGGCAATTAGTATCATATTTCTCATATTATGCAAAAGAAACAAAAAACAGAGGTCAAGAAAAATGAAGTGCTTTGCATTCTCTTCATCCTTTTCACAAATTTTTATGCTTCTTCTTTTAGTTGCAATATGGGCAGCTTCTGCTGATCACACTCATAAAGACTTCCTTCATTGCCTCACCACTTCCATACTAAACTCTACCTCTAGTTCTAAACCCATTATCTATACTTCAAACGATCCATCGTATTCCACTTTATTGAATTCATCCGCACAGAACCAACGTTTTTCTTCTCCTTGGACCCCAAAACCATTAGTTATTGTCACACCATTTCTTGTCTCCCACGTCCAAGCCACTGTTTATTGCTCCAAGAAACATGGCACCCAAATTAGAACCCGAAGTGGTGGTCATGATTATGAGGGCCTTTCTTATGTGTCCGATGTTCCGTTTGTTGTAATTGACTTGAGAAATCTAAATTCAATTACTGTCAATACAAAGAAAAAATTTGCATGGGTTCAAGCTGGTGCAACGCTGGGTGAACTTTATTATAGAATTGCTGAAAGAAGTGGAAATCTTGGCTTCCCAGCTGGCGATTGCCAGAGTGTAGGTGTTGGTGGACAAATTGGTGGAGGAGGTTACGGCTATTTGACACGAAAATACGGTCTCGCAGCTGATAATGTTCTCGATGCAGAATTCATAGATGCTGAAGGAAGAATTCTTAATAAGAAAACCATGGGGGAAGATTTGTTTTGGGCCATACGCGGAGGTGGACCAGAAAGCTTTGGAATTGTTCTTGCATGGAAACTTCGACTTGTTCCTGTGCCATCCATAGTGACGGTGTTTGATGTCCAGAGGAGTATGGAAGACAACGCAATAAAGAAGGTCTTTCATAAGTGGCAACGCCATGCTAACAAAGTCGATGAGGATCTATCAATCTATGTTAGATTCCAAACTGGGAGTTCTATGGATAATGAAGGGAATAAGAAACTTGTGCTACATGCTTCCTTCCGAGCCACGTTTCATGGTCGTGTGGAAAGCCTCCTCCAATTGATGCATAAGGAGTTTCCCGAGTTGGGTTTGCTAAGACAAGAGTGCATTGAAATGAGCTGGGTCGAATCCTTTCTCTATTTCAATGATTTCAGAAATGGAGAATCCTTGGATGTTCTACTTGATAGAAAATCTAATTTCAACATGTCGGCATTCAAAGCAAAATCTGACTATGTGAAAGAGCCTATTCCAGATGATGCAATCGAAGGTATGTTGGGAAAGTTATACGAAGAGGAGGTGGGAGCAATATTGATCGATTTATTTCCGTATGGAGGGAAAATGAACAATATTTCTGAATCCGCAATCCCATTCCCCTATCGAGCCGGAAACCTTTATATGATTCAATACTTGGTGAATTGGGAAAGTACGGAAAATATTACAGCATCCAAAAAGCATGTGAGTTGGGTAAGAAGACTTTACAGATACATGACTCCCTATGTGTCGAAAAACCCGAGGGGTGTATATCTCAACTTTCGAGACCTGGACATTGGGACAGATAACAATAAGGGTGACACAAAAAATGCTTATAATAACATTGCACGAGCCAAGATTTGGGGTACGAAGTATTTCAAGAATAATTTTGATAGGTTAGTTTACGTAAAGACTATAGTTGATCCAACTAATTTCTTTACAAACGAACAAAGTATCCCACCTCTTGTTACGCATTAAAGTATTGGGATTAGATATCTCTTTTAGGCTAAAGTAAAATTATTGTCCTTAACTTTCCTATTTCATCCATTTTCAATAAGAGTCTTCTTGCGACCATACCATGTGTATTTGATATTGTTTAAGAATGCAAATAAAACACTTTAAAAATGCTTTAGAATTTCTCTATCTATATATTGATTGAAAAGGTCCAGCATATGTGCACAATTGACCATTTCCATTTGAATTATTCGCACGGATTGACCAATACTAAATCATCAGTTTAAAAAGCATCTGTTTCAATTTTTATAAAGTTAATGTTGCATGATTCCCATTTTTTCCTTAAACGACTAATTTTATTTCATTTTGTTATTTATGATAATTTTAGTTTTAGAAAAAAACAAACCATCCTTTTTCTCTTTACCTTCATGTGGATGTTTCCTCTCTTTACCCTAGTTTTTAGGTACTGGACAGCCCGCGTTGTTTTTTTGTTTTTCGTTATTTTTTTTTTCTATTGTTCTAGTTCGTGAGATTTAGTATTTGGCAGTGAGAATATGCTGGTGTTTGCACTAAAAATCATGAGTATTTCATTTATTTCCTTTAATTTTTACGGGAAAACAATAAAGAAAAAAACCAAGGCACAAAAAGGAGGATATTACCACTATAAGAAAAACTACATTTAACTACATGTAGTTTTTGAATATCGTTGAAAAGTACATACAACGACATCTCCAACAAAGATGTCATTAATGATATTTGAAACAATAATTAACGACATCTATATAGATGTCGAATTAAAGGTCTTCTCTTAATGATAATAGTTTAGTGTCGTTATTTAACTATTGTCGTTACAAGGAAACCTTTAATACGACATCTATATAGATGTCATTAATTATTGTTTCAAATGTTATTAACAACATATTTGTTGGAGATGTTGTTTTATATACTTTTCAACGACATTCAAAAACTATATGTTGTTAATAATATGTCGTTAAATGTAGTTTTTCTTGTAGTGTATATTGGCCATTTATTTAGTCATGTACGGGCCACATGACTAAATTTTCCATGCCTACAAAAGAGGGAGAAGAAAACCACTAACAACTTTGAACTTAACGCTCAACAAATTCTTTGCCTCTCCACCCAATGATCATTCCACTTGTTGTCCATTGTCTACGTCACTAATCAGTTCTCTTTCTCAAAAGAGAGGCATTATTTCTTGCCATATTTCTATCCTCTTGTAATATCGTGAATTAAAAAAAGAATAATATATTATACGCGCTTAGTTGGCCACAAATTTAAACATAGCCCAACTGAAACATGATAACGTGCAACCTGAGTGAGCTAATTATATTATAGATCTTACATTCACAGGTACATCAGGAATATTAAACGATGTAATCTTGAGACAACGGTTATAGAAACTATTGTCTATTTGAGATACATAATATGTCTTAACATTATACGACGGTTATTATCGTCGTCTAATGTTTACTTGAACCAATTATGGAATAGGTGATTTTTTTACATGAATAGTCGTCTAATATAAACTTTAGACAACGGTTTAAATAAAAAAACTATTGTCTAATACCTACTTAGCCAATACATGGCTAGGCTTCCTTTTAAATAACATATCTTATTTTTATAATAAACTATGGAATATAGATGTCAGTCTTGTAGTATCATATCCGCTATAATGTCCTATTTTAATTCATTAAGATTAGTATGTAAAATATAGTGAATTAATGTGCAATTAAAATTTTAATTTTTTATTATCAACATCTAAACTAATTTATGTTACTGCCACTTAAAAATTTAATTTTGTTTTATTTTGAAATAAATTTGTGGTCACTTTTAATATCTAATATCAGCATACTTTCTACATTATTTTACTTATTTCCTTCAGAAACCCTAGCTTTGTCAAATTGAAAAACAACCCCCATTTACCTCACTTAGGTTTCACGTGAAATGCCAGGCCTTCAATATTTGCAAGGAGTGTTTTGTTGTCTAGAACAATGAGGTAGGATTTTTATATTCTTTTCCTTGTTAGCCATGATTTAAAGTTGTTTGGCTTGAACTTATATTCTTAAAGTATTTTTAAGAATTGATTTCTAAATTATTTTTTACAGTCTTGAGAATATATATTTTAGTAGATACAAATTCAACATATTCGGTGATATTTCCTTGATTGAGAAAATGTTTGAAATAATTTTCAAATTGGCATGAGATTCTTTAGTTAGTCGAGATTCTTCAATTAGATCCTTGAGAGTCTAGGTCATGCAGAAGGCGACGAGCAAGTCCCAAAAACCATATGGACCACTTTGGTAGTGATTCTAGACCTTGCAAAGAGTAAGTACTATATTATGATTTTCAATTAATCAAATGATGTGCTGTGGTACGAATTAGCCAAGATTTCCTATGCTTCTCACATCTATGAGCTAAGTTATCTCTTTATTTGAAGTCTAGTTGTGCTTTCCATCAAGTGTAATAACCCTTCATTTGCATGCACTTCTGATATTTTCTATTGGAATATAGTTTGGATGTCTATTTTTACTTTCCTACTATTTAATTATGTATGTACATACTATGCAGTTTAGTAGGATCAAAACAATACTCTTGTGATATTTTTAATATATTGCTATCTAATTATTTTTCTTTGAAAATGCTTTAAAATTATTAAGCACACAACAACTTAAACACTAAGATTTAAATTGGACTTAGATTATTTGGCATAAACCGTTATCTTCATTTAATTTTATTTTTTATTTTTCCTATATTTCCACAAATTTGCCTAATTTTTTTAAATTAAGTTATCATAATCCATGTTCAAGCTTAGTTTCTAATTAATTACCCAAAGTTAACAGCCAAATCATCACCTGTTTCATTCCTTTTTGTGCTTGACGCGAAAAAGTAAATTGTTCTATCGTGCATTCTAGACATTTTCAAATGACGTTTTTATGTTATTGAAAAACTAACTTTAACACATTTGAAATCTTAAAAATCACTAGTTTCATGAGTTAGAATAAAACTATTATGACATTTTTTTTTCTTCATGACATGATCTTTTCATATATTAATTAAAAATATAAAAATAGAGCCTAAAAAAATATAAAAATAGAAAAATAATTATTTTTTAATTTTTTTTATAAATGCCCTCAATCTATGTACCCAATTGCACTTTACCTATACCCCACCTTGATTTTTGGAATCCGGTCAAAATGCCTCTTGATTTCTAGAAAATAGGTCAAAATACCTCCTCTATCCAATTTCATAAACTTAATGATGTGGCATGTTATTAACAATTAATTAAATGCATTCAATTCTAATTAAGTATATAAACATAACTAATGTAGCCTCAAAAATAATAAATATAAGAAATACAAAAAAAAAAGTACTTAACTTCAAAAAAGATTAAATACAATTTACAAAGGAAAAAAGATTATATGCATGAACTAATATCAAAAACAAAAACACAAAAGCAAAAAAAAAAAAAAGAATAAACATGTGCTTAGTACTGGAAGATAATTGAGATTCTGAGACAAAAAAAACAAAAAAAAAAAGAACTCCATTGTTGGTTGTCTTCTTCCTCCTGAACCTGTTGCAGCCATTTGCAAGCGTAATCTTCCACTACGCGAACCTCAAGGAGCCTACCCCTCCACCACAACCCATCGAGATCCGTCAAGCCTACCTCTTCTTGAGCTCCACGAGTCTAGATCCGTCCATCGTTGTGTGCCACCATGCAAGCTAAAACAAGGTCTCTGCCACGAGCTTTCCTCCACAATCCCATCTTTGCCCTTGCAAGCTCTCCTCAATAGGCACTCCTCCCTCTCCGCTATAGCCAAGACGAGAGCCCTTCTTTATTGTTGCCTGCCATGAGATTGGGGGAGAAAGTTCTAAAGCAGGGTTGGGTGTTGGGGTTTGACAACACGACAAGGGGTTGCCAGGGTTGGTTTGGTTGATTTTTTTGTGGGTTTGGTTTGGTCTAAAATTTACATTAGACAAAAAGGGGAGAAAGAAGTGAGAAGAAGGAGGGAGAGAGGAAACAATCAATGTGAAATGTTTTTTAATATATTAATATTAATTATTTTATATATTTAATAAGAATTAATTATATTAAGTTAATTGTTAATAACATCCCATGTCAATAGTTCCATTAAGTGTACAGACAGAATTAAATGGAGAGGGTATTTTGACATGTTCTCCATAGATCAGGGGCATTTTAACCGATTTTGGGGAGGAAAATGAAATAGGGTATGTAGTTTAAAAGGTATTTATGAAGATAATCCTTATTCTTTAAATAGAATTTCAGTACGAGTGTATTATCACTTTAATATAAACGATTACACTGTGTTTGATAATGCTATATCATTATTAGGAAAAACAAACAAAAAAAAGTATCAGTGCTAAATTAAGGAAAACACCGTCGACTATATATATAACATTAAATATTTTTCATATATATGAAGGATAAGTGTCACAAGAGATTAACCATAAACAAGCAGGTCATGGAATATCAAACGTTAAAAGTCTACAATGGGTATTGAAAAAGTAACTCATCCATAGGTGTCTTTCTTTCAGCCATTTAATCTATAGAAATTAAAAAAAAAATGTCATTTTGACCAAATCACACAATAAAAAATAGAGTCCTATTGATAGCAATCCTATCACATTAAAAAAAATTGAATTTACAACATTTGATTTTCTTATTATAAAAGACAAGAATAACTGTACTCCAATAAACGAATATAGTTGATCAAGAATGAAGAAGTCAGAACTAAATCTATACAAGGATATCACTATTAGAACATTAGGTGTAACACCTCTGAACTTAAAGCGGGATTTATTATGTTATGTTTAATTATTAAGTGTGCCAAGTGTAAACTTAATGTTAATTTTGGTCATTTAAGATTTTATTTCATTTCTTACATTTAAAAATTTGATTTTTAGTTTTTAAAATGCCAAATGATATTTTTACAACACATTTTCCCATATTTACAAAAATGCCATCAAACCCCTTTTATTTTCTCTCTCTCTTTCTTTCTTCATTTTCCCATCTCTCTCTCGCGTCTCTTTTTCTCTCTCTTTGCACACTCTCCTACCCTATCTTTTTCTCTGATTTTCGCATAGATTTGAGCAAGAATTGAAGTTCAAATCATCAAGTTTTTATCCAAAAATGTTATTAAGGTTAGCTCCTCTTTTTCTTTAAAATCTCAAAGCTTTATCTTCAATTTTTCAATTTTTCTTTGCATATTGAATTTGAACTTTGATGAGCTTAAATAATGTTCAATTTGAGTTTGTAGGACTTGTTTTACTATGAATCTCAGCTTTATTTGGACAAAAATTGATTTACACAAGTTTTGACATTTTTCTTTGATTTTCAAATCAAAAGTGAAATTGTGTTTAAATTTAGGAAAAATGATTTCTAGTTGTTTTAAACTTTGTTTCTATGCTTTTTATGTGATTTTATACTCTAGAAAAATCAAAATAGGTTTAAATTTGGGTTTTGAGTTCAAGGAGGCCAAAACTCGAAACATAGAAATCTCTAGAATTTGTCAGTTTAGTAGGCCGAGTTTGAAGTTAGCCATGCCAGATCCATGAGTTATGCAGGCTAGATCCATGTCATCGGTAGGCTGGACTCAAGTAAGTTTGGTAAGCTGGTTTTAGCGTTTGGTAGGCTGAACTATGCAGGTTCAGCAGGTCGGACCAAGATGTTCGACAGGCCGACTGTACACTTAGAAATTTTTACTTTTACTTTTGCTTTTCAATATTTACTGATTTCAAAATGTTTCCAAAAGGATTATGATTTTGGGTTATGATTATTTTGAGTTAAAAAGGCACACTAGTAATTAAATTAACATAATGATATTTGATGAATGAAATTTATGTCTTTAAATGCAATTTTTAAGGTTTTGAACATTGGTGGAGCTTACGCTGAATTTTTTTTGGAGCTAACAGCATTGAATTTTAAATGAGGTAGGATATATATTTTCTATCCCTTCTTTGGCAGCCCATTTCGTAAATTGTTTTGGCCAAAGTTTATTTCTTAAATATTTTCTTTTAAGAATGATTTCTGATTGAAATTGAAGTTATTTTATGCATTCAAAGAAATGAGTTTATTTATTCCTTTTGATTCTCAAAACCCGTATGGTGATGTTTTATCAAGCTACACGCGAGTAAGTTTTACTATTGATTTGTTAAGGCTTTGGAATTTACTGTAGTATGAATGATTTTTGAACAATCCTTTTGTTTTCGACTACTAGTTTTAAATATGGTTTTAACTGATTATCCTACTAAGCCTTCTGCTCATGTTTTATTGTTTTTAAAAATCCTCCTTTTAGGTTTGAAGAGGAAGGAAGGACTTAGGATCGAAACCTGGCTCTAGGAGTAGGAATGGTATTTTTCTCTGGAACTGTTGTATGATACATGTACTGTATGACTTGTCCCAGTCTTGATGTAGTTTTCGTCTCTGTCAATTGTATATTTTTCATGTATTTTAGAGATGATGATTTTCAGTATTTTAGACATGTACTGTTGTTATTTGTATTATGTATTTTCAGTATTTATTTTATCTTTATTTACCTCGTTTTATTCATCTTATTTACTTTAATTTCAATTTCTCACTAACCCCCTCCCTAGGCCGTCACATTAGGGCCGTTTGATAGTATTTGGTTTTGCTTTTTGTCAGTAGAAGAATAAAGGTAAAATCTATGACTTTTTAGTACATATTCAAATTTATATTTTGAGTTATTTATCTTGTTGTATCTTGTGTTTTTGGATTATTTAGATGAGATATGTCCAATTTTTGGTTTCATTAATTGTATATCTTAATATTATATTTAGTATAAAATTCATATTTTAGTGGTAAAAAATAAATTTTGACCTTGCAAATGATCATAATATCCCAAAAAAGAGGAAAAAAAAAACTTTATACTCAAAAATTGAAAAAAAAGTTAACGGAACACTTTATTAGAAAAGAAAAAAAATCCTTAGAAAATGAAAATGAAAGTGAAAATGACTGAAAATGAGAAGGCAAATGATTTCATACCAGGAAAAGTGATCAACCTTATAACAACTAGAAAAACAAAGAAAAGAAAGAATTCATCCCCATCCTTCTGTTCTCACGAGTCACGACAACTATCCAAATCCAAACGTCACGATCACCATCCTCGTCCATGAGATCATCATCCACCGTCTCTAAGTCTAGGGCTCTTTACATATACATCACAAGCATAAAATGTCATGCTACATTATCACATTATATTCAAAAGTGCTATATATATCCTTGAGGTACCAGCAAATAACTACTATGATACTGGTATCCAACCAAAATACTAGGTAGTATTCAACCTTTATACCAATATCATACCTATTGATATTCACCATGATACCTGCCGTTATCCACCACATAACCAGTGGCACTAGCATCATCGGAATAGTTAAAAATAGGAAAAAAAAAATCCAAATTAAAAAAACATACCATAAACAACAACTGGTATTAGATTGGTATTTGTCGTGGTTACCAAGCGGTATCTGACATCATCAGTTGTCATTACTAACATGACAACGATTACTGTTCAGTAACCACCATGATATCAACCAGTAACTATTGGTTTTTGTCAGATTCTCTCACCAAAGCACTTGAAAAATCACAAGATACAACAAAAACATCATAGAGCACATACAAAAAATCACAAAATATTTTGCCAAACACACTTCATATTGCAAAATCTGAAAGAAAAAAGGAAAAGAAAATTGGTGTTTTCTCCTACATACAAATTGGTGGAGGACGGCCACGGATCTCCTCTTGCAGTCGCAATGATAGTCGCCGTTTAGGACAGGAGTGGTGTAGATCTCCACGCGGTGGAAGGCGGAGGCCATGGTCTCCTCGACTTCATGAGATATCCATGGCTTCGCCTTGATAGCGTTGCAAGCTTGACAAGGGAGAATCGAATTTGGCGAGCAAAACGAAGACATGTCGTCATGATCTACTCCCATTGGTTGTTACATAGTCAAACGTTCTATCGTACTAGTGCTTCCTCAACCAACAGCAAATAAGTCAGAGGAGGAGATTGGCACAAGGAGAAAGGTGGCTGTGGAAGAGAATCGCATGAGCATAAAGTAGGGAGGCTGGGGAAGAAGGTTGGGAGGGAGAGTAAGAGGGAGGCTTGGGAAGATGGCACAGGGAGAGAAAAAGGGGGCGGTCTGGGAAGATGACGAGGAGAGAGAGGGGAGGCGGCGAAGGATGGAGAGAGAGAGGAAATAAGAAGCACCTGAGAAGGGTTAGAAAAAAAATCCTTGATCTAGTTTATGTGTATTTTAGTCAACACACTAAAATTCAGTTATGCCTTTGTGACATATTTTCAAATAGTTTTTAGGTGAAAACTGAGTGGTATAAATCAATCCAAGTGAAAAATATGTGGTATGTAGCATGAATATTTCCCCTAAGTCTACCACTTCAAGGCCCTTATCAATATTGGATGCAAAACCCTTGGTTCCTTAAATTCGCTCACTAGTGTTTTTTTTTTTTTTTTTAACTTATCATCATCATCATCATTCTAAGTTTGAATGCAAAATCAAAAGGTCCTGAATCAAATGGGGCTCATGGGTGTTTGATGAATTGTTTGGCTATTATGCAGCTTTGAATCGGTGAACGTCAAAAAGGTTCTAAATGATCGGGGCTCATAGGGTTTTCTCAAGTTCTTTCTTATTTCTAGAATCGGCAAACATCCATTCATTAGTTTTTTCTTATTTTTAAAAATTTTAAATTTTTCTTTTGTCTTTTTGAGGGATGTATTTTTGGTATTCTAAGATTAAAATTGAGTGTTGACTTGAAAATGCATTATCTATTAAATGTAACATGACAATATATATTTGGTGAGATAAAAAACTTAGAGTATGTTATTTGAATAAACCTATACTATAATATATTGGGAAAATATTTAACTATACTTTAATTTGAAAATGTTAGAAATTTATCTTGAATATTACTTCTACGTTGTTTAGTCGGTTTCCATTATCTAGTTTTCTAGTTTTTAATATTTAAATTGTAAACTGACAAAGCTTTAAATTGCTTTTGTAAACTCCACATATATATATATATATATATATATATTCTATTTATTCAATATAAAAGTTATTGCCATATTTTCGTTATCCACTATATAGTATAGATATAAAAGGTAAATCACCCTTGCATTATGATTTGTTGAGTGATTAATAAAATTTAAATCATAAAATTACATTTTATGCCACAATTTTAAAAAATATGTTAATTTATGTCACAATTAAAAAATTGCACTACACTATCATTTATATTATATCTCTATAAGTGGTGCACACTTAAAAATGCATAGGCTTTTAAAAAATAAATCTCAAAAGATAGCATTTATGAAAATTACCCTAAAATTTTCAAGCTATCCCGAAAAAAAGGTTTCTTGGCCAATGGAACATAACAGAAATAAGTTTCTTTCTTGGTCAAAGCTTCACATAGCATATCATAGTAGTCAATTTTTGAAGATCAACTGGTATATTATACTGTCATTTTCAATTGTCAACGACCCAACTCCATCGCCTAACTTGATCGATTGGGCATTAATCACATAGATATGCGCGGTGTACATGATATTCAATTGTTTATATTGTTCAGATTGCTTTCTTAATTAATTTCCTTTTTGGATATTTAGTTGATACATAATTAATTGATCCAAAGCTATCCTTTCAAAAACTAATAAGTTGACAAGCTATCCTTTAAAAAAGCTTCTTTTATTTATCATTGAAATTTGTAAAAATAAACCTCAATATTAGAATAACTTAAACGCCACATAAAATGTTGTAACGATTAAAAAAGAAGAAGTTCATATATCAATCAATAGAAATCAAACGTTAAATTTGTCATATGTTATATTTGGTAGTAAATTTTTCATCAAGTTCAACATATACAATTTTACTATTAGCATGTCAATTTTTTATATTGTATTGGGAGATGCTTTAGTATACAGATGTCAATCCTGCAGTATCATATTAGGCTGACCTATAATTGACTAAGCACATGCATGCTTCCAGCTTCGTGTCATCCTTGGCATAGAGCGCGGAAGCTTAAAAAACTTATATTGATCAAAAACTTAAAGTTTAAGATGTAGTTTACCAAAAAAAATTATAATTTAAGGTGCAATAATATAATTTACTTAAAACTTACAATTTTAGACCTGCGTGTATGCATGAAATATGTACATTACGTTGTCCCATCAACCATTTTAGACTTCAAATGATTTTTTAATATTATGTAAAGCCATAGAAACGCTTACAAAATGTTATCGTAACAGTCATCTTTTTATAGCAACATGAGATAATATTGAAGATTTTACAAAATTTTAAAAACACAGTTAGCAATTTCACTGCAAATGTACTTTCCATGAGCAATAGTGAGAACCGTTGAATCTATGAGGCCGTGGAATCCGAAGACTAGATGGGTTTCAACAATTCAACATTTGGAGAAAATGATTTTCAGAGTTTCTCAAGTTTACATGGAAGGAAATAAGGTGGGTTTTACAGCTTACGCGACTACAATTCTATATTTTTGAAAGACGGATATTGATCGGTACCAATTTCTTTTTCCTTTTCCCGAAGATTAATTATTAATAATTAACTTGCAGGTGATGGAGCAGGTATGTCGTGTTTCCGATTTAGATATGATTGTTAGAATAAAATTGTGATGAAAACCATCATCACCCAGGATCGTTCATGTCAAATCATCAAGAATATTAATAAGATGCGGAAGCTAACCTGAATCCATTGATAGAATGTGATTCTTGAGTCTTTTGGTTGAGGATCTTCCAAGTCTGGTACGTAAATCCTCCTTATCAGAATGTTCTGTAATCTCTCTGTAGATGGGTAACAGAAAAATAATGTACGTACTGACTTGGGGACCACAACCCCTTTATATAATTGCTAAGCCCTAGCAATTATCTTTAATTACCAATTTAGCCCATCATAAAATTAGTAATTATAATTTTGGTCTCTACACATAGGAGGCCCACACTTAATGATGCATTAAAAGCCCAAAAACCTAAATTGATCACTTTTAATTGGGCAACCTTATTGATAGCCTTTAATTCATATTTATTTAATATATTGGCCCATAATTGGATTTTGATCCAACAATCTCCCACTTGGGCTATATATGAAACTTTATAAATGTGAATTATACCTTATGAACTCATGAATTTTGCTATCAAAACCTTATGCACCTCAACAATCTTGTCCATTAACCATATCAATATAGGACCAAAGTGACCTTCGTTACATATGTCGTAACTAGACCCATCAATAATCACATATACCAATACAACTAATAACAAGATCAAGCATGGATGTGTAGCATGGAAATTTCATGCAATGTGACCTTAACATGCCTATTTCCAACTGGTCCACCGTAATACCTTAGTGAGATCAAACCATACCAAAATCAGAGTGTGAATAAACTGAAAACTTTATTTCTATAGAAAATAACCTTAAAATATCCATAAACTGAAATAACTGAAAAATGTCTATATCATAAGAGCATTTAAAATTACAAACTCCCACTAAAACTAAATATCCTGAAATGATATGACACCCATACGAGCAGTGTGCTCATGAAACATTTTGGGTGGCAATCCTTTAGTAAGCGGATCCGCAATCATGGAGTTTGTGCCAATGTGCTCTATAGACAACTGTCCACTCTGAACTCTTTCTTTCACAACTAGGAACTTGATCTCTATATGCTTTGACTTCGTTGAGCTCCTGTTGTTGTTAGAATACAAAACTGCTGACTTATTGTCACAAAATATCTTGAGTGGTCTTTGAATACTGTCCACTATATGCAGCCCCGTGACAAAATTTTGCAGCCATATTCCATGATTGGACGCCTCATAACACGCTATGAACTCTGCCGCCATTGTAGAAGATGCTATAAGAGACTGTTTAGCACTCTTCCAAGAGACAGCACCTCCAGCCAGAAGGTAGACATAGCCCGATGTAGATTTCATACTATCTTGGCATCTAGCAAAATCGGAGTCAGTATACCCAATGATCTCAAGCTGTTCTGACCTCCGATACGTGAGCATGTAATCCTTTGTTCTCTGAAAATACCTCAAGACTCGTTTGGCTGCTACCTAGTGATCCTTTCTAGGATTGCTTAAGTACCTGCCCAACATCCCTGTAATGTATGTAATATCCGGACGTGTACAAACCTGAGCATACATTAGACTCCCTACTACTGACGCATAAGGAATCTTCTGCATTTCCTTAACCTCAAAATCATTCTTAGGGCATTGATTGAGACTAAACTTGTCTCCCTTAGCCACATGGGTATCACCTGGTTTACAGTCCTGCATGCCATATCTCTTAAGAATCTTTTCGATATAGCCCTTTTGTGATAATCCTAAAATACCCTGAGAGCGATCCCGATGTATCTGTATACCCAACACAAAAGAGGCATCACCAAGATCCTTCATCTCAAATTTCTTTGATAGAAATCTCTTAGTTTCGTGCAACAAGCCTGTATCGTTGCTGGCATGCAAAATGTCATCGACATATAAAACCAAAAAAATATACTTACTCCCACTGAACTTGTGGTATATACAATCATCGACCAAATTCATCTCAAAACCGAACGAGATGATAACCTGATGAAATTTGTAATACCATTGACGAGAAGCTTGCTTAAGCCCATAGATAGATTTCTTTAATTTGCAAACCATCTTCTTTGCATCTGCCAACACAAAGTTTTCCGGTTGCACCATATAGATTGTTTCATCAATGTCACCATTGAGGAACGCAGTCTTAACATCCATCTGATAAAGCTCAAGATTAAAATGTGTCATTAATGCCATTATAATCCTAAAAGAGTCTTTCGAATAAATCGGAGAGAAAGTCTCTTTATAATCAATGCCTTCTTTCTGTGTAAAGCCTTTAGCGACAAGACGAGCCTTATACCTCTCCACATTGCCTTTCGAATCCCTTTTGGTCCTAAATATCCATTTGCAACCAATGGGTTTCGCACCTTCAGGCAATGGGACAAGATCCCAAATGTCATTGTCTTTCATAGACTTTATCTCTTCGTTCATGGCATCAATCCACTCTTGAGATCTAGAACTTTCCATGGTTTGACGGAAGTTGATTGGATCATCTTCCACCATTCCAATGTCATACTCATGTTCTTGGAGAAATACAATGTAATCATTTGGCACCGCACTTCTCCTTTCTCTAGTGGATCTCCTTAATGGCATAGGTTATTGAGGTAGTTGAGTTTGTTCTTCTGGAACAATTTCTGGAATGGGAGGTTCTCCGACATTGTCTTGATTTGGGTATGCTTCTTGAACGATGTCAGGAGTAGGAACCTGATCAATGTCAATAACAGCTGTGGGAATATCAACATATTCCTCTTCAAAGACAAAGTCCCTAACTATATCTCCCCCCGCAAACTTGACATCCTCAAAGAACCTAGCATTTTCCGTCTCAAATATCAATTTGGTCGTGGGATCATAAAACTTGTACCCCCTGGATCTTTCAGAGTATGCAATAAAATAACAACTAACCGTCCTTGAGTCCAGTTTCTTTTCATTAGGCCTATAAGGCCTTGCCTCACCTAGATATCCCCAAACATGCAAATGCTTTAGACTAGGCTTCTTGCCCGTCCAAAGTTCGTAAGGGGTTTTGGCAGTTGCTTTAGTTGGAACCCTGTTAAGGATATACGCTGCAGTCTTAAGTGCTTCTCCCCAGAGTGATTCTGGTAAGGTAGAATGAGAAATCATACTCCTCACCATGTCCTTAAGCGTTCTGTTTCGTCTTTCAGCAACACCATTCATAGTGGGCGAACCTGGTATAGTGTATTGTGGGATGATACTGCTTTCCTCTAGGAACTTAGCAAACGGTCCCGGACGTTGTTCACCTGAACTGTCATATCTACCATAGTATTCACCACCACGGTCAGATCTGATGCTTTTAATCCTTTTGCTGAGTTGATTTTCAACTTCAGCCTTATAATTTTTAAACACATCCAGCGACTATGACTCTTCATGAATGAGATATATGTAGCCATATCTGGAAAAATCATCTATGAACGTTATAAAATATTGTTGACCATTCCAAGAGGCCATAGGGAATGGCCCACAAATGTCTGTATGTATAAGTTCTAAGACGTCCAAAGTCCTGTTGGCTTCAAATCTCCTTTTATTGGTTTGTTTCCCCTTAATAAAGTTAACACAAATATCAAAATCTGTAAAGTCTAAGGGGTCAAGAATTTCGTCTGACACAAGTCTCTCTATTCTCCTTCTGGAGATATGACCCAATCTCTTGTGCCATAACGTAGCTTAATTCTCATTGGTTAATTTTCTCTTTATATCTCGTGTACTTAATTGCAAGGATTCATTAAATGAAGCGATTGTATCAAGTAAATAAAGATTATCGTAACCTGATAAAGAGCTAGAACCAACTAATTTTGAATCATGAAACAAACTAAATTTTCCATTTCCAAATGAACAAGAATAACCAGATTTGTTCAAAGTTGAAATAGAAATCAAATTCCGTCTAAAAGAAGATACAATAAATGTTTCATCAAGAACAAAATAAAATCCAGTCTTTAACAATAATCTAAATTTTCCTATTGCTTCAACTTCAACTTTCTTGCCATCGCCCACGTAGATGCATCTTTCACCATCAGTTGGCTTTCGGCATCTCAAGCATCCCTGCATAGACACACTGATGTGAGTGGTTGCACCAGAATCCATCCACCAAGTGTGTTCAGGTACCGAAGTTAAATTAACCTCAGAACAAACCAAATTAAGAAGCATACCTTTTCTAGCACGCCAAGAGTGATAGTTGGTGTAATGCTTCTTCTTATGTCCTGCAGCTCCACAGAAGAAACAACCCGTATCTTCTGGATCAACCGGTCTCTTTTGTTGCTTCTTTTGAGGTGTTGTAACTGCAGCTTCCTTATCCTTCTTCCTTTTCTTCCCTTTCTCCTTGGAAGTATTAGCCAAGTGAGCAATTTCTGTCTTTTCTTGCTTCAACCTTTCCTCTTCTTGCACACAATGTGAGATGAGCTCATTAAGAGACCAAGTCTCCTTTTGGCAGTTGTAGCTCACCTTAAACTGACTGAAATGTACAGGAAGAGATATAAGAACCAAATGCACTAGCAAGTCCTCAGAAAGGTCAAGCTTAAGTGCTCTTAATTTTGAAGCAAGATGAGACATCTCTATGATGTACTTCCTAATGTTCCCTTTACTTTTGTATCTCATTGAGATGAGGTTTGCCAAAAGTGTACTTGTTTCAGCCTTTTCATTTTTGGCAAATCTCTTCTCAATGCCCTCAAGGAACTCTTTGGTTGTCTTTATCGTTTCCGATATAGTGCCCCTGAATGCTTCTGGAATGGCCTTCTTCATGATCATCATACACAAGCGATTTGACTTCTCCCACCTTTCCATGTCCTTCTTTTGATCAGAGGAACTTTTATCTGTAAGAGGTGCAGGAGAAGGAACCCTTAACGCAAGGTCGAGATCCATGACTCCGAGAACTATTAGGAGGTTCTCTTGCCATGATTTGAAGTTGCTACCATTCAGCATAGGAATTGAATTGATATTGGCAATAATATTAGAGGCAGAACTAGTAGCTGAAACAGAGAACAAAATAAACAAAACCAAAACAAGCTCACATATGAATCCATAATAACAATAATAAATCCAAATAAAGGTAAACCCATCTCAAGATATCAGGCACTCCATTAATATTTAGTCTTTGGACAGAAATATTAACTTGTAAGTGATATCTTGGTGTAGTAATCAAACACTGACAATAAGAACATGTCAAACAATAAATCTTCCTTTGGGCTGATTTATTGCTTACATGTAAAACCGAATAATCATCACGTGTTTATCACCACAGGTGTACATGTAATTCTGTCAAATATTGCCTTCCTTTGGGCCGGTCAATATTCACATAAGTTACATAAACACAACCGTTTATATTTCAAAACAAATTAATTTCCACAAGAGAGACCACTTTGGTGACATGTTGCTTCAATTAATTCATCTCAAAATGTATATAAAATACCAATATTTGAATTTAAAATTGCACCAAAAAAATGACCAAAATTAAAAAATAAAAAATAAAAAATAAAAAAAATTTGGTCAAGGTCAACATTGACAGGGTCGGGGCTGGAACGGGTCGGGAAAACCCTACCCGGATCCTAACCCAGCCCCCCCTTTATTTCCTTCCTTTTTTTTTTTGGGTCACCCAGGGGTTGAACCCCTGGGGACTTACCGGTCACGGGCCCAGCCCGTGTATGAATGTCCAATCACGGGCCCGGCTCGTGTATTCCTTTTTTTTTTTTTTGCAGTAACCCAGGGGTTGAGTCCCTGGGTTCGATCTGATCATGGGCCAGCTCGGGCCCGTGTAAAGAGCCTCAGGTCTGGGCTGAAGCCTAGACCTTTCCCCAAGCAACCCTAGGGGTCTTTCGACCCCTGGGTGAAGAAGACGGGCGGCCTAACGGCCGTCGCCCCTGTGCTGCGGCCTTCTCTACTCCGACGCGACCACCAAACACGGCCGACGCCGGTAGTCATGGGGCCAGCCGCCGACGAAAGCCCTTACTTTTGATTTTTTTTTTTTTATGTGGCGGCCTCTGTGGTCGCCGCTTTCTTGCTCCGCCGCGGCCTCCGGCGTAGCCTCACAGCCGCGCACGAAGTGCTTCACCGGCGACAGTAATGATGCCGCTGGCTTTCCTTATTCCCGAACCAAAAAAAAAAAACCAACAAAAACTTAATGTATTACATACCTTTTTTTATTTTACTTTAAATTCTATTCCCTTTTCTCATCTTTTCTCGGCAACAGAGGTTGAAAACGATTGAAAGTAATTGATGTTACTTTTCTTTTCGGCAAATGTGCCGTATAAACGCATAAAGAAACCGAATTGTATTCAACCAGAAATTCAAACAATTGTTCTCAAATTTAACAATTTTATAGAACCATAGATTGTTAAATTTGAAAATTTTTAATGAGAATCACATATAGAAAATTATTCATTCTCAATGATTGAACATGAAGAGGCTCTAGATACCAATTGTTAGAATAAAATTGTGATGAAAACCATCATCACCCAGGATCGTTCATGTGAAATCATCAAGAATATTAATAAGATACGGAAGCTAACTTGAATCCATTGATAGAATGTGATTCTTAAGTCTTTTGGTTGAGGATCTTCCAAGTCTGGTACGTAAATCCTCCTTATCAGAATGCTCTGTAATATCTCTGTAGATAGGTAACAGAAAAATAATGTACGTACTGACTTGGGGACCACAACCCCTTTATATAATTGCTAAGCCCTAGCAATTATCCTTAATTACCAATTTAGCCCATCATAAAATTAGTAATTATAATTTTGGTCTCTACACATAGGAGGCCCACACTTAATGATGCATTAAAAGCCCAAAAACCCAAATTGATCACTTTTAATTTGGCAACCTTATTGATAGCCTTTAATTCACATTTATTTAATATATTGGCCCATAATTGGATTTTGATCCAATAATGATTTGTTTTTCCTTTTAATAATTAGTAGCTTTGAGTTATAAATTTTTTTAGTAGGTAACAACTTAATTGGGATGACTTAGTATGATTGTCATACAAATCTTTGATCACCGCAGAATTTACATCTTATAGGAACGGATTTCTCATCATTAAAAAAAGGAGGAGCAACTAATATGAAGAAAATTTTCGTTTTACTGAATGTGTAAAAGTCTTAAACGACAACCACTGACAACAAGAAATAAAGTATTTTTGTTGTTTCGGAAATGAGTTTAAAAAAAAGCGGTCAAGTTTATAGTGTAGAAATTTAATGTTTATAAGAAACATACTATAGTGCAATGAGTTTAAAACAAAATTGCTCTTGTTCAAACTCATTTTACAAACAACCTGTAACCAAAATAGTCATTGTTGAAAAACTCTTTTCTTCTAGCGTATACTCTTGCATTTCAATAAAATACTTGAAAATTCCTTACTATTATTTTTTAAAGTTTATAATTTATTTTAAACATATACCTATCTCAACGAATATACTACGAGGATTTTTGTCAGAATAGAGGTTGGGAGAATTAGAGGAATTGCAAAAAGTTGACAAACAAACGTTCTCGGTATTATTGTATAGTTTTCTTCGAATTGTGCATATATGTGTGAACAAATAATTTAGTCAATTGATTGGCCTCAATGCGTGTGAACAGGAATCTCCAGCTATAGGCTTTGAACTAGCGCTTTCTCTAGAAAACTGCCCAATTGCAGACAACCCATGAGAGTTTAATTAGAATAGTACAAGCATCATAACTAAAATTGACATATAATTACTATTTTTGTGGACCCTCAAAATAAAGTTTGTAACGTCCAGCGAATTTTAGATCAACAGTGATCAACAGCCTAATATATATATGATTCAAACATGGTGAGTATAAAATTCATGAATGCAAGGTCGAACTCAAATTAATGAAAATCATATGACATGATGAGAATTTTCTAAGGGAGATGGATTATTAGAAAATCAAGAATTTACAATATTCTATAGGTACACAGTTAGTTAATTACATGTGTTAGTGATTATGAAAAATAATAATAATAATAGCATTTATGGAGTTCACAAGCATTACACGAGCCTTTAAGGCAGCTCAACATCACAAGAGGATTTATTTAGATAAAGACCCAAAATGACTGTTTACTATAAGCAGTTCAGATTATACCCATAAAGTATAAATTGTGTCAAGTTTAGAATTTAATTTAAATTGACTTGCATATGTCAATTTAATTTATGAAAATTTTTATTATTTATGATCATTGTTTTATGATAGAAATAGAAGTTTATGATATATTTAGGTGGTGCACGAAAACAATCTCTATTATGATTAAAGGGCGATGGATTTATTTAATAAATTAAAAAAAGAAATATAAAAACAGAGAGGTTTAGTGTCTTCTTGTAAGAGTGAGGATTTTAGAATACTAACATGCTTGATCTCTAAGTATGTTTTATTGTAAGTTTGAGTATCTGATGAATACAAGGAAAGATGAAAGTTTCAGCCATTAGTCTAGCGTTTCGAATTCTAAGATTAATTCAAGATTATTTTGATCAAAGATAATTTTTAATAAGGAAAAAGATTGAATTTTAAGATTTGATAAAACCTCTTAAATCACTTCTACAGGTGAAATGTTAGATGATGGTTATAGATCATCATCTAAAGATTAGATGATAGTTAACTAAACCTCCTGCAATCCAACAACGTAATAAATGGTGCACATTAAAAGACAGCTATAAAGAGTCTAATGTCCACCTGGGCAACTAAAAAGCAAGAGTTTATGGACTTTAAATGACATTTATGCGTAACATCGCTATCTAAAGTAATATTTTTAGATTTTTGTGTCAATAGCTGAAAAATGCACTTTTGGTCATGTTTCCTACAGGTGGCCCAATATCCTATGATTTATCCATTTTTTGGCTACACAATTTACTACTTTTGGTTTCTATATTCCACACTTGTAAAGATAAATAATTATAATATGTAAAATACTTAAAACAGATATAAATTACACAAAAAATTAACAATTTATACACAATTATCCGAGTAAGTCAATAAAGGTTCACGCTAATCATAATTGGTGTAATGAAATGGTTGAAATAAAAATACAATAAAGTAAAATGCAATATAATAATGAGGGAATGAAATACATGTTAGAAAACGAGTACGCAACGCATTTTAAAATTTTTTTAGTTAAAATGATTTTCGCAAACAAGTTAGACATGCTATGTATATAAATTAATAAAAGACCTTTCATACCTCTTAGCATACCAAAAAAATAGCAGGAATTGTTATGAGAGAATTCTAGTAAAAGAGCCTCAACAAACTAGTCTTCCTTGCTATTCTCTTTCCACGATCGAAATGTGGGTGGTCCCATGGGGTTTAGTCTTTTCTTAGGTAATCTCACCTTCCAACCATTTTAGAAAACTAAGAGCTAAGGTTTGGAAAGTTGAACAATAGCTTTATGGGAGTTTCAGAGTCTTCTAGAAATACTCTTCGCTAAATCTCTCAAGTGATCTAAAAAATAATTAAAATTTTTTTCCACTTATATAGAGGTCAGATTGGGACTTATTCTAATCAAATTAGGCTTTGAAATTCAAGTTTGGATCAACTTTCAGAGTGAAAGCATGTTAGCCTCAGACTACTAATGTAGTAGGGTCCGTTCGACCAACCAACACTATGTCCGATCGACTGTACTGTCGTAACAGCACCTCTACGATGCGTTTTAGTTCCTAAGGTTTATCACATTAATTTTAATTGAACCCAATGGATAAATCCAACTATATTTGGCTCGGGAATCTATTGTGGAACTTAAATTTTAATTCAAATAATCCAATCGAAAAGTTATCTGATTAAAATAACTCTAAATATATAATTTCATATCAAATAAAACATATTTCAATTAATTCAACATGTTTACTTTAAATTAATTCAACCCAAAAACTAACATGAATTATTAAATCTAATCAATCCAATTTTAGCAAATCTAAAAAATAACAAAAGTTACCAATCTATAGGAAAAACAAGTCGTATCGTTACAAGAAATATTATGAGTTAGTAAGGGGGATCCGATGGACATATATAGATCAACCTCATCTAATTACAAAATAATATATCCCCAACACGTATAATTTATAATTATCAACTCTATAGCTATTCCACTAAAAGCTTAAAGCTGCTCCCATGAACTATATTTAAATTACAAAACTCTAATAAGTTTATCATCCATGACATATCATTATATGTAACATTCCTATAGGATATTCATAATCGGCTTAAGGACAAAATTCTGTTTTACAGTTCTAATTATTTTTATCTTATGTTCCATTATCTCACCATTGGAATACCTTCTATTTATAACCAATATAAGTAGTATACCATTTGTTTGCACACATGTATCCAAATGGTTGAGTGCTTTAGTTTCCAATTACAAGATAATGTCTACAAGAGAATATCATTAGTTTTACAAAAGAGCTATGGATTCCATATCTATGAATATCAAGTTTTTGTCAATCAAAAGGCGCAAGTCTAGAATATATAGACTTATTAATTCATTTTAAGATTATGATGTAACATATATGATTGTCTAAAGTGAATTTATGCAAACAGAATTATTAATCAAATCAATTTATCTTTAGTTCCTCTCCAATTTATCATCACCAATGACAATATTGTTAGCCATGTATGCCCTAAGGAGTAAAAATATAATAAGCTTTTGGAGACATTTTTATCAATAAAGAATTTATTCATTATTTATATATCAAATCTTGTCCTCTTTACGTTCATATTTGTTGAACGTATGTTAAGCAAACAATAATCTGAGACATCGCTCTAAACCTTAAGAATTGGGCATATGATGGATAGATTATGCGAAAGACACAATTCTTAAGGTGATGATCTAAATCATACGATCCGCAATCGAGGGAATAAAGTTGGGCGCTTTATTCATGCAAAGATTGTTATGTTTCTATATCCCTTTTGGGAGATGGTTTGTCTTGACCATCAGAGGTGGACTCTGTGAATAGAAACATTGGCATGTTGTCATAGGTGATGATGTGTTGGATCGAGACATAAAGTAAATTGATTTGGATTAATAATTTTGTCTTGGCAAATCGATTCACTTTAGACAATCATTTGTGTTGTATCTTAATCCTGAGATGAATAGTGGGCCCATTGTCTTGACTTGTGTCTTTTGATGTACCAAAGGGTGACACCCACATCTTAATAGTGGTATGCATGCCGGTACGTTGGAGGCATGACTCTTGATGAAGTAGACTTGTTATTCATAGATATGGAATCCATAGCTCCTCTTAGGAGTAATGATATCCTCTAATATGCGTTATCCTGTAATTGAAAAACTAGAGCGCTCAACCATTTGGATACATAGGTGTAACCGAATGGTATACTGTCTTTGGATGGTAAGTTTTCTAATGGTGAGATGACGGAACGTAAGATAAAAATAATCGGAAAGGTAAGACAAAACTTGTTCTTAAGCTGATTATGGATTATCATATGGGGATACAATACACTATGATATGTCATGGAGACTTGGCTATACGAGCTTTGTAATTCTACGTAGTTTGAGAGTGTAGCTCCAAGCTTTTAGTGGAGTAGCGTTGGAGTTGATAATTATAAAATGTATATCTGGGATATTGGGTTTCATAATTATCGAGAGCTTGAACTATATTGGTCCATTTGGTCTCCTTTGCTAGCTCACAATATCCTGTAACGGCACGGCATGCTTTTCCAATAATTGGTGACTTATGTCAGATTTATCAAATTGGTTAAAATTTTGGTAGAATTAAATAATTTATGTCTGTTTATCGGTTGAATTAATTTTGTAATAAAAAATAATTCAAGATAAACTTGTTGAATTATTGGGATTAGATAATTCTTGTTTGTTTATCGGTTGATTTAATTTTAGATAACTTAGATCAAGATAAACTTATAGAATTATTGGGAATTGATTTATTTTCTTAGAGATTATCTAGATAAAGTTGTTTTGATCAGATAACTTCTTTATTGGGTTATTTGAATTAAAACTGAGACTTTATCTTATAGAATCTCAAGTGAAAAATAAAAGATTCGTGAGATTTTTTATTCAGCAGTTTGGCCTGCCGATGGACGTGTTCGGCCGGCCGATGGGACCTGTTCGGCCGGCCGATGGGACCTGTTCGGCCTGCTGATCAGGTGGTTCGCCCTGCCGATCAACGAAGGATAAGATCACGCGTTTTCACGTGAATCTTATTAGATATTGATCCGAATTTGATTTTGATCCAAGTTTTGTGACTTAATCTGATAAGGACTGACCCTAGGACCAACCTCTATAAATAGAGACTGATTCTCATAGCTTACTTTGATCAATTGACAGATTAAGAGTGATACCCTACTAAGTGAAAATTTGGAAAACTCCCTGAGAGCTTTTGTTTACAAATCACGAACACTTGCTTTGGGTTCTCTCAATTGGTTGGAAGGAGAGCCACCAGTGGAAGAGCTGAACATGTGAGCCCACACTCACTCAGGTCGTGGATAGAGAATAGCAAAGAAGACCAGTTGGTTGAGGCTCTTCTAGAACGTTATTTCTCTTCACAGATTACAGAGGTTCTTTGGCACATAAAGGTTAGTAAGATTTGGTTAATTTATACATATAGCATATCAAACTAGTGTTTTTGGAAATAACTCTAATATAAAATTTTTAAAATTCTACTGCGCACTCTTTTTCCAACAATTGGTATCAGAGCCAAGGTTTTTACATAAATTTACGAGTTTGTGATCATGTTATATGTATAAATTTAGTGATCTTAATCTCTCCTATGCTTGAATTTAATTTTGTAGAGAGTTTGCACTCTAGGTTTCTATATATTATATATGTTATCATAGATTATATGGTGAATGTTTATTAATTAACTATGGTTGATTAAATCGTTATTTAATTATTTATTAATTAATTAATTTATACCGGTTATGGTTCCTTAGAGGTTAGAATGTGTATCTTTTTTTTTCATGTAATTAGATGGTGGACTATCATCTCCGTCTAGGAATTATTATTTAGTTTTTAAATTTGTAAGAATTTTATAATTAAATAATTATTCGGAGAAGACGGATCTAGAAGATTGATGACGATGCTCCCAGGTATTTCCTAAGTCTCTAATTTTATGTTTTTTGAATTGTTGAAAATAAAATTGATGAATTGCATTAAAAATTGTATTTTCTAGAATGGAGATTTATGCTTGGTCAGCATGCTAAACCTCACTATTCGACAGGCCGATGGTCGCAGATCGGTAGGCTGGAGTTGTTGTTTGGTAGGCCATCAGTGGGGCAGAAATCGACTGGCTGTGCCAGTAGGCCGAACTTCTTGTTCAGTAGGCCAAACTTTCATGGGTCGGCAGGCCGATCTTTCATGGGTAGGTAGGCCGATGGAGCATGACCGACAGGCTGATCACCCAGACCGGCCTGCCGACCGAGAGCCAAAAAAAAATTTCTAGAAAAGGTGTAGTTTTCTGATGCAGTTTTAATTTTGTTTTTAGGACAATTCTAAGAAACAATAAATTTGGATATGACCGGAAATATGAAGTGTTCAATTCATACGGGATTAAAGACTTAAAGATGGAATTACATGAAGAAGGATACAGCTTGAGGATTCAAGGATGAAGAATCGATAACATGTCTCGATTATTCTCCTGTAATCTTAGTTTTCTATTCTCTAGAATGGAGCCATAATATTACGGTTATTATTATTATTTTGCTTGTAGCTTTGCTTGATTGCTTTGCTTGTTTGCATTATAATATGATTTGCCATGTATATTGATAACATGTCATATACAATAGGAAGTGCCGCTTATATTAAAATTGTTCATGCATATTCTTAAAATAAAACCTTGATTTCAAAAGATTGAGTGGGAGAAAGTTTTCGAAGAGAGAACCTAAGGCCTCCATCGTTGGTCCATAGGCAGAACATGGTGGCCCCGACCCCTAGGAAGGGATTTCTATCATGTACCAGATTGGATCTCTGAGAGGATAAGGTACTTTAGCATGATTTATGGTTGCATACCTAGTTGGAAAAAACATGTGAGAGATGCGTAGTGAAATTTTAAAAAATTTAACATCGGAGTATTTTTCCAAAACACAAGTTTGACATGCTATATGCGTAAATTAAACAGATCTTACTAACCTTGTGTATTGAAGAAGCTCTGCAACCTGTGATGAGAAGTAACGTTCTAGAAGAGCCTCAACCAACTGGTCTTCTTTGCTATTCTCAATCCACAACCGGAGTGAGTGTGGGCTCACACGTACAGCTCTTCCATTGGTGACTCTTTGTCCAACCAATAGAGAGAACCCAAAGCTAGTGTTCGTGATTTGTGAACAAAAGCTCTCAAGGAGTTTTCAGATGCTTACTAGAAGAGTATCACTCTTTATCTCTCAATTGATCTCTATTGATCTGAGTAAATCATGAGACTCACTCCCTTTTTATAGGCATTGGTCCCAGGGTCAGTCTTTATCAGATTAGGTCTCAAAAATTTGAAACAGAATCAAGTTTGGATCAATATCTGATAAGATCCGTGTGAAAACGCGTAATCTTATCACTCGCTGATCGACAGGCTGAACATCCTGATTGGCAGGCCGAACAGGCACCATCGGTAGGTCGAACTCCCGCATAAAGATCTCCGCGAATCTTTTATTTTCCACCCGAGATTCTAAAGGATAAAGTCTCAGTTTTGATTCAAATAACCCAATAGAAAGTTATCTGATCAAAACAAACTTTATCAAGATAATCTCTAAGAAAATAAATCAATTCACAACAATTCTACAAGTTTATCTTGATCTAATTTATCCAAAATTAAATCAACTGGTAAATAGACAAGAATTATCCGATCTCAATAATTCAACAAGTTTATCTTAAATTAATTTCTTACAAAATTAATTCAACTGATAAACAGACATAAATTATTTGATTCTTACAAATTTTAAACCAATCTGATAAATCCGACATAAGTCACCAATTATAGGAAAAGCACGCCGTGTCATTACAGGATTTTATGAGCTAGTAAAGGGGACCAAAATGGACCTATAAAGTTCAAGCTCATGATAATCATGAAACCCAATATCCCAGATATACATTTCACAATTATCAACTCCAACGCTACTCCACTAAAATCCTGGAGCTGCACTCTCGAACTTTATAGAATTACGAAGCTCATATAGCCAAGTCTCCATGATATATCATAGTGTATTGTATCCCCATATGATAATCCATAATCGGCTTAAGGACAAGTTCTGTCTTGCCTTCCCGATTATTTTTATCTTACGTTCTATTATCTCACCAACAGAAAACTTACTATCCAAAGATAGTATACCATTCGGTTACACCTATGTATCCAAATGGTTAAGCGCTCTAGTTTTCCAATTATAGGACAACGCATATAAGAGGATATCATTACTCCTAAAGAGGAGCTATAGATTCCATATCTATGAATAACAAGTCTACACTATCAAGAGTCATGCCTCCAACGTACTGGCATGCATACCACTATTGAGATGTGGAAGTCACCCTTTGGCACATCAAAAGACACAAGTCGAGACAATGGGCCTACTATTCATCTCAGGATTAAGATACAATACAAATGATTGTCTAAAGTGAATCGATTTGCCAAGACAGAATTATTAATCCAAATCAATTCACTTTATTTCCCGATCCAACACATCGTCGCCTATGACAATGCACCAATGTTTCTATTCATGGAGTCCAACTCCGATGGTCAAGACAAACCATCTCCCAAAAGGGATATAGACAACATAACAATCTTTACATGAATAAAGTGCCCAACTTTATTCCCTCGATTGCGGATCATGTGTTTTAGACCGTCACCTTAAGAATTGTGCCTTCCGCATAATCAGTCCATCATATGCCCAATTCTTAAAGGTTTAGACTGACAGTCTCAGACTACTGTTAGCTTATCATACATTCAACATATATGAACGTAAAGAGGACAAGATATGGTATAAACGAATAAATTTTTTATTGATATAAAAATGTCTCCAAAAACGTATTACATTTTTACTCCTTAGGGCATACATGTCTAACAATCTCCCACTTGCACTAAGTGAGTAAATACAGCAAATTTTGCATCCCCATAGCTTCCACATGCTTCTCGAAGACTCTCCTAGTAAGTGTCTTCGTAAATGGATCAGCGAAATTGTCCTCTGATGCGATCTTGCACACCGTGACATGCCCGCTCTCAATGAAGTCCTTTATCACATGATACTTTCGATCAATATGCTTACTCTTCTTGTGAAATCTTGGTTCCTTAGCATTAGCTACCGCCGCACTATTATCACTGTACAATGATACCGCCTTATCCATACCAGGAACTTCCTCAAGATCCCCAAGGAACTTGCGGAGCCACACTACTTCTTTCAAAGCATCACTAGCTGCCACATACTCGGCCTCCATCGTTGAATCTGAAGTACAATCTTGCTTCGCACTTCTCCAACTGATGGCACTGCCGCCTAGAGTAAACACAAACCCCGAAGTTGATTTCCTAGAAACCAGACAAGATTGAAAATCCGAGTCAGTGTATCCTAGAGGAATCAAGTCCTCACCCGAATACACAAGCATATACCCTCAAGTCCTTCTTAGGTACTTGAAAATATGCTTTACCGCAACTCAATGGTTCGGTCCTAGATTCGCCTGAAATCGACTTACAATCCCGACCGCATAGCTTATATCCAGTCGTGTGCAAAGCATGGCATACATGAGACTACCCACTGCAGAAGCATAAGGTACCTTCTTCATGTATTCTCTTTCTTTATAAGACTTTGGTGAGTCTTTCTTAGAAAGAGTAATTCCAGACCTAGATGGTTGCCCACCTTTATTGGAATCCTGCATTGCAAACCTCCTCAGAATTTTATCTATGTAACCGGCCTGTGACAAAGCTACCATTTTGTTCTTCCTATCTCGAAATATCTAGATACTGAGAACAAAATTAGCCTCACCCAAGTCCTTCATGTCAAACTACATGGTCAACCATAATTTGACCGATGACAACGCCTTTACATCATTGCCAATTAGCAGAATGTCATCTACATAGAGCAGTAGAAAAACCACCTTCCCATCTTTAATGTGTTTATAAACACATGGTTCATCCACATTTTGTGAGAACCCATAAGTCTTGATCACTTGATCAAATCTTATGTTCCAAGAACGGGAAGCTTGCTTAAGTCCATAAATT
This sequence comes from Artocarpus heterophyllus, assembly GCA_025403435.1. Taxonomy (NCBI): domain Eukaryota; kingdom Viridiplantae; phylum Streptophyta; class Magnoliopsida; order Rosales; family Moraceae; genus Artocarpus; species Artocarpus heterophyllus. The sequence goes on along the minus strand of CM046332.1, from coordinate 13,460,188 downwards.
GACTTTAGCAGCTTACAAACCTTACCCTCTTGACCCGCGACCTTGAACCGTCTGGTTGTACCATATAAATGGACTCATCAAGATAGCCATTTAGAAAAGCCGTCTTGACATCCATCTACCAAATCTCGTAGTCGAGAGCGGCAGCTATCGATAAGAGAATCCGGATGGACTTAAGCATGGCTACAGGCGAAAAGGTTTCCTCATAATCGATTCCTTCCTTTTGCGTATAACCCTTAGCTACTAGTCTAGCCTTAAAGGTTTCAACCTTTCCATCCACTCCTCTTTTCCTCTTGTAGATCCACTTACACCCTATGGGTTTTACCCCTTCGGGAAGATCCACAAGCTCCCAGACCCGATTAGTCTCCATAGACTTCATCTCTATGTTCATGGCCTCTGTCCAGAGTCTTGAATCAACATCCTCCATAGCCTCTGCGTAAGTATAAGGATCCCTGTCATGTTCATCAGGTTCAGCCAAGAAGACCTCCCCATTGAACACATACCTTTTAGGTTGACGCCCGATCCTCCCACTACGCCGAAGCCCCTGAGGTTGTTGTTCAGGTTTGTTTGGTTTTTCTACACCGATCGGAATGGTTTTGTTTGGAACCTCCGGAGTGAACGGATCACCCCTTAACTCCTCAAGCACCACTTTGCTTCAAGGTTTAAAGTCGTCCATGTAACTCTTCTCAAGGAAAGTTGCATTAGCAGAAACAACGACTTTATTTTCCTGTGGGTTATAAAAGTAACCCCCTTTAGTCCCTTTTGGATATCCTACAAACACACAAACTTCCGAACGTGCTTCCAACTTACTCGGATCCTTAAACAGGACATGAGCTAGACATTCCCATATGCGAATATGGTTTAAGGATGTCTTCCTTCTTGTCCACAACTCGTGAGGAGTTTTAGGGACCGATTTTGAAGGCACATTGTTCAAAAGATAACATGCAGTTTGTAGCGCATATCCCCAAAAGGATAAAGGTAATGATGAATAACTCATCATGGACCTAACCATGTCCAACAAAGTCCTATTTCTTCTCTCCGCTACGCTATTCTGCTGCGGAGTGCCCGGCGCAGTCAAATGGGATAAAATCCCATTCTCTAATAAGTGCCCAAGACCTCATCAGAAAGGTATTTTCCACCTCGATCAGATCGAAGTACCTTTATGGGTCTACCCAATTGCTTTTCCAATTCAACCCGAAACTCCTTGAACTTGTCAAAAGTTTCGCTTTTGTGGTGCATTATGCACACATACCCATATCTTAAGTAATCGTCAATAAAAGTAACGAAGTACTCATACACTCCTCGTGCCCAGATGTTCATCGGCCCGCAAATATCACTATGCACAAGTTCTAGAACCCCTTCGGCCCTATTGTCCTTAGACCTGTATGGTCTTTTAGTCATTTTACCCTCCAAACAAGATTCACATTGAGGTATAGATTCCACCTTTAAGTGACTTAAAGGTCCATCCCTTACCAACCTTTGAATCCTATTAAGGTTAATGTGACCAAGGCGCAAATGCCAAAGATAAGTCTTATTAGAGTGAGAAGTTTTAAGTCTTTTAGAGTTATTATCATTCATCTCAGCATTAAGCAATAAGTCCATCTTAGGTTTGATAAAATATAGATTATTTTGCATCCATCCAGAATAGATAAAAGATTTGTTTTTACGAATCACCACTTTTTCATTAAAAGATACCACGTAGGAGTCTTTAAATAAAGAAGATACAGAAATTAAATTCCTTTTAAATTTAGGAACATAAAAACGATCTCGCAAAATTAAATTCCTATAATTATCAAAGTAAAGATGGACATCTCCCACTGCTTCCGCTGAGACCAAGGATCCATCGCCCATTCGAAGCGTTAAGTCTTCACATAGCAGACTTCTCGTTTCTTTGAATCCTTGCAAAGAAACACAAACATGATTAGTTGCATCGGAATCTATGACCCAGATGTCACTAGATTCCTCAACCAAACAAGTTTCTAAATATAGAAGATCACACCTACCTCCCTTGGAAAGGAAGTCCTTGCAATGCTTCTTTATATGCCCAATCTTACCACAGAAGAAGCACTTAAGCTTCTTTGGGTTCTTCTTCTTCTTCTTCTTGCTCTTGGTGTTAGCAGGAACAGAAGATATTACTTTCTTGGCTTGTTGCTTATTTCCATTCCCTGAGTTAGGATTGGAACCAAAAGCAGCTACCATGTTGGCCTCACCACTAGCAGAAGACTCCCTAATCAGCAGTTCGAACTCCTGTAACTGTTTCATTAGTTATGTTAAGTTCATATCCCGTCTGTTGCTTAAGTTAAAAGTAGCTCTAATGGAATGAATTTCTTGGACAGAGTCTCAAAGACCATAGTCATCTGAGTTTCAACATTGATGTCGGCTCCATTGGTTTGAGCCTTAGCGAGGTAACCCATGACCAACATCATGTGCTCCTTTACAGATGTCCCCGGCGTTTGTCTACAGTTTAGAAGTTTTTGAAGTTTCCCTTGCCGCTTTGTTATGGCTTGGCCTCCAAACATGACCTTAAGATTATCCAAGATCTGCTTTGCAGTCTTATAATCCTGATGTTGAGCCTGCAGCATGTTGTTCATGCTAGCCATAACATAACAGCGGGCCTGATCATTAGCATCTTTCCAGCAGTCATACGCTTGGAATTGCTCATTAGATGAGTCTCCCGTAGGCTCGGGAGGACAGGGGGATGTCAGAACATATTACAGTTTCTCAAAGGATAGGACGATATCCAGGTTCCGTTTCCAATCATTGTAATTCTCTCCGGTTAATTGGTTTTTGTCAAGTATCGATGATAAAGAGTTTTTAGACATTTTCAATCTACAATAAAGAATCATATACCAAACATAAGCAAACATATATTATAATTTAGTAAGATAACACAATCCTGTAAAATCATACAAATGTGTTTATGTGTCAAAACCTTGAAAATATCACAACCTTACAACGATAATTCCCAACTCAGAATTCAACAAGCTCCTAGGGGAGTCATGCTAAATTCAATCAGGAACAAGGATCCCCTCCTGATTAATATATGTCATCTAGGACCCATATGATCCAGCATATATTAATAATCGTTTCTTTGGCCATTAATTTTATTAACAGAGCTCCTAGGGGAGGTTAATAATAAAATTAACATGAGTGTATAACCATCATTTCAATATTTTATCCATGATTTATAATCACCACCTAGGGGTGTGCAACCATAAATCATACTAAAATACCTTATCCTTTTAGAGATCTAATCTGGTACATGATAGAAATCCCTTTCTAGGGGTCGGGACCACCATGTTCTTTCTATGGACCAACGATGGAGGCCTTAGGTTCTCTCTTCGAAAACCTTCTCCCACTCAATCTTTTGAAGTCAAGGTTTTATTTCAAAATTATGCATGAACAATTTTAATATGAGCAGCACTTCCTATTCTATATGACATGTTATCAATATATATGGCAAATCATATTATAATGTAGACAAGCAAAGCAATCAAGCAAAGCTACAAGCAAATTAATAATAACCGTAATATTATGGTTCCACCCTAGAGAATAGAAAACTAAGATTACAAGTGAATAATCGAGACATTTATCGATTCTTCATCCTTGAATCCTCAAGCTGTATCCTTCTTCATATAATTCCCATCTTCAAGTCTTCAATCCCATATGAATCAAATACTTCTTATTTCCGGTCATATCCAAATTTAATTTTTTTCAGAATCATCCCAAAAAAAAAATTAAAACTGCACCAAAAAAATTACACCTTTTTTGGAAATTTTTTCAACTCTCGGTCGGCAGGCCGATCTGGGTGATCGGTCTGCCGGTCCAAAAGATCGGCTTGCCAACCCATGAAGATTCGGCCTGCCGAACTTAATGTTCGGCCTGCCAGCAGAGCCAGCCAATTTCTGCCCCACTGACGGCCTGCCGAACCACACGTCTGGCCTGCCGATCTGTGACCATTGGCCTGCCGAACTGTGATGTCCGGCATGCCGACCGAGCAGAAATCCCTTACTCCAGAAAATACAATTTTAATGCAATTCATCAATTTTATTTTCAACAATTCAAAAACATAAAATTAGAGACTCAAGAAATACCTAGGGGTGCGATCATCATTTTTCTAGATTCCGTCTTCTAGATCCGTCTTCTCCAAATAATTATTTAATTACAAAATTCTTACAAATTTAAAATTAAATAACAATTCCTAGACGGAGATGATAGTCCGCCATCTAATTTCATGAAAAACCTAGATACACATTCTAACCTCTAAGGAACCATAACCGGTATTAATTAATTAATAAATAATTAAATAACAATTTAATCAACCATAATTAATTAATGAACATTCACCACATAATCCATGACAACATATATTAATATAGAAACCTAGAGTGCCATCTCTCTATAAAATTAAATTCAAGCATAGGAGAGATTAAGATCACCAAATTTACATATATAACATGATCACAAACTCGTAAATTTATATAAAAACCTTGTCTCTGATACCAATTGTTGGAAAAAACATGTAAGAGGTGCGCAACGAAATTTTAAAAATTTTAACATCAGAGTATTTTTCTAAAACACAAGTTTGACATGCTATATGCGTAAATTAAACAGATCTTACTAACCTTGTGTATTGAAGAACCTCTGCAACCTGTGATGAGAAGTAACGTTCCAGAAGAGCCTCAACCAACTAGTCTTCTTTGCTATTCTCAATCCACAACCGCAGTGAGTATGGGCTCACACGTACAGCTCTTCCATCGGTGACTCTCTGTCCAACCAATAGAGAAAACCCAAAGCTAGTGTTCCTAATTTGTGAACAAAAGCTTTTAGGGAGTTTTCAGATGCTCACTAGAAGAGTATCACTCTTGATCTCTCAATTAATCTCTATTGATCTGAGTAAATCATGAGACTCACTCCCTTTTTATAGGCATTGGTCCTAGGGTCAGTCCTTATCAAATTAGGTCTCAAAAATTTGAAATAGATTCAAGTTCGGATCAATATCTGATAAGATCCGCGTGAAAACGTGTAATCTTATCACTTGCTGCTTGGCAGGCCGAACATCCTGATCGGCAGGCCGAACATCGTCATTCGGCAGGCCGAACTCCCACGTAAAGATCTTTGTGAATCTTTTATTTTCCACCCGAGATTCTAAAGGATAAAGTCTTAGTTTTGATTCAAATAACCTAATCGAAAGTTATCTGATCAAAACAAACTTTATCAAGATAATCTCTAAGAAAATAAATCAATTCACAACAATTCTACAAGTTTATCTTGATCTAATTTATCCAAAATTAAATCAATCGATAAACAGACAAGAATTATCCGATCTTAATAATTCAACAAGTTTATCTTAAATTAATTTCTTACAAATTTAATTCAACTGATAAACAGACATGAATTATTTGATTCTTACAAATTTTAAATCAATCTGATAAATCCGACATAAGTCACTAATTATAGGAAAAGCACGCCGTGTCGTTACAGGATTTTGTGAGCTAGCAAAGGGGACCAAAATGGACCTATAAAGTTCAAGCTCATGATAATCATGAAACCCAATATCCCAAATATACATTTCATAATTATCAACTCCAGCGCTACTCCACTAAAAGCCTAGAGCTGCACTCTCGAACTTTATAGAATTACGAAGCTCGTATAGCCAAGTCTTCATGACATATCATAGTGTATTGTATCCCCATATGATAATCCATAATCGGCTTAAGGACAAGTTTTGTCTTACATTCCTGATTATTTTTATCTTACGTTCCATTATCTCACCATCAGAAAACTTACTATCCAAAGATAGTATACCATTCGGTTACACCTATGTATCCAATTGGATGAGTGCTCCAGTTTTCCAATTACAGGACAACGCATATAAGAGGATATCATTACTCCTAAAGAGGAGCTATGGATTCCATATCTATGAATAACAAGTCTACACTATCAAGAGTCATGCCTCCAATGTACCGGCATGCATACCACTATTAAGATGTGGAAGTCACCCTTTGGCACATCAAAAGACACAAGTCGAGACAACGAGCCTACTATTCATCTCAAGATTAAGATACAATACAAATGATTGTCTAAAGTGAATCGATTTTTCAAGACAGAATTATTAATCCAAATCAATTCACTTTATGTCCCGATCCAACACATCGTCACCTATGACAACACGCCAATGTTTCTATTCACGGAGTCCAACTCCGATGGTCAAGACAAACCATCTCCCAAAAGGGATATAGACAACTTAACAATCTTTACATGAATAAAGTGCCCAACTTTATTCCCTCGATTGCGAATCATGTGTTTTAGACTGTCACCTTAAGAATCGTGTCTTCCACATAATCAGTCCATCATATGCCCAATTCTTAAAGGTTTAGGCTGACAGTCTCAGACTACTATTTGCTTATCATACATTCAACATGTATGAACGTAAAGAGGACAAGATTTGGTATAAACGAATAAATTCTTTATTGATATAAAAATGTCTCTAAAATCGTTTTACATTTTTACTCCTTAGGGCATACATGTCTAACACACCCCTAGGTGGTGATTATAAATCATAGATAAAATATTGAAACGATGGTTGTACACTCACGTTAATTTTATTATTAACCTCCCCTAGGAGCTCTATTAATAAAATTAATGGCCAAAGAAACGATTATTAATATATGCTAGATCATACGGGCCCTGGATGGCATATATTAATTAGGAGGGGATTCGTGTTCCTGATTGAATTTGGCATGACTCCTTTAGGAGCTTGTTGAATTCTGAGTTGGGAATTATCGTTGTAAGGTTGTGATATTTTCAAGGTTTTGACACATAAACACATTTGTATTTTTTTCATGATTGTGTTATCTTACTAAATTATCATATGTTTGCTTATATTTGGTATATGATTCTTTATTGTAGATTCAAAATGTCTAAAAACGCTTTATCATCGATACTTGACACAAACCTATTAACCGGGGAGTACTATAATGATTCAAAACGGAACCTGGATATCGTCTTGTCCTTTGAGAAACTGAAATATGTACTGACAACCCCTTGTCCTCCAGAGCCTACGGGAGACTCAAGTAATGAGCAATTCCAAGTGTATGATAGCTAGAAAGATGCTAATGATCAGGCCGGCTGCTATGTTATGGCTAGCATGAACAATGTACTGCAGGCTCAACATCAGGATTATGAGATTGCAAAGCAGATCTTGGATAATCTTGAAGATATGTTTGGAGGCCAAGCCATAACAAAGCGACAAGGGGCACTTCAAAAACTCTTTAACTATCGACAGAGGCTAGGGACATCTGCAAAGGAGCACATGATGTTGGTCATGGGTTACCTCGCTAAGGCTCAAACCAATGGAGCCGACATCGATGTTGAAACTCAGATGACTATGGTCTTTGAGACTCTGTCTAAGGAATTTATTTTGTTTAGAGCTACTTTTAATTTAAGCAATAGACAAGATATGACCTTAACAGAATTGATGAAATAGTTACAGGAGTTTGAACTGCTGATCAGGGAGTCTCTTGCAGGTGGTGAGGCCAACATGGTAGCTGCTTCTGGTTCCAATCCTAACTCTGGGAATGGAAAGAAGCAACGGGCCAAGAACGGGAAGTCTTCTATTCCTGCTACTACCAAGAGTAAGAAGAAGAAGAAGTAGAACCCAAAGAAACTTAAATGCTTCTTCTGTGGAAAGGTCGGAAATATTAAGAAGCATTGCAAGGACTTCCTTTCCAAAGGAGGTAGGTGTGATCTTCTGTATTTAGAAACTTGTTTGGTTGAGGAATCCAGTGACATCTGGGTCATAGATTCCAGTGCAACTAATCATGTTTGTGTTTCTCTACAGGGGTTCAAAGAAACGAGAAGTCTACTGCATGAAGACTTCACGCTTCGGATGGGTGATGGATCCTTGGTCTCAGCGGAAGCAGTGGGAGACATCCATCTTTATTTTGATAATTACAGGAATTTATTTTTTGCAAGATTATTTTTATGTTCCTAAATTTAAAAGGAATTTAATTTTTGTAGCTTGTTTATTTAAAGACTCCTACTTAGTTTCTTTTAATGATAAAGTGGTGATTCGTAAAAACAAATCTTTTATCTGTTCTAGATGGATGCAAAATAATCTATAGTTTATCAAACCTTAGATGGACTTATTGCTTAATGCTGAGATGGATGATAATAACTCTAAAAGACTTAAAACTTCTCACTCTAATAAGACTTATCTTTGGCATTTGTGCCTTGGTCATATTAACCTGAATAGGATTCAAAAGTTGGTAAGGGATGGACCTTTAAGTCACTTAAAGGTGGAATCTACACCTCAATGTGAGTCTTGTTTGGAGGGCAAAATGACCAAAAGACCATTCGGGTCTAAGGGCAATAGGGCTGAAGGGGCTCTAGAACTTGTGCATAGTGATGTTTAAGGACCAATGAACATTCGTACATAAGGAAGGGATGAGTACTTCATCATTTTTATTGACGATTACTCAAGATATGGGTATGTGTACCTGATGCACCACAAAAACGAAACTTTTGACAAGTTCAGGGAGTTCAGGCTGGAGTGGAAAAGCAATTGGGTAGACCCATAAAGGCACTTCGATCGGATCGAGGTGGGGAATACCTTTTTGATGAGTTCTTGGAACACTTATTAGAGAATGAGATTTTAACACATTTGACTGCGTCAGTACTCTGCAGCAGAATGGCATAGCAGAGAGAAAAAATAGGACTTTATTGGACATGATTAGGTCCATGATGAGTTATTCATCATTGGCTTTATCCTTTTGGGGATATGCACTATAGACTGCATGTTATCTTTTGAACAATGTGCCTTCAAAATCGGCTCCTAAAACTCCTCACAAGTTGTGGACAGATAGGAAGACATCCTTAAACAATATTCGCATATGGGGATGTCTGGCTCTTGTCCTGTTTAAGGATCCCAATAAGTTGAAAACACGTTCAAAAGTTTGCGTGTTTGTAGGATATTCAAAAGGGACTAAAGTGGGTTATTTCTATAACCTAAAGGAAAATAAAGTCGTGGTTTCAACTAATGCAACTTTCCTTGAGGAGAGTTACATGAACGACTTTAAACCTCGAAGCAAAGTGGTGCTTGATGCGTTAAGGAGTGATTCGATCACTTTGGAGGTTTCGAATGAAACCATTCCAATCAGTGCAGAAAAACTAAACAAACTTGAACAATAACCTCAGGGGCTTCGGCGTAGTGGGAGGATCGGGTGTCAACCTTAGAGGTATATGTTCAATAGGGAGGTCTTCTTGGCTTAACCAGATGAACATGACAGGGATCGTTATACTTACGCAGAAGCTATAGAGGATGTTGATTCAAAACTCTGGACAGAGACCATGAACACAGAGATGAAATCTATAGAGACTAATCAGGTCTGGGAACTTGTGGATCTTCCCGAAGGGGTAAGACCCATAGGGTGTAAGTGGATCTACAAGAGGAAAAGAGGAGTGGATGGAAAGGTTGAAACCTTTAAGGCTAGATTGGTAGCTAAGGGTTATATGCAAAAGGAAGGAACCAATTATGAGGAAACCTTTTCATCTATAGCCATACTTCAGTCCATCCAGATTCTCTTGTCCATAGCTGTCACTCTCGACTACTAGATTTGGCAGATGGATGTCATGAAGACTTTTTTGAATGGCTATCTTGATGAGTCCATTTATATTGAACAACCAGATGGGTTCAAGGTCACGGCTCAAGAGGGTAAGGTTTGTAAGCTGTTGAAGTCAATTTATGGACTTAAACAGGCTTCTCGTTCTTGGAACATAAGATTTTATCAGGTGATCAAGACTTATGGGTTCTGACAAAATGTGGATGAACCATGTGTTTATAAACACATTAAGGATGGGAAGGTGGTTTTTCTATTGCTCTATGTAGATGACATTCTGCTAATTGGCAATGATGTTGGGGCGTTGTCATTGGTCAAATTATGGTTGACCAAGCAGTTTGACATGAAGGACTTGGGTGAGGCTAATTTTGTTCTCGGTATCTAGATCTTTCGGGATAGGAAGAACAAAATGATAGCTTTGTCCCAAGTCGGCTACAAAGATAAAATTCTCAGGAGGTTTTCAATGTAGGATTCCAAGAAAGGTGGGCAACCATCTAGGTCTGGGATTACTCTTTCTAAGAAAGACTCTCCAAAGTCTTATGAAGAAAGAGAATACATGAAGAAGGTGCCTTATGCTTCGGCAGTGGGTAGTCTCATGTATGTCATGCTTTGCACATGACCAGATATTATTGCGGTCGGGATTGTAAGTCGATTTCAGGCGAATCTAGGACTGAACCATTGGGTTGTAGCAAAGCATATTTTCAAGTACCTGAGAATGACTCGAGGATATATACTTGTATATTTGGGTGAGGACCTAACTCCTCTAGGATATACTGACTCGGATTTTCAATCCTATCTGGATTCTAGGAAATTGACTTTGGGTTTTATGTTTACTCTAGGCAGCGGTGACATTAGTTTGAGAAGTGCTAAACAAGATTGCACTTCGGATTCAATGATGGAGGCCGAGTATGTGGCAGCTAGTGATGCTTCGAAATGTGGCTCCGCAAGTTCCTTAGGGATCTTGAGGTTGTTCCTGGTATAGATAAGGCGGTATCACTATATTGTGATAACAGTGCGGCGGTAGCTAATGCTAAGGAACTAAGATTTCACAAGAAGAGTAAGCATATTGATCAGAAGTATCATGTGATGCAGGACTTCATTGAGGGCGGGCATGTCACGGTGTGCAAGATCGCGTCAGAGGACAATTTTGCTAATCCATTTACAAAGACACTTACTAGGAGAGTCTTCGAGAGGCATGTGAAAGCTATGGGGATGTGAAATTTATCATATTTACTCACTTAGTGCAAGTAGGAGATTGTTAGACATGTATGCCCTAAGGAGTAAAAATGTAATAAGTTTTTGGAGACATTTTTATCAATAAAGAATTTATTCATTATTTATATACCAAATCTTGTCCTCTTTACATTCATATTTGTTGAATGTATGTTAAGCAAACAATAGTTTGAGACTGTCGGCCTAAACCTTAAGAATTGGGCATATGATGGACGGATTATGCGGAAGACACAATTCTTAAGGTGATGGTCTAAATGATACGATCTGCAATCGAGGGAATAAATTTGGGCACTTTATTCATGCAAAGATTGTTATGTTGTCTATATCCCTTTTGGGAGTTGGTTTGTCTTGACCATCGGAGGTGGACTTTGTGAATAGAAACATTGGCACGTTGTCATAGGTGACAATGTGTTGGATCAGGACATAAAGTGAATTGATTTGGATTAATAATTCTGTCTCAGCAAATCGATTCACTTTAGACAATCATTTGTGTTGTATCTTAATCCTGAGATGAATAGTGGGCCTGTTGTCTTGACTTGTGTCTTTTGATGTACCAAAGGGTGACACCCACATCTTAATAGTGGTATGCATGCTGGTACATTGGAGGCATGACTCTTGATGGTGTAGACTTGTTATTCATCGATATGGAATCCATAGCTCCTCTTTAGAAGTAATGATATCCTCTTATATGCGTTATCCTGTAATTGGAAAACTGGAGTTCTCAACCATTTGGATACATAGGTGTAATCGAATGTTATATGGTAAGTTTTCTAATGGTGAGATGATGGAATGTAAGATAAAAATAATCGAAAAGGTTAGACAGAACTTATCCTTAAGTCGATTATGGATTATCATATGGGGATACGATACACTATGATATGTCATGGAGACTTGGCTATACGGGCTTCATAATTCTATGTAGTTCGAGATGCAGCTCCAAGCTTTTAGTGGAGTAGTATTGGAGTTGATAATTATGAAACGTATATCTGGGATATTGGGTTTCATAATTATCAGGAGCTTAAACTATATTGGTCCATTTGGTCTCCTTTGCTAGCTCACAATATCCTGTAACGACACGACATACTTTTTCAATAATTGGTGACTTATGTCAGTTTTATCAGATTGGTTAAAATTTGAAAGAATTAAATAATTCATGTTTGTTTATCGGTTGAATTAATTTTGTAATAAAAGATTAATTCAAGATAAACTTGTTGAATTATTGGGATCGGATAATTCTTGTTTGTTTATCGATTGATTTAATTTTAGATAACTTATATCAAGATAAACTTGTAGAATTATTGGGAATTGATTTATTTTGTTAGAGATTATCTAGATAAAGTTGTTTTGATCAGATAACTTCTCTATTGGGTTATTTGAATTAAAATTGAGACTTTATCTTATAGAATCTCGGGTGAAAAATAAAAGATTTGTGAGATTTTTTATTCAGCAGTTCAGCCTACCGATGGTCGTGTTCGGTTGGCCAATAGGACCTGTTCGGCCTGCCGATCAGGTGGTTCGGCCTGCCGATCAGCGAAGGATAAGATCACGCATTTCCATGTGAATCTTATCAGATATTGATCCGAATTTGATTTTGATTCGAGTTTTGAGACTTAATCTGATAAGGACTGACCCTAGGACCAACCTCTATAAATAGGGATTGATTCTCACAGGTTACTTAGATCAATTGAGAGATTAAGAGTGATACTCTGCTAAGTGAGAATTTGGAAAACTCCCTGAGAGCTTTTGTTCACAAATCACGAACACTTGCTTTGGGTTCTCTTGATTGGTTGGAAGAAGAGTCACCGGTGGAAGAGCTGTACGTGTGAGCCCACACTCACTCTGGTCATGGATAGAGAATAGCAAAGAAGACTAGTTGGTTGAGGCTCGTCTGGAACGTTATTTCTCTTCACAGATTATAGAGGTTCTTCGGCACACAAAGGTTAGTAAGATCTGGTTAATTTATACATATAGCATGTCAAACTTGAGTTTTTAGAAATTACTCTGATATAAAATTTTTAAAATTCCGCTGTGCACTCTTTTACCAATGTTTCTATTCGCAGAGTCTAACTTCAATGGCCAATATATGTTATCTTCTATTAAGGATGTGGACAACATAACTATCTTAGTGTGAATGATGTGCCAAACTTTATCCCCTTGATTGCAGACCTTTTCATTTAGACTATCACCTTTAATATTCATATCTTTCCCATAATCTGTCTATCATATGTGCAATATTAAAGGTTTAGACTACAGTCTCAAACTTTTATTTGCTAATCATATATTTAACATAAATTAACATAAAGGACAACATCTTAAATACAAAAATAAATGATATACTCTTTATTGATTATATGTCTCCATACACTATTATATCATTTAATCATTAGAGCACCTAATCTAACAATCTTCCACTCGCCTTAAGCAAGTAAATGTGACATGTTATGCATCCCCATAGCCTCTACATGCTTTTCAAAGTTCCTTGCAGGTAGCACCTTCATGAAAGGATCAACTATATTATCCTTGGATGCAATCCATTACATATCAACATATGCTCCCTCAATGAAGTCCTTTATCACACAATAATTACAGTCTACATGCTTACTCATCTTGTTGTATCTTGATTCCTTGGTATTAGCTATCATTGCTCTATAGCATGGTACAATGTAACTAGCTTATCCATACTAGGAATTACCTCAATATCCCCAAGGAACTTGCAGAGTCACATTGCTTTTTTCGAAGCATCACTAGCAGCCACATACTTGACCTCCATCGTTGAATCAATAGTGCAATCTTACTTGACACTCCTCCAAACAATGGCGCCTCCTCCTAGATTAAACACAAATCCAAAAGATGATCTTCTCGTATCTAGATAGGTTTGAAAATTTTGAATTAGTGTACCCAAGAGATATTATATCCTCACTAGAATACACTAACACATAACTTCAAATCCTTCTTAGATACTTGAAAAGATGCTTAACCACAACCCAATGGTTAGGTTTTGGATTCTACTGAAATCGACTAGCTCTCCTGACTGCATAACATATGTAAGGTCATGTGCAAAACATAGAATACACTAGACTACCTACTGCCAAAGCATAAGGCACCTTCTTCGTGTATTCTCTTGCCTCATTGGTCTTCAAATTGTCTCTTTTGGAAAGAGTAATTCTAGACTGAGATGGTTGCTACCTTTCTTGAAATTATGCATTGCAATCTTCTCGAGAATCTTTTCTATGTATGAAGCTTGGGATAAACCTATCATTTTATTCTTTCTATCTCAAAAGATTTAAATTCTTAGAACATAATTAGCCTAACATAAATCCTTTATGTCAAATTACTCAGTCAACCAAATTTTGATTGAGGAACAATGCCCCTATGTCATCGCTAATTAACAGAATGTCATCTATATAGAGCAGTAGAAAAACCATTTTTTCATCCTTAATATATTTGTAAACACATGGTTGATCCATGTTTTGTTCAAACCCATAAGTCTTGACTATTTAGTCAAATCTTGTGTTCTAAGAACGAGAAGTATGCTTGAGTCTGTAAGTAAACTTTAGCAATTTGTGGACTTTATTCTTTTGAATCTTAGCTTTAAACCCATCTAGTTCTACTTAAATTTATGGTTTAATTAAGATATTTATTTTAGAAAGCCGTAATTGAAAGCTGCAGCAATGGACAAAAGAATGCGAATGGACTTAAGCATGGCTACAAGTGAAAAGGTTTCCTTGTAGCCGATTCCTTCCTTTTACATGTATCCCTTTGCTACCAGTCTATCCTTATAGTTTTTGACTTTTACATCTACTCCTCTCTTTATTTTATAGACCTACTTACACTTTATGGGTTTTAACTCTTTAGGAAGGTACATAAGTTCCCACACTTGATAGTCTTCATAGACTTCATCTTGGTATGCATAGCTTTTATGAAGAGCTTTGAATCAATATCCTTCATAGCCTTTTTGTAAGCGTAAGGATCTTAATCATATTCAACTAGTTCATTCAAGTAAGCTTCACTATTGAAATATAACTTTTGGGTTGACGTTTGACCCTCTAACTACATCGAAGCTCCCTAGATTGTTGTTCTGCCCGTTTTTCCACATTGATTGGATCGGTTTTCACTAGAACCACCAGAGCAATCGAATCACTCGCCATCTCCGTGAGTATCATTCTACTATAAGGCTTAAAGTCTTTCATGAACTTTTCTTTAAGGAAAGTCATATTGGTAAAAACGATGATTTGAGTTATAGAAATAACCACCTTTTCTCCCCTTTGGATATCATGAATAGGACATCTTTATATGCGAATGTGGTTTAAGGAAGTCTTCCTACCTGTCCATGACTAATTTTGAAGGCATATTGTTTAAAAGATAACGAGCAGTTTGTAATGCATATCCCTAGAAAGATAAAGGCAATGTCAAATAACTCATCATAGACCTAACCATATCTAATAAAATCCTTTTCCTTCTCTCGACCATGCCATTCTACTGCAGAGTGCTTGGCATAGTCAAATGGGATAAAATCCTATTCTCTGCTAAATGTCCTAAGAACTCATGATAAAGGTATTCCCACGTTGATCAAATAGAAATGCCTTTATGACTTTACCTAATTGCTTCTCCGCTTTAGCTAGAAACTCCTTGAACTTATCAAAAGTTTTGCTTTTATGATGCATTAGGTAGATATACCCATATCTTGAGTATCATCAAGTACTTGCACCCTCCTTGTGCCTTGATCTTCATGGGACCACAAACATTACTATGCATAAGTTCTAGAACTTCTCCAGCTCGATTGCCTTTAGACCTGAATGGTCTTTTGTTCATTTGCCTTCCAAACTAGATTCACATTGTGGTATTGATTCCATCTGTAAATTATTTAAAGTCCATCCCTTACCAATGTTTAAATCATATTCAGTCTAATATGACCTAATCACAACTGCTAAAGATAAGTCTTATCAGAGTGAGAAGTTTTAATTCTTTTATAGTTATCATTAATCTTAGTGTTTAGTAGTGAGTCCATCTTGGGTTTGATAAAAATATAGGCTATTTTGCATCCATCCACTATAGATAAAAGATTTGTTTTTACTAATCACAACTTAATTATTAAAAGAAAATAAATAAGAATCCTTAAATAAACAAGCAACAGAAATTAAATTTCTTTTAAGTTTAGGAACATAAAAACAATATCTCAAAACTAAACCCCTATAATTATCAAAATCACTACTTTAGCCAACACTAAGGATTCATTGCCCATCTGTAATGTGAAGTGCTCAAGCAACAGACTTTTTATTGCCTTGAACCCCTGTAGAGAAACACAAACATGTTTAGTCGTTCTAGAATCTATGACCCAAGTGTCACTTGATATTTCAACTAAACAAGTCTCAAGGACCAAAAGTTCGTACTTATCTCCTTTAACTTAGAAGTCCTTATAACTCTTCTTGATGTGCATGATAGAAATTAAATTTCTTTTACTCGGTTGGAATAAGCCACTACCTACGTCGTGGAATATATGAGCTACCACGACGGTTTTTTGAAAAACAGTCATGGTAGCTTACTTCTTCCACAATGGTTTTTCAAAAAACCGTCATGGTAGCTCAGGCCCCATCCCACAACGGTCTTCATTTTCGCAGGCGTAATTCACCGCACTTTTTTCACCTTACCACGATGGTTTTTAGGAAACGGTCATGAAATAAAAATCATGTAATCAATAATTTCTTGTAGTGTCAACAATAATCTAGCAGAGTAAAAATAAAGCAAAATCCATTAATAGGATCAATTAGAATCCTATAACACAAAACTACTACATAATGAAAGCAAAACTAAAAAACCAATATTTAAGCATTCTTAAGATGTACAAATACTTAGAAATTAAAAAAAAAAAGAGAAGAAATTACAAAAGTGGAGGTGATACAAACTCCAAATTCACTTTTCCTATTCTTTTTATTCCTTATCTTTATTGCTCTAAAAATGCTCTCCAAAGGTGTCTTTAAAAGAAAAATAAAATACCTAAAACTAAGCTAAAAATAAATCCTAAAACTAAAATCCTAAACTAATAAGTAATTCTTTTTTTCTTTTTCTTCATTTTTCATTTTAGAAATCAACTCTTAAATCCCAAAAAAATGGGGTCTTTCTCCTTCCTCGGACGCTGTCCCTTCAGCTTCCTAAAAAATGGGGGCTAGGGAAAAATTCCATGTTTCTCTCTTTTTTGGTTTCTCCACACCAACAACATGAAAGCAATTAAATAAGAGCAGTTCTAAATAGCCACGTTAGGCTATGGCTTGGGTCCCTCACATGGGGTGGGCCCCACCATGTGCGATGGTGGGGCCCACCCCATGTGAGGGGCCTGGGCTATAGCCCAAAGGGACTAAAAAGAGTTTTTCATTAAATAATTAGAAATCTAATGCACTTGGCCATGTGGTAGCTTTCAATTTAGCGCTGGGCTGGTGCGTGACATGCGGCTGAGCGAAAGAAGCTGAGGTGCAAGGAGCATGGTTATGGAATGAGGCACGCTGCATGGGATCTTCAATAGGCTAAGGTAGTTGATTGACGTAGGGCACCATAAGGCGATGTTGCTGCATGTCTGCATGAAATGCGCGTTTGTTAAGGGTGATGATGCGTTGGTTTGAGGCTATTCAAACGGCTGGGTTGGCAACTTTGAATCTTCTCATATTCTTGCGGTGGTGATGCATTGAAAGCCTTTCTCAATTTGGATTTCTACTTCTTTTTTTACCCAAATTAATTTTGAATTACCGAGTTGCTTTTTCACCCAAACAAAAGAGGAAAATAAAATAAATAGAGAGGAGAAAAAAGAACGATAACAATGACAATATCAATAGCCCAGGACTATGAATGGATATGATGCCATTTGGGTTGTTGTCGATCCACTTACAAAGACGGTGCATTTTATCCCTATTAAGATCACTTATTCTATGGAGCAGTTAACAAAACTTTATGTTAATTAGATAGTATGACTTTATAGAATTCCCAAGTCTATCATCTCTGATCGCGACAAGAAGTTCACGTCCAAATTCTAGAAAAGTGTACTGACCGCGATAGGAGCTAAGTTGCATTTCAGCACAGCCTTCCATCCTCAAACTGATGGCTAGACAGAGAGGACAATTTGATCTTAGAGGATATACTTTTAGCCTGTACTCTTGGCTATAAGATCAGCTGGTGTAAAATGTTACCATGAGCGAAATTCACTTATAACAACAGCTACCAGGCGACGATATGAATGGCACCTTATGAGCCTCTATATGGGTGGAAATGTAGGTTGCCTATATGTTGGCATGAAGCTGGTGAAAAGGAGATAATGGAAAGCGTTGACATTGTAAAGACAAATTTTGTCAATGAAACTTCTGAGATGATAAAGTTGATAAGGAAGAGAATTGAGACCGCTCAAAGCTGTCATAAGAGTTATGCTAATAAAAGAAGGAAATGGTCTTTAGAATTTTTTGTAGGCGATTCTGTATTTCTAAAGATTACTCCAATGAAAGGAGTTATGAGGTTCAAAAGGAAAGGCAAGTTGAACCCAAGGTTTGTTGGACCTTATGAAGTCGTGAGGCGGATAGGCAAAGTAGCTTGTCAATTAAGATTGCCATTGGAAATGTCAGCTATTCACGATGTGTTCTATGTTCCAACGCTTAAAAAGTATGTCCTAGATCCTACGCATGTGATTAAGCCATAGGTGATTGAAATATGAGATCACCTCAGCTATGAAGAAAAGCCAGTGGTAATTTTAGATCGAAAAACCAAAATTTTGAGGAGTAAAGAGATTCCTTTGGTCAAGGTATTATGGTTCAATCACCAAGTGGAAGAAGCTACATAGGAATGTGAAGATGACATGAGGGGTTAGATATCTGCAATTGTTCTGAGTTTCGAGGACGAAACTCTTATAAGGTGGGGAGCATTGTAACACTTATTAATGTATACATGAATGTTCATTTGGTTTTTTCATACTTTGTTTTATTCACTATCACTAGTAACTATAGTTTACTTTTTGTTTTCAAATTAAATCTATTAATTTGGTTAATTGGTTTATGTCAATTTATATATTTGCCTTTCCATGTGGATTTTGTTTAGATTAGGTAAAAGCGTCACAAGATATCAACAATGACCACTATAATGAAGAGTATGAAGAGTGTATGCCATCTTCCTCTCAAAGTAGCAAGGGAAAACAAGGTAGCAAGCCCCGAAAAAGAACCAAATTCGATCCTAATGTTGATTTTGAGCAGAGAGCTAATTTAATGGAAAGAGTTCATCAAATGAAAAAGAGAGGATTAAGAATAGATGTGACGTTTGATGCAAAAGGCCAACTAGAAGGCATACCCGAAAGTGAATTAAGCAGTTGGATTGGAGTTTTAGTCAAGAACATGCTCCAATATGGATTAAAAATTGGAGAACTAAGGATTTGGACCAAGTAAGAGATTTTTTTAGAGAGAGATTTATGAAGCTTTCACAATTAAGGAGTGGTGTAGGAAAAAGGCTATGAAGATTTGTAGTGAATTAGCAAAGGAGTTTAGATCTAACCTTTGTAACACCCACCTATTTTTATGTAACGGATTATGCTAAGTTAGTAACGACGTTAAGTAATTTTCCTATTGATATATGTTATGATTTGTGATTTTATGTTACTAACTTTTTATTTTAAGTTTTATGATAGGTGACAATCGCATGGAATCGATGTGCTCAAGTGTTCATGTTAGTTACAATGTATGTTTAATTATGATGCTATGATGTGTTGAATGCTATGAGGTATTATGTTTTAAGAATAGTTCGGCAGGACAGACTTTCAAGTTTGGCAGGCTGAATAGCCTTTCATGTATCGGCAGGCCGAAGTACAGAATCGGCAGGCCAATGACAGCTGACGAGCAGCCAGCAGAAATCTCTCCAAATTTATGGTTGAGACAATTACGTTGATTGGGTGGTTTAATGTGATTAATTGGTATAATTATGGATTAATTTTATCATTTAAGGAAAGGAAACATTTGACTTTGCATCGATTGGTATTGATTGTTATGGTTTCCCCTTTTAAAATCGATAAAGTATGGTAAGTTTATTTAAATGATTTGACTTTCCCCGATTTCCTCTCCATTCACAAATGAATTCTTGGACTAAGAATAGTCAGAAAATTCCTGACATAATGGAGGGCATTGAATTTTTTTTTTTACGTTATTGCTCTCTCTCTCTTTTCCTCCCACGTCTTCTCTCTCTCTCTTTCTAAGATGTTTCTTTTCCTCATCTTTTCTTCTTCTCTTCTCCATGTTTTCTATTCCTCCTATCCCTCAAAATCTCTACAAATAATTGAAAGAAATATTGAGTTTTCATTGGTTGAATTTGAAAGAATTTGAGAAGAATCATTTTGAGGTAAGAGTTCATTCTCATTTCAATGAAATCCTTCTTGACATCCGATTGCTATATCTTCCTTTATAAAATTCTGTTTGCTATGAATTTTTAATATGTTATTCATGTATGAGTTTTGTGATGTTTCTCCAAGTTTCACCTTAATTGGATTTTTCTATGATAAGTTATGAACTCTCTATTCTCTACCACTCACAGTAAAATATTGTTGTTTGGTTATGATGCATGAAATTTGATTTTCGTTCAAGGGGTAAACGTCCTTAGTTTGCTATGAAATTTGGCAAGAATGTTCATGTATATGTTATATTATGGACTGCAAATTTGGTAATGTTTTGATGAGTGAATTGTGTTATGTAATTTCTATCGAGACTAGGTCAAGAAATTGTTTTAACAATGTTAATATTGGACTTTTGTTTAATGTGATATTTTATATGTTTAAATGATTTTATTGATGATGAAATAATTTTTATGATGTTGAAATACATGTTGGTAAGATGGTAGTATGAATTTTAAAATTAAAATATATGTGTTTTAATTGTTAGAAAATGTTTTCAAAAGATTACTCACTGCCTGTCAAACCTAAGTTAGTTTTATTACTGATTTTCAAATGTGTGTTTTGACCTACTCCGATTTTTGTTGAAGCCAATTTTTGGATATGTTAGGGTTCTATATGTCAACTGTATATGTTAATGTTTGTAGATTTTTTTCTATGATGTTAGAATGTGTTAAATGGACCTGAGAATAAAGTTGTTCAGTGCCTTTCTATTGCTGGCAGATTTCATGTTTGAAATGTATGGTTTGTTTTTAGATACTTAATGTAATTTTTATGACTAAACAAAAATCATGGTAATATGTTTACGTGTTGACTTTACCCCTGTCAAGTATGGTGCCTAAAATATGTGTGAATATTAAGTTTTTAAGTCTTGAATCCATGTAGGTCAGTGAAGTGTATGTGATGATGATTTTATGTTTGTATGTGATTATGGTTATGGATGCATGCTATGAATTATGTTTTTGATGATTATGGTTTGTTTTTGGTGATTTTATGTTTACGTGTTGACTTTACCCCATGTATATGTGATGTTATATGTATGGATGTTTATTCCATGATAATAAGTATTAATTTTATTTTGTATCTTTAAATGAATAAATGGCACGAACACACAAAGGAACGAGCACATCGAGACCGCGGCGTCGTCACCAATACATATAAGCTTAAGTAAGCTAGCTTCTAAGTAAGTACATTCTCACCTGCAACATGATATATTTTATAAGGTTTGATGCTATGTTCATGATGATATTTATGATGATTTCCTTAAAGGGTTTCTTATGAAAGATTTTCATGATTTAAAGTTATGCATGTTTGATTATGGCAAATTTCAAATCATGGAAGTTATGTATATATGTATCACCTAATAAGTGTTGCACACCAATGTTATGATATGATATGTTATGATGTCATGTTTGGTTTAGGATTAGCTACCCTTCTCCTTTCATGACGGCGCGCCTACAATGTTGATTACGGTGCAACACTTGGGCCCTTAAGATAAAATGGAATAAGTTTTAATATGGTCAATGTAATGAAAGATATGTTTCTATGAAAATGTGCTTAATGCACTATTATGACATGATAATGATGACGATGATGATGTTTATGAAATGTTTTTAAATTATGAGAATTATATGTACTTACTAAGCTTTAGCTTATTCAAGTTTATATCTTGTTGCAGATAAGGGTAAGAAAGTCATGGATTAGGCGGAGGACATGGAAAGGCGTGTGAGCATAAGGAAAATGAATTGTAACCGGAAGAACACCAATGAAGCAAGTTTTATGATTTATGCCATGGTTTACTTATTTGAGCATATTTTTATGAAGTGTTTTACAGAATACAAGAACTATGTTTTAATATTTTATTTTATCATTTTAAGAATTTGATCCTCTGCATTTTGAAAAGTTGAATTTGTCTTAAAATTAAGTTCGGCCTGCCGATCATATACAAGCTTTGTCGGCCTGCTGATCATCATTGGTCGGCATGCCAATGTAAGAATGTTCAGCATGCCGAACTTTGAAAGTTTTTAAACCTTGTTTTGCAGAGCCTCTGCCGCCCTGCCGGTTGACAATTTCTGGCCTGCCGACCATGTTCGGCCTGCCGAAGTCTCCAATTTAGCCTGCCGAACTGTGGAAGCAAATAGTTTTAAATGATGTGATATTTCATAAATTATGATTTTACTGTTTGGTATATTTACTTTATCAAAGGATGTTTATGATTAATTTAATATTCAAATGAATTATTTATAGTATGGATTAAATTATTGAATGTTGTAAAAAAAAAAAAAAGGTATGTATGGATCCTGGTTACGATTTTCTTAACTACGTTTACAATTAAAGTTCGAAATAAGTATGTAACGTATGAATGTAACGACATCTGTGATGTTCGTAAAGGGGGCGTTACAGGCTTTGGTATCAGAGCAAATTTTTCGGTTACAATTCATATCGCCATATGTCAGTCCAAGTCCTCCAAGTAAGTGTGTTATAAAGTTAGATGTTTTGATGCAATTATGAGGATAAGAACGAGGTTTAGATGTTTAATGATTAATATTCTAGTAGTGAAAACCTATCTCATATTAGATGATTATTTTTAAGTTCCTAATTCTTTTAGGAAAATTGATAATGGACGGCCACAGAAGGATGCAAACATGCACCCAGACCAACGAAAGGCTTATGACAATGATTGCTGAGCTGCAAAGGCAGTTGAAGGATCAAAGAAGAGAGGTTGCCAAATTAAGGGCCAATGGCCAGAATGACGACCGACGAGGCAATGACATGCCTCCTCCTCCTCCTCAGCCACAAGTCAATGAAGTCCCAGCTCTTGCTGCTGAACCAAGAGCGGCCTATCAGTAACCTCTTCTAGTCAGATGGAAGAGGGCTAAGCCAGCAGACTTCGAGGGTTCAAAGGACCCATTAGTTGTACAAGGATGGTTGAAGGCGGTTGAGGCCACCCTAAGACTCATGGGCTTTACAGACAATGAGAAGATCCTCTATGCCTCGTACTGCCTCACCATGGAGGTTAGAATTTGGTGGGATGGCATCAAACAGAGTCGGAATGTTGAAGAAATGACATGGGATGACTTCGTTCATGAGTTTAACACGAAGTTTTTCCACATAAACATTACAAGGAAGCATTATGAGGAGTTCTAGAACCTGCACCAAGGGGATATGTCAGTCATAGATGTTGTGACAAAGTTTGACTAGCTAGCTTGTCTATGCCCAGGGATGGTTTTGGATCAAAATGAAAGGGTCAGAAGAATGATTAGAGCCCTTAGGCCAGAAATTGCTACGATCGTTGATGGAGCTAGTCCACCCAGGACTCAAGAACAGGTGGTTATGAGGGCCCAACATGCGGAGTTCCACTTGTCCAAGCTAAGAAGGAACCAGCCTCAGTCTAGCCAGCCAGCCAGCCAATAATGCTAACAACCAGAGCCGCCCTCTACACCGAAACAACAACAACGACAACAACAACAACAACAACAACAACAACAACAACAACAACCAGAACTGGAGAAACAACAAGAGGAAGGGTAATCCTCAGAACCAGCAGGGCCAAGGCAATAAGAGGCATAATGGTGGTCAGCCTAATAACAATAGCAGGCAGTTTCAACCATGCGCCAAATGTGGAAAGAAACGTCCAGGAGAATGCCGTCTAGGGATAAACTAATGTTTTATTTTTGGGCGTGAAGATCATTTTGTCAAAAACTGCTCCAAACTGATGAATTCCAATGCCCCTTAAAGAGCTCCTCCTCAAGCCCAGCTCCATCAGATGCAAGCTTCCCTTGAAGGGCCACTAATTAGTCAAGGGAGACTTGAAGCCCCACCAACGAATGCCCGAATCTATGCCATGACGAAGGAACAAGTGGCTACTGAAGCCTCAAATATGGTCACAAGTCAGATAACAAGTTTATCTAATGATGTTTATGTTCTCTTTGATGCAGGTGCTACTCATTTTTTTATGTCCATGTCATTTGCTAAGAAGTTAGGGGTTCGATTAGAGCTTATGAGATAGGGATTCACTATGACACTACCCTCCAGGGAAGTGATATTATCTACGCACTCTTTACGTATAGTACCCCTATGGATTTTTGATAGCGAACTTTTCGTCGACCTCATTGTGATCGACATGCATGACTACGATATGATTCTTAGGATGGATTTCCTGAGCAAGTACAATGCTTTTATTGAATGTCGGAAATGAAAGGTAATCTTCCATCCAGAGGGTGATCAGAAGTTCGTTTATGTTGGCGAGTCCAGAAAGATACCGAGCATGTTTTTATCTACAATGAAATCAAGGAAGTTATTAGCAAGTGGCTGCATGGGCTAAGAATGTTGTAATTAGGAAGTTATTAACAATGTTGTAGACAAAAGCCAAGAAGAAAAGATAAGAATTGAAGATGTGCCTGTAGTTCACGAATATGTAGAAGTATTTCCTAATGATCTGTCAAGTCTGCCACAAGAAAGAGAAGTCGAATTCGAGATTGAGCTCACACCAGGCACCGATCCAATCTCAAAGGCACCGTATAGAATGGCCTCTGTAGAGTTAAAAGAGCTTCACATGTAATTAAAGGAGCTACTTGACAAAGGCTTCATTAGGCTGAGCTGCTCTCCATGGGGAGCTCCAATTCTATTTGTTAAGAAGAAGGATGGCAAGATGAGACTCTGCATCGACTATAGAGAGTTGAACAAGGTGATAATCAAGAACAAGTACCCGTTGCCTCAAATCGATGATTTGTTTGAACAGCTCAAGGATGCATCTTGTGTTTTCAAAGATTGATCTACGGTTAGGTTATCACCAGCTGAAGATTAAAGAAGGAGATATTCCCAAAACTACCTTTAGGTCGAGGTATGGTCACTATGAATTTGTGGTTATGCCTTTCGGTCTGACGAATGCACCTGCGGCCTTCATGGATTTGATGAATTAGGTATTTAAGGGTTTCCTTGATAAATTTATTGTTGTGTTTATCGATGATATTCTTGTCTATTCAAAGAATCAAGAAGAACATGAGGAGCATTTAAGGATTGTCCTGGAGACGTTAAGAAGACACCAGCTTTATGCAAAGTTCTCCAAGTGCGAGTTTTGGCTTGATAAAGTGTCTTTCTTGGGGCATGTTATATTAAAGGAAGGGATTATGGTTGACCCTGCTAAAGTAGAGGCTGTTCTCAATTGGAAGCAACTAACGAATGCAAGTGAAATAAGGAGCTTCTTGGGTCTAGCAGGATATTATCGAAGAATCGTAGAAGACTTCTCCAAGATAGCAGCCCCACTCACGAATCTAACTCGTAAGGGAAAGAAGTATGAATGGACTGAAGCATGCAAGAAGAGTTTTCAAGAACTAAAGAAGAGATTGACGACAGCCCCAGTATTGGCTATTCCAGAAGGAAATGATGGATTCGTAATTTATAGTGATGTTCCGCATTTTGAAAAGTTGAATTTGTCTTAAAATTAAGTTTTCTAAAAGTTTTTTGCTCTGTCGGCCTACCGATCATCATTGGTCGGCATGCCAATGTAAGGATGTTCGACCTGCCGATTTCATTTCGGACTGCCGAACTTTGAAAGTTTTTAAACCCTGTTTTACAGAGCCTCTGCCGGCCTGCCGGTTGATGATTTCTGGCCTGCCGAATCTCTAGTTCGGCCTACCGAACTGTGGAAGCAAATAGATCTAAATGATGTGACATTTCATAAATTATGATTTTACTATTTTGTATATTTACTTTATCAATGGATGTTTATGATCAATTTAATATTCAAATGAATTATTTATAGTATGGATTAAATTATTGAATGTTGTAAAAAAAAAAAAAAGGTATGTATGGATCCTGGTTACGATTTCCTTAACTACGTTTACAATTAAAGTTCCAAATAAGTATGTAATGTATGAATGTAACGAAATCTGTGACGTCCGTAAGGGGGGCGTTACAACCTCTACCTCATATTTGTAAAGCCTAATCTTTCCATTCTATATGACAATGAAAATGTTAAGTAGCGTTCTACGGTAGTACACTACTACCTCTCTGTAACCGAATGATGATTAAGAAGCATTTGTTAAGTATCGGCGTTTCTTGAATTCCTTCTATTAACACATGCAAGAAAAATTAGAGCTCAAACTGAATACGGCACTATGGTTGGCGAGACAAATATATAGTGCTTGAGGAATCATTAGTACATTATTATCTTGAATTATCATTAATATGTTACTAACATAGCAAAATATAGTTAGCTGAGACAAGTGTGCTACCATCACAGGAGGACTTGTGGGTAAAATCACATCAAGGTTTTGATGGACAATTTAAAAATCCAAATTGTATAGAAATTAGGAACTTGATTGTAAGTTTATTGAACTCAAATTCTTAACTTGTGCTTTATAACTTTTGAAGCATATTAAGAACAGTTTGGTTTGTTGTCCTTTTACAGGATGAGTACATGATGCAACAAAGTCAATGGACCTTTGAGTTCGTTGGTAACAAAGACATATTAATGAGGGCACTAGGGAAATGGAACATTCAAGATGTGTTTATGGTTAATCTAAGTATGTCAAGTAGTCTTAATACTTCAAGCTCCGACCAACTTCAAAATTCACTTCCCAAATGTCAAAAATGCAACTAGAAATTATAAAACTGTGAGGTCTTGTGATTGAATTTCTTTCCTAAGGAAGTGCCAAACCAACAGATAAGACTATTTCACAATGCAACAGCTTCAAGGCTAAATGTAACCATCCTGACAATGAAGTAAAAGCTCCACAAGCTCTAGAAGTACCATTGTCAATTCATCGTCAACAATATCAAAATGAAGACTCTTTGTTGATGATAGAATTAATGGTGGATGTACACTTGTTGCACTTGGGAAGGCATGGATGGAGTTCCAACTATATAGTCCATAAAAGACCTTTTAGGGGACAAAAATGAGCACGTTAACATCATTACCCATGAAGTTAGAATGGCTGAGTTTCTTGTTCCGACAATTAAAGCAACAGCTATGAGTGAAGCCGCGAAAGCTTTGTTGCATGGCCCAAAAGGTTATTTAAAGTCATTGCAATGATGAAGACAAGCTAAGCACCTAGTGATATTCCTCAACATGTTGAGGGAAAGAAATGCCAAAAAAGAAAAGTGCTAGAAAAGCAAGAGAGTTATAACCTGAGGTAGAACAAGAACGAGTGATTAGGAAACAACCCGTTGCGAATGAGCCCTTGCCTTTATTTAACTTCTCTTTAGTACCTCCAAAATTTATGCAATTGGCATTGTACACACACGCTTCCATGTGCAATGGGTTGTTGGTTTAATGCTCGATACCTAAAAGAATCACTATCAATGAAATGCCTATCTATGTAGGGTATAAAGACATTTACTAATTCGTCAATTTCAATAAAATTGAGGCAAACTATTTAATAGCATACCTCAAGTAATAACTCTATCTTTAATTCTTACTTTTTTAGAATCTAAGTAGAGTGGTAAGGTGCATTCAAATAAGTTAGTGCATTGTTTTCATTGTAGTTTTTTGACAAAATACATGAACGTCAAGACAAGGTTCATAATTTCAGCTTCATATCACTGACCCTTATCTTAAGTGTTGCAAGGGACCCACAGAGTGATGTTAGAGAGCACGCCACGTCACTCTTAACCTCTTCGCTTAAGCATTGAAGGGGAAATTATTCTTCATGCCATAAAATGTTGGAGAACATTGGATATTGACATTTGTTTCCCCATGGGAGGATCAAATATTTTTGTTTGATCCCTTTTAAGACTAACCACATGATGGTTTTGTATCACTCATAAGATTATAAGTATCAATTTTTCTTATAAAATTAACTATGTTAAGTTTTACATAATTGTGCTTAATATTAATGCATTTTAATCATGACATATTGTTAGGCATCTAATGATTAGAAACTTCAACTGGGAAGTGGTGTGATAAGGTAAGCAAACATAATGCTATATTCCCATCATGCATGAAACTAAAAAGAGAGACAAAATTGTATCCTTCCTAACGCATGCAATCAAGATCAAATGGCAGAATAACTATCAAATTCATCAAAAAATTCAACAAGCAAGTCCGATGATGCTTTTTGCAACGTGGGGAAACTACAATTTATGAACAACACTTATTTCTAGCATCGGTGCATGCATACACAAAAAAGAGGAGAAAAAAAGGCAACACCATTAATGGGTGGTTAAAGGCCATGACGAACAATCCAAAATTTTTTAAAGAATCTTAACATGCTCGGTACAACAAATTCACAACAAAGCCAAAGAAAGAGGTTCAACATTTACAACTCCGACAACAAGCAATAAAAAGAAAAAAATTCTAAGAGATCACAACATCAATAATGCTCATGATTTCTCAGCCCTAGCAAAAGAGAAACAAAGAGGAAAAATCCAACCACTACACGTATAGTATCTGAGTATCCAATTTTCATCTACAACGAAGTATAAATCAAGATTTGCAAGCTTCAACATCGCAATTATTATCATCAAAGTGAAGAAAAAGAGACAAAGAAGACAGAACATAGCCTGATAAAGGCAATAATGGAGTGCTCTCTCTCTCTAAACCCACATGGGTTCTTTCTCTCTCCTCCTAATCAAAGAACAGCTACCAAGAATGACGAAAAAGTGAGGTTTTCTGGCAAATACATAAGAAATGTATGACAATTTCAACCTTTTATGCTCAATTTTTCTTCTTCCTTATGGATTTTTCCGGTTTCACTCTCTTTCTACCTTCTCTTCGAGTTCCTCTCTCTCTCTTCTCTTTCATTTTCGATGGTTCTTTCTCTCTCTATTATATATTGCTTACCTAAATCATTTTGGTCTGACGGGTATCTTTTCACCTCTACCTTGAGAAATGTGCTCACGTTAGTAGATGCAAAGAAAGGATGTGTTGGTTACAAACGTAATTATTGCACTTTTTAAAAAAAAATAGGAGGGTTGGTTATCTTTTAATGGACTATTATTGTTGAAATTTATCTTGAAATATTTATTTTCTAAAGAAAAATGAAAAGGGTAGTTATCTTTTAATCGGTAGTTATTCTTGAAATTGATCTTAAAATATTTGAGTATATTTTCACATTTTGATATTTATCTTAATATTTATACACACACTTATAAAGCCACGCATATTAGAAGGATTGAGAGTATGTAATATTTGAATTTCCTAAATTTGGTGCGAGCACTTGCCACCACAATGACAAAGGTGCCACTTTCTTCTAGAACTACCCATCTACAGAAGTTTTGGTACACTAAAATATACAATAACTTTGTCTCGACATTCCTCCAAAGGATATCGATGACCTCTAGAGGCATCAACTACCTATTTTTTCTAGGATCATGTGCATCCAAGGAAGTATTGTTTGTCTATATTTTAGGAAATTTGGATAAGACATTGGGCCGATAGTGCTTCGGAGCAAAATGTGAACCATTGCTATACATGTTCGAGGAATGCGTGAAACCCTTGCTGCTGTGCATGGACCATCTCACTTTGTTGCATAAGCTCTGTAAACAACGGGGCTAATGTTCATGTCTAATTTTGTACCAGGACCCTTCAATAGCTTAAGTCTAATATTCTCGTCCTACAACATCAACGTGCTCGCTTTGTGGACCCAAGCCACGCTTGGGGAACTCATGTGTGCCATCGTTTGGTATGGCAAAAGTTGTCAAATGGGCCCATTTATTTTGGTTTGAGTCCATTTTTACTCTCGCTTAGGGGATTTTAAAGTTAATTGAGCTGAAAATAAATGGGTGATGAAGGAAATAAACCTAATAAGCCATCCTTTTTGCCCTTTAAAATAGACCAAAAAATTTATTTTTTTCTTATCATAGTTCAAGGAATCAAAACTTAAGTTCAAAAATCATTTTCGTAACAAAAACACTGCGAAAACCCAACGATAGCATGCTAGGCTCATCTTCGGAGCACCCAGCATGCCTCCAGAAGGGATCCATCTCCGTCAAGATGACTCTGCCCTAGTCAAAATTCCATAGTTGGAGGTATCATGCGTGCGTCTCTGTCATCAAATCCCACCACAATTTTTGAAAGGATTCTAATAACACGTTAGAAATTTTAGACTTGACGAAAGGGGAGAGACCTCACGTTGGAGGGAGAAGCATGCTTGTTAGCACTCTAGAAATAGATGGTCAGTCATTATAACACCCGCCTATTTCATGTAACGGAATTATGTAATGATAGTAACGACGTCAAGTGTTATCCATATTTATTTATGATATTATTGTCACTAACCATTTATTTTAAGTTTTATGACAGGTGACGATCGCGTGGAATTGATGTGTTTAAGTGTTCATGTTAATTACAATGTATGTTTATTTAAGATGCAATGATGACTTGAATGCTATGATGTATTGTATTTTAAGGACAGTTCAGCAGGCCGGACTTTCAAGTTCGGCAGGCCGAATAGCCTTTCAAGGATCGGCAGACAGATGATAATAATTGGTAGGCCGAACCTCATGGAATCAGCAGGCCAAAGTTAAGAATCAGCAGGCCGATGACAGCTGATGAGCAGTCAACAAAAATCTCTCCAAATTTGTGATTGAGATGATTACGATGATTGGATGGTTTAATGTGATTAATTGACATATTTATGGATTAATTTTCTCCTTTAAGGAAATAAAAAAAACATTTGACTTTTGATTGATTCAATGTAATTGATATGGTTTCCCTTTTTGAAGTGTTGAAATATGGTAAGATGAGATGACGATTTGACTTTCCCTCATTTCTCTCCATTCTTCATGCAAATTAGTCCAAGATTAGTCAGAAGATTCCTAACATAATTGAGGGTATTGAAATTTTTATTTTTACGTTATTCTCATTTACGTTATTTTTCTCCCTCTCTATTACTCTCTCTCTCTCACTTATGGTTTCTCTCACTCATTCTATTCTCTTCACATCTTCTTTTTCTTTTCCTCTCAAATTTCTCTGTAATTATTTGTAAGAAATATTGAAATTTCGTTGGTTGAATTTGAAGGAGTTTGTGAAGAAATTTGTTTAAGGTAAGAACTTTCTTTTTCAATGTTTCTAAAATGTATTTTTTCCTCCTTACTCCGATAGCCATAATTTTGTCTAGGAATCTTATTTTGCTCTGAGATTTTAGTATGATGTCATATGTATGTTTTGTAGTGTTATTCCAAGTTTCAAGTTATTTCAATTTTTCTAAATTAAGTTATGAATTTTCTATTCTCTACCATTCACGTTAAAATATTGTTGCTTGGTTATGATACACAAAAATGTGATTTGTGTTCAAGGGGGTAAATGTGCTTTGTTTGCTACAAAATTTGGCTAGAATGTTCGTGTATATGTTAAGTTATGAACTAAAAAGTTTGGTGATTATTTGATCAGTATTTTATGTGCTATGAAATTTTTTCTGAGACTAGGTCAAGAAACTGCTTTAACAGTGTTATTATTGGACTTTTGTATTATGTGATGTTTTTTATGTTTAAATGATTTTACTAACGATGAAATAATTTTATGATATTGTAATATATGTTAGTAAGTTGTTAGTATGAATTTTAGAGTTAAAATATATGTGTTTTAATTGTTTGAAAATGATGAATTTATGTGACTCACTGTGTAAGTTAATGGCAGATTTCATGTTTGTTATTTATGACTTGTTTTAGATACTTAATGCAATTTTTATGACTAAAGAAAAATCATGGTAATATGTTTATATATTAACTTTACCCCTGTCAATGTGGTGCCTAAAGTATTTGTGAATGTTGAGTTTTTAAGTCTTGAATCCATGTAGGTCAGTGAAGTGTTTTGTGTTGATGGGTGATGCTAATGCTTTAATATTGATGAAATGGTTATGAAATTTATAATTTCATGAAAGAAAATGATATGTGATGGAATATGCAAATAGAAGTTATTATGTGATGATGATTTTATAGTTTTATGAAAGTAAATTTTAATTACTATTTTTATGAATGTATGATATCTGTGACGTCTGAAACAGGGCGTTACAGGCTTGGTATCAGAGAAAATTTTCGTTTACAATTCATATCGCCACACGTCAGTCCAAGTCCTCCAAGTAAGTATGTTTTGAAGTTAGATGTTTTGATGCAAGTATGATGGTGAGGATAAGGTTTAGAAGTTTAACAATTAATGTTCTAGTAGTGAAAACCTGTCTCATATTAGAAGATTATTTCTAAGTTCCTAATTCTTTTAGGAAATTAGCGATGGACGGTCACAGAAGAATGTAAACACGCACCCAGACCAATGAAAGGCTTATGACGATGATCGTTGAGCTACAAAGGCAGTTGGAGGATCAAAGAAGAGAGATTGCTGAATTAAGGGCCAATGGTCAGAACAGTGAATGACAAGGCAATGACGTGCCTCCTCCTCCTCCTCAGCCACAAGTTAATGAAGTCTCAGCTCCTGCTGCTGAACCAAGAGCGGCCTATCAGGAACCCCTTCTAGTCAGATGGAAGAGAGTTAAGCCAGCAGATTTCGAGGGTTCTAACGATCCGTTAGTTGCTCAATGATGGTTGAAGATAATTGAGGCCACTCTGAGACTCATGGATTTCACTGACAATGAGAAGGTTCTCTGTGCATTGTACTGTCTCACCATGGAGGCTAGGATTTGGTGGGACGGCATCGAATAGAGTCAGAACGTTAAAGAGATGACATGGGATGACTTTGGTCATGAGTTAAAAATGAAGTTTTTCCACATGAACGTTACAAGGAAGCATTATGAGGAGTTCGAGAACCTATGCCAGGGGGATATGTCAGTCACAGATGTTATGACAAAGTTTGACCAGCTAGCTCGCCTATGTCCAGGGTTGGTTATTGATGAAAGTGAAAGGGTCAGAAGACTGATCAGAGTCCTTAGGCCAGAAATTACTGCGATCGTTGATGGAGTTAGTCCACCCAAGACGCAAGAACAGGTTGTTATGAGGGCCCAATGTGCGGAGTTCCATTTGTCAAAGCTAAGAAGGAATCAACCACAGTATGGTCAGCAAGCCAATAATGCAAATAACCAGAACCGCCCTCCTCACAGAAACAACAACAACAACAACAACAACCAGAACTGGAGGAACAATAAGAGGAAGGGCAATCCTCAAAACCAGCAAGGCCAAGACAACAAGAGGTATAATGATGGTCAGCACAACAACAATAGCAGGCGGTTTCAACCATGTACCAAATGTGGAAAGAAACATCCAGGAGAATGCCGACTAGGGACAAACCAATGTTTTATTTGTGGGCATGAATATCATTTTGTCAAGAATTGCCCCAAACTGATGAATGCTAATATCCTTCAAAGAGCTTCTCCTTAAGTCCAACTCTATCAGATGCAAGCTTCCCTTGAAAGGCCACTAATCAGTCAAGGAAGGCTTGAAGCCCCACCTATGAATGCCCGCATTTATACCATGACAAAGGAACAAGTGGCTACTGAAACCTCCAATGTGGTCACAGGTCAGATAACAAGTTTATCTAATAATGTTTATGTTCTCTTTGATATGGGTGCTACACATTCTTTTATATCCACATCATTTGCTAAGAAGTTAGAGGTTCATTTAGAGCCTATGAGACAGGGATTCACTACGACACTACCCTCTGGGGAAGTGATATTATCTACGCACTATCTACGTACGGTACCCCTATGGATTTCTGATAAGGAACTTTTTGTTGACCTCATTGTGATCGACATGTATGACTACGATATAATTCTTGGGATGGATTTCCTAAGCAAGTAATATGCTTCTATTGAATGTCGAAAACGAAAGGTAATCTTCCATCTAGAAGGTGAACAGAAATTCGTGTATGTTGACGAGTCCAGAAAGAAACCCAGCGTGTTTTTATCTGCAATGAAAGTAAGGAAGTTATTAGCAAGTGGATGCAAGGGCTATCTGGTGAACATCGTGGACAAAAGCCATTGATTGAGCTAGCACCTGAAAGAGAAGTAGAATTCGAGATTGACAAAAGCCAATTAAAGATGTGCCTGTAGTTCGTGAATATGCAGAAGTGTTTCTTAATGATCTGACAAGTTTACCACCTAAAAGAGAAGTAGAATTCAAGATTGAGCTCACACCAGGCACCGATCCAATCTCAAAGGCACCTTACAGAATGGCCCCTGCAGAGTTAAAAGAGCTTCACACACAATTAAAGGAGCTACTCGACAAAGGCTTTATCAGGCTGAGTCACTCTCCATGGGGAGCTCCAGTTTTGTTTGTAAAGAAGAAGGATGACACTATGAGACTCTATATCGACTATAGAGAGCTGAACAAGGTGATGATTAAGAACAAGTACCCGTTGCCTCGTATAGATGATTTGTTTGATCAGCTTAAGGGTGCATCAGTGTTCTCAAAAATTGATCTGCGGTCGGGTTATCACTAGCTAAAGGTTAAAGAAGGAGATATTCCTAAGATAGCCTTTAGGTCGAGCTATGGTCACTATGAATTTGTGCTCATGCCTTTCGGTCTGATGAATGCACCAGCGGCCTTCATGGATTTGATGAATCGGGCATTCAAGGATTTCCTTGATAAGTTTGTTATTGTGTTTATCGATGATATTCTTGTCTATTCAAATAATCAAGAAGAACATGAGGAGCATTTGAATATTGTACTAGAGACATTAAGAAGACACAAGCTCTATGCAAAGATCTCTAAGTGTGAATTCTGGCACGACAGAGTGTCTTTCTTGGGGCATGTCATATCAAAGGAAGGAATCATGGTAAATCCTGCTAAGGTAGAGGTTGTTCTCAACTGGAAGCAACCAACAAATGTAAGTGAAATAAGGAGCTTCTTAGGTCTAGCAGGTTATTATTGAAGATTCGTAGAAGACTTCTCTAAGATAGCAGCTCCACTCATGAATTTAACTCGCAAAGGAAAGAAGTATGAATGGACAGATGCTTACGAGAAGAGTTTCCAAGAACTAAAGAAGAGCCTAACGATAGCTCCAGTATTGGTTATTCCGAAAGGAAGTGATGGATTTGTAATTTATAGTGATGCGTCTAAAATGGGCCTCGAAGCTTTTCTAATGCAAAATGACAGGGTGATTGCCTATGCGTCAAGACAACTGAATGATTACAAAAAGAACTATTCTACTCATGATCTTGAGTTGGCAGCAGTCATCTTTGCGCTTAAAATATGGAGACATTATTTGTATGGGGTCCAATGCAAGATCTTCACCGATCATCAAAGTTTGAAGTACTTCTTTACTCAGAAGGACCTGAACATGAGACAACGGAGATGGCTAGAGTTGGTGAAGGATTACGATTGTGAAATCCTTTATCATCTTCAGAAGGCCAACCGAGTGGCCGATGCTTTGAGTAGGAAGACTGCAGCTATGCTAATGCCAATACAAGCAATGTCTCCACCTTTGAGAAAGGAAATCCTAGACTTCGGTTTAGAACTTTTCACAAGACAACTATCAGCACTCACTCTTGCTCCAATGATGTATGATGAGATTCAGAGTAAACAAAATGACGATGTAAGCTTCGTAAGGATTAAGCAGGAAATGAAAGAAGGAAAAATGTCAAGAGTTTCATATTGTGGATGACAAAACTCTATATCTCAAGGACCACTTATGTGTTCCCAATGTTGATGGCTTAAGGAACAGGATTTTGGTGGAAATTCATGACACTCCTTACTCAATTCATCCAGGTGCAACAAAGATATATGATCTAAAGGGTAACTTCTAGTGGTTTAGAATGAAATGAGATGTTGCTATATATGTGAAAAAATGTCTGATATGTCAACAAGTTAAAGCCAAACACCAGAGGCCTGATGGTGATTTACAGTCTATCCAGATACCAAAATGGAAATGGGAGGATATAGCAATGGATTTCATTACCGGTTTACCCAGGACTATGAATGTTTGTGACGCTATTTGGGTTGTTGTAGATCGATTAACGAAGACCGCACATTTCATTCCCATCAAGATCACTTACTCTATGGAACGGTTAGCGGAACTCTATGTCAAGGAAATCGTACGACTTCACGGAATCCCTAAGTCTATCATCTTAGACCGTGATGGCAGGTTCACATCCAAGTTCTGGAAAAGCATACAGACTTCTATGGGGACCAAGTTGCATTTCAGTACAGCTTTTCATCCTCAGACAGACGGCCAAACGAAGAGGACGAATTTGATTTTAGAAGATATGCTTTAGGCCTGTACTCTCGACTTCAAGACAAGCTTGTGTAAAATGTTGCCATTAGCAAAGTTTGCTTACAACAATAGCTATCAAGCGACGATTGGAATAGCACCTTATGAGGCCTTGTATAGGCGAAAATGTAGGTCACCTATATGTTGGCACGAAGCTGGTGAGAAAAAGTTGATGGAAAACGTCGATGCTGAAAGGATTGATTTTGTTAACAAAACTTCTAAGATGATAAAACTGATAAGAAGAAGAATAGAGACCGCTCAAAGCCGTCAGAAGAGTTATGTTGACAAGAGGAGAAGACCCTTAGAATTCGTCGTAGGCGAATATGTGTTTTTGAAAGTTGCACCGATGAAAGGGATTATGAGGTTTGGAAAGAAAGGCAAATTGAATTCGAGGTTTGTCGGACCTTATGAAATTATAAAGCGGATAGGCAAAGTTGTTTATCAGTTAAGGTTGCCTTCAGAAATTTCCACAATGCATGATGTGTTCCATGTTTCTATGCTCAAGAAGTATGTTCCAGACCCAACACATGTGATTGAGCCACAGGTGATCGAGATACGTGATGACTTAAGTTATAAAGAAAAGCCAGTAGAAATACTTGATCGTAAAACCAAGACCTTGAGGAATAAAGAAATTCCATTGATCAAAGTGCTTTGGCGAAATCACCAAGTGGAAGAAGCCACATGGGAACGTGAAGATGACATGAGAACTAAGTATCTGCAACTGTTCTAAGTTTCGAGGATGAAACTCTTATAAGGTGGGGAGAATTGTAACACCCGCCTATTTCATGTAACGAAATTATGTAATGATAGTAACGACGTTAAGTGTTATCCATATTTATTTATGATATTATTGTCACTGACCATTTATTTTAAGTTTTATGACAGGTGACGATCGCGTGGAATTGATGTGCTCAAGTGTTCATGTTAATTACAATGTATGTTTATTTATGATGCAATGATGACTTGGGTGCTAGGAGGTATTGTATTTAAGGACAGTTCGGCATGCCAAACTTTCATGTTTGACAGGCCGAACAGCCTTTCAAGGATCGGCAGGCCAAACCTCATGGAATCGGCAGGCCGAAGTTAAGAATCGGCAGGCCGATGACAGCTGACGAGCAGTCAGTAGAAATCTCTCCAAATTTGTGATTGAGATGATTACGATGATTGGTTGATTTAATGTGATTAATTGACATATTTATGGATTAATTTCCTCATTTAAAAAATTAAAAAAAAAACATTTGACTTTTGATTGATTGAATGTAATTGATATGGTTTCCCTTTTTGAAGTGTTGAAATATGGTAAGATAAGATGACGATTTGACTTTCCCTCATTTCTCTCCATTCTCCATGCAAATTAGTCCAAGATTAGTCAGAAAATTCTTGACATAATTGAGGGTATTGAAATTTTTATTTTTTTGTTATCCTCATTTATGTTATTTTTCTCCTTCTCTATTACTCTCTCTGTCTCACTTATGGTTTCTCTCACTCATTCTCTTCTCTTCACGTCTTCTTTTTCTTTTCCTCTCAAATTTCTCTGTAATTATTTGTAAGAAATATTGAAATTTCTTTGGTTGAATTCGAAGGAGTTTGTGAAGAAATTTGTTTAAGGTAAGAACTTTCTTTTTCAATGTTTCTAAAATGTATTTTTCCTCCTTGCTCCAATAGCCAAAATTTTCTCTACGAATCCTATTTTTGCTCTGAGATTTTAGTATGATGTTCATATGTATGTTGTGTAGTGTTCTTCCAAGTTTCAAGTCATTTCGATTTTTCTAAATTAAGTTATGAATTTTCTATCCACTACCACTCACAGTGAAATATTGCTATTTGGTTATGATGCACGAAAATGTGATTTGTGTTCAAGGGGCTAAATGTGCTTTGTTTGCTACGAAATTTGGGTAGAATGTTCATGTATATGTTAAGTTATAGACTGGAATGTTTGGTGATTATTTGATGAGTATTTTATGTGTTATGAAATTTTTACTGAGACTAGGTCAAGAAACTGCTTTAACAGTGTTATTATTGCACTTTTGTATTATGTGATGTTTTGTATGTTTAAATGATTTTACTGATGATGAAATAATTTTATGATATTGTAATATATGTTAGTAAGTTGTTAGTATGAATTTTAGAGTTAAAATATATGTTTTAATTGTTTGAAAATGATGAATTTATGTGACTCATTGTGTAAGTTAATGGCAGATTTCATGTTTGTTATGTATGACTTGTTTTAGGTACTTAATGTTATTTTTATGACTAAAGAAAATTCATGGTAATATGTTTATGTATTAACTTTACCCCTGTCAAGTGTGGTGCCTAAAGTATGTGTGAATGTTGAGTTTTTAAGTCTTGAATCCATGTAGGTCAGTGAAGTGTTTTGTGTTGATGGGTGATGCTAATGCTTTAATTTTGATGAAATGGTTATGAAATTTATAATTTCATGAAAGGAAAGGATATGTGATGGAATATGCAAATAGAAGTTATTATGTGATGATGATTTTAAAGTTTTATGAAAGTAAATGTTGATTGCTATTTTTATGAATGTATGACATAAACACATGATGAAGCGAGCACGTCAAGACCACGGCGTTGTCACCTACTAAGTCTACTAAGTTAAGGTTAAGTAAGCTATACGGGTAAGTGCATTTTCACCTACAACATGATATGTTATAAAGGTTTGAAAATATGTTCTTGATGATATCTATGATGATTTTATGATGATTTCATTTAAAGATTTCTTAGAAAATATTTTTATGTTCTTAAAGATATGCATGTATGATGATGACGTATTTCAAAGCATGAAAGTGTATATATATGTATATATATGTATCACCTAAATAAGTGTTGCACACCAATGTTATGATATGTTATGATGTCATGTTTGGTTTAGGATTAGCTACCATTTTCCTCTCATGACGGCGCGCCTACGATGATGATTATAGTGCAACACTTGGGCCCTTAAGATAAAATGGAATAAGTTTTAATATGGTCAAAGTAATGAAAGATATGTTTCTATGAAAATGTGCTTAATGCACTATTACGAAAATGATGATGATGATGATGATGATGTTTATGAAATGTTTTTAAATTGTGAGAAATATATGTACTTACTAAGCTTTAGCTTATTCAAGTTTATATCATGTTGCAGATAAGGGTAAGAAGGTCATGGACTAGGCGTGGGATATGGAAATGCGTGTGAGCAAAGGACGATGAATTGTAATCGGAAGAATGCCAAAGAAACAAGTTTTATGATTAAACCATGTTTATAATTTTGGAACATGTTATTTGATGAGTTTTTAAAGATTTCATGAACTATGTTTTAATATTTTACCTTATTAAGTATATGGTCTTCCGCTTATTGAATCTTGTCTTTAAATTAAATTTTCTAATGTTTTTCTTTAAAGTTGGTCGGCCTACCGAATAATGATGATCGGCCTGCCGATCTTAGCAAAGTTTAATACCCAGTTTTGCAGAGCCTCGGGCGGCCTGCCGATAGATGAACTCTGGCCTGTCGATCTAGTTCGGCCTGCCGAAGTAATAGGTTCGACCTGCCAAACCGAGAATGAAGAATTTGTTTAAGATATTTTAAAGTTTGTTGATTGTTTTAAAATATTACGATGTTTCATGATAAAATATGATTTTATCAATTGTTATATTTTATTTATAAAGGATGTTTATGATCAATTTAATATTTAATTGTATTATTAATAGTATGGATTAAGTTATTGAATGTTGTAAAAAAAAAAAAATTATGCATGGATCCTGGTTATGATTTCTTAATTATGCTTTCAATTAAGTTTTGTTCTAATAGTTTACCTTACATAAAAGGTATGTTATGGATGAATGTATGATATCTGTGACATCCAAAATGGGGCGTTACAGTCATAGTCAAACCTCCTAGGAGCATTAGGCCTAGAAGTGCATCAGAGTATACATGAATGTATACCATTTTAGGCCAACCCAAAAATCAACCTCTAAAAGCACCCGACGCTGCTTGCTTTGGAGGGAAGCAAAGCTAGCAAGCGATGTTAGAGCACTAATGGTCCAACTTTAGAGAACGCCAACCACCTTTACTATAAATAGCCCCCATCTTTTTCATTCAACAAGAGCCCATCATAGGGACTTAGACATATAAATTATTATTTATTTTCACTCTTCAAGCTCTAAAAAATTACCATCTTTTTCTTCCAAGTTTGTGCTCCTCGGACTTGGAAACTTTTTTAGAAAACGTTCATCCGCTCCACTATTAGAGGTTGAGTCCCTCTTCTGATGCCACTTTAGCCTCTCTAAATTCTACTTAATTGCTACCAATACACATAGAAGAATTGCCAAAGTCCATCATCACCTTCAAGAGCTTCTGGAGTTCAAGTCTCACCTCTCAATGATTTGAATCCCAATTACAAAGGTGACCTAAGTTTGCATCTAGAGCACATTTCTTGGATAACGTGAAGTGCTCTAAAATTTCATATATTAGCTATTTGACTCTCGAAAATAGCCTAAATCTGATGATGGAGGCAATTTTGCTTCCAACATTCACAATGGCAACTTTGTCTCCACTCTCCGAATCCATTCCTCCATTAACCATTGACTACTCCTCCCACTACCACCGCTTGTGATAGTTCCATCATTGCTACATTTTTGTGTTTTCATGGTTTTTTATCATAGGTCTTCTTAGTTGCTTGGTAATAGAGCGAGCCCTAT
The DNA here is from genome assembly GCA_025403435.1 of Artocarpus heterophyllus. Taxonomy (NCBI): domain Eukaryota; kingdom Viridiplantae; phylum Streptophyta; class Magnoliopsida; order Rosales; family Moraceae; genus Artocarpus; species Artocarpus heterophyllus. Next base: position 13,419,141 of record CM046332.1, on the reverse strand, counting down.
AAGTCATTTTCTTCAATTCAATTTGGGGTTTACCGTCCCTGCCATCCATTAGATATCCTACCATATGAAGTCATCCATCACTCCAGTCACGTCATCACCAACACTAGAGAATCGAAGACCAATGCATGTACAACCTCGAAAAGTCATACCTTATGGATCTACTTGACCCAACAATTCCTATGATGCAGAGATATCGAATTATTGTTTATGTGTTTAAATTTGAGGGATGTAGATATTAACAGGAGTTCTTAGTTCACTTTAGGTAGTGACATTCCTGTTGAAACTTAAATTCTGCTAGAAGTAATAACCAAATTTAGATGGTCTAAACAAGATGTCTTATGTCATAATCATGTGCACCTCATAGGGGAATTCATTATACGAACATGTGTTTTGTGTTAAAAGTGGTGATGTAATGGTTTTAGCTTTTGTTTCCTTTTGGACTTGATTTGAGCAAGGCATATTGCACCTTCTAGAGGGGAAAAGGATATCTATTCGACTGATCATTTGGTATAATGACATAGATTCTCATGTTTTTGTAATATAGGTAACACAGCAATAACAACTTCAACACATTTAAAAACAGTTACTGTAGATTCTAGAGATTTTGCAAAAGTCTATGAATTAGGTCAGCTTCATGAGCAAGGTTTTAGTTAATGAAAAATAACATATTCATTTGAGAAAGGTCATAACATATTCTTGTTGTGATTTCAGTATAATGCATATATGGTTTGCTAATTTAGTAATGATTATTTGCACTTTGGATTATTTTAAGAATTTTGGATTATTATAATTTGTACTTGATTTATACCTTCTCCATTCTTTTTCATTTTCATTTTTGAAAATAATTAGGAACTTTGTCCTCCTTAAGATACTGGTCGATAGTGCTATTTAAAATAGAATGCCTTGGAAAGTTGCTCAAGTACAAACTTATCTTGATCTTACCATAACTAAGCTAACATATCTCTTGATGGTTGTTGATTCATGGATGGTAAGAATAAGATATCACATAGCATGTATTTTTCTTTTTTTTTGGATGTACATCCTTTGATCTTTGCATACTAATTAGTGGCCTTTTCAACGAGTTTTATGCCACTCATTTAGGTAAAAACAAGGTTATAGTGATGGGTTTCAAGATAAGATACAAAGAGTGACTAACTCATTTTTGACTTAACTCATGTTTGTGTTTTCTTTTGTGTAGTTTTTCTCTGCCTTATTTACGATGAAGTACATATATTGGTCCCTTATGAAATCAGTGTCAAAGAGTTGTACGATTTCTTGAAACAACAACTGAGAGAAGAGTACCGAAGGTATAAATGCATTATATTACTGTCATATGGTAGATACATAAGTCTTGGCATGTGACATAGAAAAATTCATAATTTAGAAAATAGTTCTTCAGAACTTTGCATTTGAGTTCATAGGTTGTATGGCTTTTATGAAAGCAATCTAATGTAAAGCTATTTGGTCTTGTTTCTAAATGCACCATAGTTGTTTAACAAGAATCTTGTTGTTAAGTTGCATAAGTTTTCATATAAAAGTGATTTCTTAGACCTTTTTTTCTCATGTTCTTGTTAAGTTTTGTACATGAAAATATTGTAATTTGTATGTTGTTGAGTTTACTAAAGGCATTTAAATTGTTGCTTCATATTCTTTTCGATTAGTGTTCTTGTATCCTTGTTTCCTTCTTTCTTCTTTCTTTTCTGTTTTGTTTTTGTTTTTTCCCTTTTCTTTTGAAACCATGTTCTGTTGCCTTTCCATAACATCCGTGAATTTTAAAGTAAAATTAATTATGTTAAGTTTAATTATTAAGTATGCTAAGTGAGATTTTCATGGTAATTTCAATCATTTAAAATTTTGTTGCATTTGTTATATTTAAAAATTTGATTTTTGGTTTTAAATACCAGATGACACTTTTGCATCATACTTCCCCATATTTACAAAAATGCTGTGGAAGCCCTTTTTCCTTATATTTGGGTTGTTTACCAAAATTTTCACCCTTCCCTAACTTTCACTCATCACGCCACTCTCTCTCTCCCTTTGCCTTTCTTTCTCGTTTCTTTCTTTCTTCCCTCTCATTTTTGTCTTTGCAGCTCAAGCTGCCATTTTGGAGTAAGGAGTTAAAAGCTTGAGATTGAAACTTCCTGTTGCTCCAAAGCATCTCTCCAAGGTTAGCTCTTTCTTTCTTTCTTTCTTTCTTTTTAAAAAAAACTTCAAACTTTATTTTAATTTTCACTTTCTCCTTGGATGTTGGAATCTGAGCCTCTTTGAGCTCAAATAATGTTTAATTTGAGTTATAGAATCTGATTTATAGTGAATCTAAGCTTTATTTGAGCTAAAATCAATTTAACCAAGTTTTTACATTTTTCTTTGATTTTCAAATCAAGGGTGAAATTGGGTTTAAATTTAGAGATTTTGTTTCTAAAAGGTTTAGAGTTGTCTCCCTGTGATTTTTGCATGTTTTCTGGGTCTGAAATGATGAAAACCTAGTTGAATTGAGCTTAGGAAGCTCCGGGGAAGCCAAGGTTCGAAATCTAGAAATTTTCAAATTTCAACAGGTTGGCAAGCCGAACTCATAAGTTCGACAAGCCGAATTCATGAGTTCAACAAGCCAGACTCATATCTTCAATAGGCCAAACTATAGAAGTTTGGCAGGCTGGACCAGGGAGTTCGGTAGGCCGGCTAGGCTATATAAGAATGGCTATTTTTTGCTAATTTTCACCATTTAAAACATAAATGGAGATTTTGACCTTATGACATGATTTTGTGAACGTTAAAGGCACACTAAGACACCTTGAGATAACATCATATTGTGGAATACTTTAAGTTTGATATTGACGAATTCAGTTCATATATATGGTTGTTTGTGGTTCTGAAGAGCTGGCGTATAATAGGCCAGAACTGAGCATTAGTGCTCTTATATTGGGTAACAAGGTAGGACTCTAGACTGTCTTCCTTGTTAGCCATGATTTTAGAAGGGTTTTGGCCACAAAGTGTTTTTCTAAAAATGTTTTAAGGAATGGTTGAGATGAGTTTATCTAGTTATTTTTGCTAGCTGTTGAATAATAAAATGATCATAATGAGCAGAATAATGAATATAAATGAGAACACTCGGTACTACGAGACTTAAATAATGATATAGTACCCAACAGGTCAGAAACGCTGTTCAGAATGATATGCTAGGGCATGATGTCATATTTAGAGATCGGGTCATACAGAGAACGACCTTGGGTCCACGTAATGGTGATTGCTGATGAGATTTTGGCTAAACAATTTAATTTACGTTCATTTACTTTTGGTTGATTTCCTCTATTTAACTCCCTTCTTTAATTTGATTCAATGATCCTCCTCTCACATGTCATTACACTTTCTATTAGAAAAATAGTATGCAGCGGAATTTTAAAAATTTTATATCAGAGTATTTTCTAAAACACAAGTTTGACTTGCTATATACATAAATTAATCAGATCTTACTAACCTTTGTATGCCAAAGAACTTTCGCAATCCATGAAGAGAAGTAACGTTCCAGAAGAGCCTCAACCAACTGGTCTTCTTTGCTATTCTCTATCCATGATTGGAGTGAGTGTGGGCTCACACGTACAGCTCTTCCACTGGTGACTCTCCTTCTAACCAATCAAGAGAACGCAAAGCAAGTATTTGTGATTTATGAACAAAAGCTCTCAGGGAAATTGCATATTCTCAGTAACAGAGTATCACTCTTAATCTCTCAATTGATCTAAGTAACTTGTGAGAATCACTCCCTATTTATAAAGGTTGGTCCTAGGGTCAGTCCTTATCAGATTAGGTCTCAAAATTCAGATCAGAATCAAATTTGGATCAATATCTGATAAGATCCACGTGGAAACATGTAATCTTATCCTTCCCTGATCGGCAGGCCGAACACGCCCATTGGCATGCCGAACACGTGTATCGGCAGGCCGAACTGTAAAATAAAAATCTTCGCGAATCTTTCATTTTCCACCCAAGATTCTATGGGATAATGTCTTAGTTTTAATTCAAATAACCCAATAGAGAAGTTATCTGATCGAAACAACTTTATCTGGATAATCTCTAAGAAAATAAATAAATTTCCAATAATTCTATAAGTTTATCTTGATCTAATTTATTCAAAATTAAATCAACCGATGAATAGACAAGAATTATCCGATCCAATAATTCAACAAGTTTATCTTGAATTAACTTTATCACGAAATTAATTCAACCGATAAACAGACATTAATTATTTAATTCTTCTAAATTTTAACCAATCTGATAAATCTGACATAAGTCACCAATTATTGGAAAAGCACGTCATATCGTTATAGGATGTTGTGAGCTAGCAAAGGTGACCAAATGGACCTACATAGTTCAAGCTCCCGATAAATACGAAACCCAATATCCCAGATATACATTTCATAATTATCAACTCTAACGTTACTCCACTAAAAGCTTGGAGCTGCACTCTCAAACTAAATAGCATTACGAAGCTCGTATAGCTAAGTCTCCATGACATATCATAGTGTATCATATCCCCATATGATAATCCATAATCGACTTAAGGACAAGTGCTGTCTCACCTTCCTGATTATTTTTATCTTACGTTCCATTATCTCACCATCAGAAAACTTACTATTCAAGATAGTACACCATTCAGTTACACCTATGTATCCAAATGGTTGAGCGCTCCAGTTTTCCAATTACAGAATAACGCATATAAGAGGATATCATTACTCCTAAAGAGGAGTTATGGATTCCATATCTATGAATAACAAGTCTACGCCATCAAGAGTCATGCCTCCAATGTACTGGCATGCATACCACTATTGGTACATCAAAAGACATAAATCAAGACAATGGGCCCACAATTCATCTCAGGATTAAGATACAATACAAATGATTGTCTAAAGTGAATCAATTTGTCGAGACAGAATTATTAATCCAAATTAATTCACTTTATGTCCTGATCCAACACATCGTCACCTATGACAACGTGCTAATGTTTCTATTCATGGAGTCCACCTCCGATGGCCAAGATAAACCATCTCCCAATTTGGATATAGACAACATTACAATCTTTACATGAATAAAGCACCCAACTTTATTCCCTCGATTGTGGATCTTATGATTTAGACCATCACCTTAAGAATCTTGTCTTCTGCATAATCTGTCCATCATATGCCCAAATCTTAAGGTTTAGACCGACAGTCTCAGACTATTGTTTGCTTAACATACATTCAACAAGTATGAACATAAAGAGGACAAGATTTGGTATATAAATAATGAATAAATTCTTTATTGATAAAAATGTCTCCAAAAACTTATTACATTTTCACTCCTTAGGGCATACATGTCTAACAATCTCCCACTTGCACTAAGTGAGTAAATATGACAAATCTCTCATCCCCATAGCTTCCACATGCCTCTCGAAGACTCTCCCAGTAAGTGTCTTCGTAAATGGATCAGCTAAATTGTCCTCTGATGCGATCTTGCACACCGTGACATGCCCGCCATCAACGAAGTCTTTTATCACATGATACTTCTGTTCAATATGCTTACTCTTCTTATGAAATCTTGGTTCCCTAGCATTAACTACCGCCACACCATTATCACAGTACAGTGATACTGCCTTATCCATACCAAGAACTACCTCAATATCCCCAAGGAACTTGCGGAGCCACACTACTTCTTTCGAAGCATCACTAGCTGCCACATACTTGGCCTCCATCGTTGAATCCAAAGTACAATCTTGCTTTGCACTTCTCCAACTGATGGCACCGCCGCCCAGAGTAAACACAAAACCCAAAGTCAATTTCCTAGAATCTAGATAGGATTAAAAATCTGCGTCAGTATATCCTGGAGGAGTCAAGTCCTCACCCGAATATACAAGCATATATCCTCAAGTCCTTCTCAGGTACTTGAAAATATGCTTTACCGCAACCCAATGGTTCAGTCCTAGATCCGCTTGAATTCAACTTACAATTCCAACCGCATATCTAATATCTGGTCTTGTGCAAAGCATGGCATACATGAAACTACCCACTGCCGAAACATAAGGCACCTTCTTCATGTATTCTCTTTCTTCATAAGACTTTGGAGAGTCTTTCTTAGAAAGAGTAATTCCAAACCTAGATGGTTGCCCACCTTTCTTGGAATCCTACATTGCAAACCTTCTGAGAATTTTATCTATGTAGCCGGCCTGTGACAAAGCTATCATTTTGTTCTTCCTATCCCAAAAGATTTGGATACCGAGAACAAAATTAGCCTCATCCAAGTCCTTCATGTCAAACTGCTTGGTCAACCATAATTTGACTGATGACAATGCCCCAATGTCATTGCCAATTAACAGAATGTCATCTACATAGAGCAGTAGAAAAACCACCTTCCCATCCTTAATGTGTTTGTAAACACATGGTTCATCCACATTTTGTGAAAACCCATAAGTCTTGATCACTTGATCAAATCTTATGTTCCAAGAATGAGAAGCCTGCTTAAGTCCATAAATTGACTTTAGCAGCCTACAAACCTTATCCTCTTGATCCGTGACCTTGAACCTGTCTGGTTGTTCTATATAAATAGACTCATCAAAATAGCCATTCAAAAAAGTCATCTTAACATCCATTTGGCAAATCTCGTAGTCGAGAGCGGTCACTATGGACAAGAGAATCTGGATGGACTTAAGCATGGCTATAGGCGAAAAGGTTTCCTCATAACCGATTCCTTCCTTTTGCGTATAACCCTTAGCTACCAGTCTAGCCTTAAAGGTTTTGACCTTTCCATCCATTCCTCTTTTCCTCTTGTAGATCTATTTACACCCTATGGGTTTTAGCCCTTTGGGAAGATCCACAAGCTCCCAGACCTAATTAGTCTCCATAGACTTCATCTCAATGGTCATGGCCTCTGTCCAGAGTTTTGAATCAACATCCTCCATAGCTTCTACGTAAGTATAAGGATCCCTATCATGTTCATTCGGTTCAGCGAAAAATACCTCCTCATTGAACATATACCTCTCAGGTTGACGCCCGATTCTCCCACTACGCTGAAGCCCTTTAGGTTGTTGTTCAGGTTCATTTGGTTTTTCTACACTGATCGAAATGGTTTCATTTGGAACATCTAGAGTGATCAGATCACTCCTTAACTCCTCAAGCGCCATTTTGCTTTGAGGTTTAAAGTCGTCCATGTAACTCTCCTCAAGGAAAGTTGCATTAGTCGAAACCATGACTTTATTTTCCTTTGGGTTATAAAAATAACCCCCTTTAGTCCCTTTTGCATACCCTACAAACATGCAAACTTCTGAATGTGCCTCCAACTTATTCGAATCCTTAAACAGGACATGAGCCGAACATCCCCATATGCGAATATGGTTTAAGGATGTCTTCCTACCCATCCACAACTCGTGAGGAGTTTTAAGGACCAATTTTGAAGGCACATTGTTCAAAAGATAACAGGCGGTTTGTAGTGCATATCCCCAAAAAGATAAAGGCGATGATGAATAACTCATCATGGACCTAATCATGTCCAACAAAGTCCTATTTCTTCTCTCCGCTATGCCATTCTACTGCGGAGTGCCCGACGTAGTCAAATGGGATAAAATCTCATTCTCTAATAAGTGTCCCAAGAACTCATCAGAAAAGTATTCTACCTCGATCGGATCGAAGTGTCTTTATGGGTCTACTCAATTGCTTTTCCACTTCAACCCAAAACTCCTTGAACTTCTCAAAAGTTTTGCTTTTGTGGTGCATCAGGTACACATACCCATATCTTGAGTAATCATCAATAAAAGTGACGAAGTACTCATACCCTCCTCATGTCCGGATGTTCATCGGTCTGTAAACATCACTATGCACAAGTTCTAGAACCCTTTCGGCCCTATTGCCCTTAGACCCAAATGGTCTTTTGGTCATTTTACCCTCCAAACAAGATTCACATTGAGGTATAGATTCGACCTTTAAGTGACTTAAAGGTTCATCCCTTACCAACCTTTAAATCTTATTCAGGTTAATATGACCAAGGCGCAAATGCCAAAGATAAGTTTTATTAGAGTGAGAAGTGTTAAGTCTTTTAGAGTTATTATCATTCATCTCAGCATTAAGCAATAAGTCCATCTTAGGTTTGATAAAATATAGATTATTTTGCATCCATCTAGAATACATAAAAGATTTATTTTTACAAATCACCACTTTATCATTAAAAGAAACCAAGTATGAGTCCTTAAATAAACAAGCTACAAAAATTAAATTCCTTTTAAATTTAGGAACATAAAAACAATCTTGCAAAAATAAATTCCTATAATTATCAAAATAAAGATGGACGTCACCCACTGCTTCCACTGAGACCAAGGATCTATCGCTCATCCGAAGCATGAAGTCCTTATGCAATAGACTTCTTGTTTCTTTGAGCCCCTGTAGAGAAACACAAACATGATTAGTTGCACCGGAATCTATGACCTAAATATCACTTGATTCCTCAACCAAACAAGTTTCTAAATATAGAAGATCACACCTACCTCCATTGGAAAGGAAGTCCTTACAATGCTTATTTATATGCTCGACCTTTCCATAGAAGAAGCACTTAAGCTTGTTTGGGTTCTTCTTCTTCTTCTTCTTGCTCTTGGTGCCAGTAGGAATAGAAGACTTTCCGTTCTTGGACCGTTGCTTCTTTCCATTCCCAGAGTTAGGATTGGAACCAGAAGCAGCTACCAAGTTGGCCTTACCACCCGTAAGAGACTCCCTGATCAGCAATTCAAACTCCTGTAACTGTTTCATCAATTATGTTAAGGTCATATCCCACCTATTGTTCAAATTAAATGTAGCTCTAAACGGAATAAATTCCTTAGATAGAGTTTCAAAGACCATAGTCATTTGAGTTTTAGCATCGATGTCGGCTCAATTGGTTTGAGCCTCAGTGAGGTAATCCATGACCAACATCATATGCTCCTTTATAGATGTTCCCGGCCTCTGTCTATAGTTTAGAAGTTTCCAAAGCGCCCCTTGCTGCTTTGTTATGGCTTGGCCTCCAAACATATCTTAAAGATTATCCAAGATCTACTTTGCAGTCTCATAATCCTAATGCTAAGCTTGCAGAATGTTGTTCATGCTAGCCATAACATAACAGCAAGCCTAATCATTAGCATCTTTCTAGCGATCATACGCTTGGAATTGCTCATTAGTTGAGTCTCCCATAGGCTCCGGAGGACAAGGGGTTGTCAGTACATATTTCAATTTCTCAAAGGACAGGACGATATCCAGGTTTCGTTTTCAATTATTATAGTTCTCACCGGTTAATAGGTTTTGTCAAGTATCGATGATAAAGCGTTTTTAGACATTTTTAATCTACAATAAAAAATCATATATCAAATATAAGCTAACATATCATAATAATTTAGTAAGATAACACAATCATGTAAAAAATCATAAAAATGTGTTTATGTGTTTGATGAGACTGTAAAAGTGTACATTTTCTAAGGCTTAAATCATTTATTTATGCTTTTATTCTCATTAAATCCTCTAATTAATAGCAATTTTGTATTAAACAATGTTTTTGTGTCTTAGTGTGTAAATGTGTTTAAAAATATATTTTTAGTGTGTTTTTATGTTTAATAGAATTTTTAGTAATTTTTATAGTCATTTCGGTGTGTTAAATATTTGCTTAGTTTGTAAAACTTAAAACCATAAAAGTAATGCGGTTATTTTATTTTGTGTTTTAGTGTGTTCGATAGTGTGTTTTAAGTTTGTAAATATGTCCTATTATATTTTTAGTAATTTCTAAAAATATTTCCAAGTCATAAAAATTATATCTATGTCAAACCGTAAGAGACTAGAAATTTTAGGAGTTTTTATTTATTTTTATGTGTTTTAATGTAAAATAAATATTTTTAATATTTTTGTAAATATTATGTTTGTAAAATAATTAATTTTAGTGTTTTTGTGATTATTAGATTTGAAATCTAGAGGAAAAACGGAGCAAAACGACACCAAAACGGATAAAATCAGACATCAAATGCACCAAAAAGATAAAGAAAATTCAAATTTAAATTAAAAAGGGACATGTGGCGTAACAAGGACCGCCGTATCAACTGACAGATTGATCTCAGCCGTCGAAGGAAGAGACGCGTATCAATGCGTCATCCGGTGCGTCAGCGAAATCTCAGAGTACTATCCACGTGTCAAATAACGATTGGCGCGTGTGATTCACGCACCGACAAGCTGCAGACGCGTCAAAGGGGAATCATAGACAACTTCAAATCCTGTGCGGGCCAGTTCACAAGCAACTGTCCTCTCAACCGTTCGATGAGATTATGAAGACCAACCTGACGGTCATCAAGCTCGGTCGCACTGGTCTCACCTGGGCCTATCTTGTCAGCGTCTGACAGCCATTGGATCTCGTTTTGAACGGTTCAGATCGTGCCTTTTTCGTGCTGCCATGATCTGCGAAGCATAGGATTCCAAACTAAAATTCGCATATCAAAGAACGCGGATCAGCACAAAAGCGAAGAAAATTTTTACATTCACGTGAATCTCAGAAAGGGCCTGCTCCTGCCGAAGAAAAGAAAAGAAAAGAAAAAATAATAATAATAATAATAAAATCTGAAATAGTGAAATATTTTCACTATAAATAGAGGGCTCTCCCCCCTCCTTCACAACACCTCCTTCGGGCCATTTGGCCCATTTTCCTTTCCCTTCTTCTCCCAATTTCCCCCTTTTTCCCTTTTCCTTTTTTTATCCTTTAGGTAAAATAAAATAAAAAAAAATGTTTAAATTAGAGTAGAATCTTTGGTGAGGCAGAGAGATGATCTTGTATGCGCAGTACTCTGGTATGAGTTTTTACTCTATATCTATGTTATAGTGCTTATATTTTTGTGGAATAAATTATATCTTTATGTTTTCAATAATTATTGTTATTGTTGTTATGCTGCCAATTTTTACATAAATTTAGCCATGCTTTTTTTATGTAATTTAATTGTGTTGCGTAATTAATATTAATAATACTGAAGTCATGCTCGTTTATTAAGTTAAGTTTCTGCTGCATTATAGACATGGACTGGCACAGTAAATGCTTGGTCATTCTTGATTTATTGTAGACAGAGGATGACATAGTATATTCTTAGACCATTTAATAAGTCGAGGTGCTGCCGAAATTAACGTAATAATTTATTCCATAAAAATATAATAATTTTGATTTCTTATTATCTTTTCTATCTTAAAATTATGTTAATTATAATTGAGTGACAGCATTTATAATTTTCATAATTAGTGCACCAAATCATTAGTGACAGATGATTATTTTGCTAGTTTTTATAGGAAAACCCTTACTGCATTATGGCTTGCTATATTGTCGATTTAGGTTGACCTCTATAATTTGTAAAAAGTGCTTGCATTAATGAGAAAAGATATAATAAATCAAATGCTTTAGATAATTATTAATTAGAGTTAAAATTCCATGTCAATTGCAAAACATACAAAGGATTCTCAAAGCTTCACCGTTTTAATTTTATGCTTTAAATTTTGAAATAAAAAAAACCACAAAAAAATATTTCTTTCATTTTAGACTTTGCTCTGAAAAACCGCTTGCCTTTTTGAATGTTTATTTTTAACAATCTCTCGAGTTACAAATTTTCACCTCCCTGTGGATACGAAAATCTTTTCTATACTACATATGTCCGCCGTTTATTAAGAAGATAAACATTTGTGGCATTACTACGTTACCAAATTTGGCACCGTTGTTGGGGAGGTGCCGTTGCTCTGTCAGATTGCTGAATTAAACGAAAAAACAGGTAAGTAATCTATCCCTATTCTTTGTAAATATTATTTTAGTTATTTTCATTTTTAATTTGTGTGTTTATTATTAAGAAAAAAATTAAAAAAATTAAAATTAAAAAAATAAAAAAATAAAAAATAAAAAAATAAAAAAATAAAAAAGGGGACGGATGCTTTTCACTCACTACTTTATTCATTTCGAATAAAGAAAAGCTTTGCATCCTGTCTTTTGTTTTGCAAGTTTGGGTAGTTGTAAAATTTGTCGGATTCTGTCAAAAAGGCCACCGTTGGGATTCAATCTCACGACCATAAGGCTAACACCCTTGCCTAAGAAAGTTGGGAATTCTAAGCGTGTCCACTGTGACCCCCCAATGATCTGGGAGTCTAATTAATTGAGCATTATTCAGCTTGAAATTTTTTCTTTAAAAAAAATTAAAAAAATCTAAAAAAAAAATGTCTTGGGAAGTTCATAGAGAAATCATTGCAAACTTTTCCCAACAACACTTAGAACCATTTTATAGTGCTTGGTGGAGATTTAAAGATTTGCTAGAACAGTTCCCTCACCATGGTTTTTCTAGGGAATATCTTTTAGAAATTTTCATATATAGGTTAAATCCTGAAACTAAAAGATTGGATAGAAAGAGGAGATGGTAACATCACTTTTTACCAATTATCTGTTAACAAAGCCTATTATATGTTAGAAGATATGGCCGAATATGACTATTGGAGATTGAATAGTTCTAGGAACAATCTAATTTGGGAGAACAATTCAAAATTTTTTGAACCTTGGCCTGAAACTCAACCTAGAATTTTGGAGTCAAATTTTGAATTGCAAGAAATCTATAGTGACCCAAATAGGGTGAATCTGGAAGAAACCTTAGAAACATTGGAAGAAACTGTAGACAAATATATGGAAACCATGGCACGAATAGAACTAGATAGGCTTGAATATCATCTTGATTCTTTAGGTGCGGAAGAAATCATTGAAGAAACTTTGGAACCCACCTATTTTGAGGAACAACTTTTAGGAGAGGAATGTAAGGAGGAGAATAAAGACTTAGTTGTCGAACATGAACAATCATTACCCTTAGTCTTATATTCTCAACCTCAGTTGCCACAAGAGTTCACCAAAGACCATTTTTACTAAGATCCTATGTGGCCAACACCTCTTCCAATGTCTCTAGCATTGTTTTTAAGGACCTACCAAGAATATAAAATGAGTCTAAGTTGCATGTGTTTTAATGTTTCAAATTTTGTCAATCTTGAGGGCATGTTCACACAAGACCCATACGTGGTGTCTTTTGACACTTACTATGGGAGAAAGCCACTCTTTGACGATTGTCCACTAGGAACAAGAGCTGAAAGAAAGATTTGCTGATTTCAGAGCATCAAGCGATGGGAAAACACTTTCAAAGTAACATCTTTACCTTCCTTTCTTTGTAATATAGTTTATAATATATATTTTTTTGTGTTGTTGTGTGCTATGTTGATTTTCTTTTTTTTTTAAAAAAAAGTGATTTGTTTTGAAAATTTAAAATGAAGGCTATTAATTAAATTTGTTCAGAATGGCTTAGTCAATGAGTTAGATTGTTTTTTCTCGAGATGCATTCTAATAAATTTAATTTTGTAAATGCAATTGGTTTGGATTTTCAAATAAATTTCAACAAAAAAAAATGTGTGTTTTCCTTTGTTAGTTTTTAGTTTTTGTTTGTTAAGTTTGCTACAGATCATCTATACAGCTGTGCTGATTCAGGTAATATTTTTTTGCTGCACTCACTATTTTTATTCTTTAAGGATAATATATATTTTAGGTTGGGGGAGAGGGTTGTGCTTCAAAGCTGTGCATATGAGATTTGTGCTTCAATGCTATGCCAAAAATTTTTTATTTTTTCCCATATTTTTTTTTATTTTTGCTCCAGATTTTTGTGTATTTTTCATTTTTGTGTGTAATTTTTTTTTTGTGAGTCGTGAAATAAAATAAAAAAATGTTTTGTAAATATTAGTTTCTTAGTAATTAATGTGTTATTATTTTGTTTTGATTTATGAATTTGATATTAATGTAATATTATTTTTCTATTCTTTGAATTATTTAATTTTATACACTTTCAAAACTTTAGTTTTATTTAACATTTTTATGTGTTTATTTTTCAATGTGTTTGTAAGCCATTCTTTTCACACACTCACTATAATGCTTAATTGTGGTGGTAAGTCCAAGCTATGAATATTTGAGTTTTGTTATTTTGTGAAGATGAACAATTAAAGGCATCAATATTTTCAAAATTAAAAAAAAAGAAAGAAATTAAATAAATAAAAGAAAAAAAAATTGTAAATAAATAAGGTGTGTAACTATGTAAATGAATAAAGTTGGATAAGTTTGGTTTCGTAGCCTTTTTAGCTCGAGTAAGTAAGTTCCAATGGGTGCTTCAACACCTAGTACTTTAGACCAACTGGTCTAGGAGTTACTAACCCAAAGCTCATTAAATGGGTTATGGAGAAAGCTTAAAGGTGCCAAACATTGCACTATCCACAATTGTAAAGTTTGTAAATATTTGTATTTTATGTTTCTGCTTTTTAATTGTTCTCGTAAATAAATTTGAAGTGCTGCTATCAGTAGGAGTGATTTGAAGCAAAATATCATAATAATTTTATTCTTAGTCTTGGATGAAACTTCATAATTATACATTATCTATTTTTGCACTAAGTTTGGTATATATACATTTTGTGAAATAGCATATAAATTGTTCAAATAAAATTTTTGTTTTGTTAGTTTATCTAGTTAGATAAGTCAAATTATAGTTAAATAATTTTTTATTATATAGATATTCAATAATTCATTTCAAAATTTTATAGCTTTAATTGCTAGGGACTAGCAATAAGCTGGTTGGGGGGTGTGATGAGACTGTAAAAGTGTACATTTTCTAAGGCTTAAATCATTTATTTATGCTTTTATTTCTCATTAAATCCTCTAATTAATAGCAATTTTGTATTAAACAATGTTTTTGTGTCTTAGTCTGTAAATGTGTTTAAAAATATATTTTTAGTGTGTTTTTATGTTTAATAGAATTTTTAGTAATTTTTAGAGTCATTTCGGTGTGTTAAATATTTGCTAAGTTTGTAAATAATTAAAACTGTAAAAGTAATGTGGTTATTTTATTTTGAGTTTTAGTGTGTTCAATAGTGTGTATTAAGTTTGTAAATATGTCCTATTATATTTTTAGTAATTTCTAAAAATATTTTCAAGTCATAAAAATTATATATGTGTCAAACCGTAAGAGATTAAAAATTTTAGGAGTTTTTATTTATTTTTGTGTGTTTTAACGTAAAATAAATATTTTTAATATTTTTTGTAAATATTATGTTCGTAAAATAATTAATTTTAGTGTTTTTGTGATTTTTAGATTCAAAATCTAGAGGAAAAACAGAGCAAAACGACACCAAAACGGATAAAATCGAATATCAAATGCACCAAAAAGATAAAGAAAATTAGAATTTTAATTAAAAAGGGACACGCGGCGTAACAAGGACCGTCGGATCAACTGATAGATTGATCTCAACCGTCGAAGGAAGAGACACGTGTCAATGCGTCATCCAGTGCGTCAACGGAATCTCAGAGTACTGTCCACGTGTTGAAAAATGATTGGCGCATGTGATTCACGCGCCGACAAGCTACAGACGCGTCAGAGGGGAATCGCAGACAGCTTCGAATCCTGCGCAGGCTAGTTCACAAGCAACCGTCCTCTCAATCGTTCGATGAGATTACAAAGACCAATCTGATGGTCATCAAGCTCGGTCGCGCTGGTCTCACCTGGGCCCATCTTGTCAGCGTCTGACAGCCATTGGATCTTGTTTTAAACGGTTCAGATCGTGCCTTTTTCGTGCTGCCATGACTTGCAAAGCACAGGATTCCAAACTAAAATTTGCATATCAAAGAACGAGGATTAGCACAGAAGCGAAGAAAATTTTTATGTTCACGTGAATCTCAGAAAGGGCCTGCTCCTACCGAAGAAAAGAAAAGAAAAGAAAAGAAAAGAAAAGAAAATAATAATAATAATAAAATTTAAAATAGTGAAATATTTTCACTATAAATAGGGGGCTCTCCCCCCTCATTCACAACACCTCCTTCGGGCCATTTGGCCTGTTTTCCCTTCCCTTCTTCTCCCAATTTTCCCCTTTTTCCCTTTTCCTTTTTTTATCCTTTAGGTAAAATAAAATAAAAAAAATGTTTAAATTAGAGTAGAATCTTCGGTGAGGCAAAGAGATGATCTTGTATGCGTAGTACTCTGGTGTGAGTTTTTACTTTATATCTATGTTATAATGCTTATATTTTTGTGGAATAAATTATATCTTTATGTTTTCAATAATTATTGTTACTGTTGTTATGTTGCCAATTTTTACATAAATTCAGTCATGCTTTCTTTATGTAATTTAATTGTGTTGCATAATTAATATTAATAATACTAAAGTCATGCTCGTTTATTAAGTTGAGTTTTTGTTGCATTATAGACATTGACTGGCACATTAAATGCTTGGTCATTCTTGATTTATTGTAGACAGGGGATGACATAGTGTATTCTTAGACCATTTAATAAGTCGAGATGCTGCCGAAATTAACGTAATAATTTATTCCATAAAAATATATTAATTTTGATTTCTTATTATCTTTTCTTTCTTAAAATTATGTTAATTATAATTGAGTGACAGTAGTTATAATTTTTATAATTAGTGCACCAAATCATTAGTGACAGATGATTATTTTGCTAGTTTTTATAGGAAAACCCTTACTGCATTATGGCTTGCTATATTGTCGATTTAGGTTGACCTATATAATTAGTAAAAAGTGCTTGCAATTAATGAGAAAAGATATAATAAATCAAATGCTTTAGATAATTATTAATTAGAGTTAAAATTCCATATCAATTGCAAAACATACAAGAGATTCTCAAAGCTTCACCGTTTTAATTTTATGCTTTAAATTTTGAAATAAAAAAACCACAAAAAAATATTTCTTTCATTTTAGACTTTGCTCTGAAAAACCGCTTGCCTTTTTGAACGTTTATTTTTAACAATCTCTCGAGTTACAAATTTTAACCTCCCTGTGGATACGACAATCTTTTCTATACTACACACGTCCGTCGTTTATTAAGAAGATAAACATTTGGGGCCTTACTACGTTACCAGTGTTAAAACCTTAAAAATATCACAACCTTACAATAATAATTCCCAACTCAGAATTCAACAAGCTCCTAGGGGAGTCATGCCAAATTCAATCAGGAACAGGGATCCCCTCCTGATTAATATATGCCATCCAGGACCCGTATGATCTAGCATATATTAATAATCGTTTCTTTGGCCATTAATTTTATTAACAGAGCTCCTAGGGGATATTAATAATAAAATTAACGTGAGTGTATAACCATCGTTTCAATATTTTATCCATGATTTATAATCACCACCTAGGGGTATGCAACCATAAATCATGCTAAAATACCTTATCTTTTCAAAGATCCAATCTGGTACATGATAGAAATCCCTTCCCAGAGGTCGGGGCCACCATGTTCTGTGATGAGACTATAAAAGTGTACATTTTCTAAAGCTTAAATCATTTGTTTACGCTTTTATTTTTCATTAAATCCTCTAATTATTAGCACTTTGTGTTAATAAGTATTTTTGTGTCTTGGTGTGAAAATATGATTAAAAATGCATTTTTAGTGTGTTTTTATGTTTTTGGTAATTATTAGAGTCATTTTGGTGTGTTAAATAAGTGTCTAGTCTGTAAATAATCAAAACCGTAAAAGTAATACGGTTATTTTATTTTGAGTGTTAGTGTATTTGGTAGTGTGTTTTAAGTTTATAAATATGTCTTATTATATTTTTAGTAATTTTTAAAAATATTTCCAAGTCATAAAACTTATATCTATGCTCAACTGCAAGAGACTGGAAATTTTAAGAGTTTTTATCTATTTTTGTGTGTTTTATTGTAAAATAAATATTTTTAATAAATATTACGTTTGTAAAATAATTAATATTAGTGTGTTTGTGATTTTAGATTTGAAATCCGGAGAAAAAAAATGGAGCAAAACGACACCAAAACGGATAAAATCAGAAATCAAATGCATCAAAAATCTTTAAAAAATTTGAAATTCAAAATGCAGAGGACACATGGTATCATGGGAGCCGTCGGATTCATTGCCAAATCAATCTCAGCCGTCCGAGGAAGAGACGCGTGTCAATGCGTCATTTGGTGCGTCAGTAGAATCTCAAAGTGCTGTCCACGTGTCGAGATATGATTGGCGCGTGCGTTACACATGCCGACAAGCTGCAGCGTGACAGTGGAGTGTCTCACACCGTCTTAGATCACGTGCAGTCATGACCACATGCAGCCTCTCTCTCAGCCATTCGATGCGAATACCGAGACTGATCTAACGGTCCTAAAAGCTCAGTCCCACTGGTCCAACCTGGGCCCATCTTGCCTGTGTCTAACAGCCATTGGATCTCATTTTGAATGGTTTAGATCGTGCCTGTTCCGTGCTGATCTGGTCTGCGTCACATTGGATTACAAACTCAAATTCGCATACTCACGAGCGCGGATCAGCGCGAAGAAGAGAAGAAACAAATAATTGAAAATCGTCAACTTTCAACAGTAAAGATCATTAAATAGCAATGGACGTTTGCAACCTCGAATCACTTAAATACCGAGGCTTTTGCCTCAGTTGGGAGAGCCTTCCGCAACATAATAATGTTGTCGTAGTTATTATAGTCTAGTTTTTATTCCAGTTTTTAATCTAGTTTCTTGTAAAATATTTCCTAGTTTGTGTTGTAAAAATTATGCTCAATAATATAAGTAGTATTTTATTAATTATGTCTTTTTAAATTTCTTTTTAGCTGAGGGGAGAGGGGAAAATTCTGGCAAAATTATCTTAAATATTTTTTGTTTTTCTTAGTTTTCTAAGCTGTTGTAATGCCAAAATATTCTCTTAGAAAACCTAGAATTTCAATATTTTCTTAGCTAGAACTCTGCCAAAATTACGGTTTTGATTTATTGACGACATAGACTGGCACGGATAATGCTTGGGAGGACCTTGATTACTCGTAGACAGAGAATGGCTTGGTAAATGCTTAACTTACTATCTTGGTTGTTATTTTAGTTAAGTTATGTTGAAATGCTGCTTATTTATTAAGTTGTGTTTTTACTGCATTATAGACATGGAATGGCACAATAAATGCTTGGTAATTTTTGATTTATTGTCGACATAGAATGGCATAGTGCATGCTTAAACTAACTAATAAATAAAAAGAGAAACTAAAATATATTAAAGATAATCGTCAGAACGGAACCTTTGAACCTCAGCCCTGTTATTATTGCTGTTTCACTTCTTTTAATTGTCGTTATTATTGTTGTTACTCTGCTTAAGTTATTAATTGCATTTCTTGTTATTAAAGTTCCATATTATCAAAATCTAAAAATGAAAAATGTTGAAAAAAAAATGTGTAAATATTGTAAATACATTCTGTGAATAACTAATATTAATCCTTAAATTTTTCAGTTTAAATAAAAAGAAAAAGTTAATATAATACATGTACTGGAACTAAATAAATCCTTCCTTGTGGGTTCGACCTCGGATTCACCGAGAAAATATTACTTGAGACAACCTTATACTTGAGGTTAGTTTAAAATGCGTAAATAGACGCGAGACCAAGTTTTTGGCGCCGTTGCCGGGGAAGGTATTGTTTTTAGTACAGTATAATATTGTGTAATATATTTTCTCTTCCTTTTTATTTTTCTTTTATATATTACTAACTTTTCTTTTCTTTTGTTTTATTTCTTTTCTTTTGTTAATATCTTCTGTTTTGTAGGTATTAAGTACTGTTCACGTAGAAATCTGCATGCATTTTCTGTAAGTTACTATTGTGGTAGTTACTATTCACGTCACTATTTTAATATTCAAAAAATAATAAAATAATAAAATATATATATAAAAAAATAATAAAATCAAAAAAATCAAAAAGGATAAAAAATCATAAAAATTTTATTTTCTCTCATTTCTTCTGTAAAATATTTCTTTTGCTAGTTTTAGGTTTTTGCCTTAGAAATAAAACTTTATAAAATTTTAGATTAGGTTTTCCATAATACTTAATAAACAAATTGTGTTTTTGTGAAAAGTATTTTTTGAGAAAGTTTTGTATTGGGGACTGGTACTGGTTCGGAATTCTTTCCCATAACCGGTTCACTTTTAGAGATTCTCCTAACACCATTCATTCCTGAAACGTTGTTCTGTCAAGGAGATTGGTTCTTAAGGAGCCTTAGCACCACTAATTTTTCCTAGGGACATTCTTGAAAAATATAATTCGCAACTTCACAAAATCAATAAGGCAGATACTTTTCATTCACTACTCTACTCTCCCTGAGTGGAGAAAAGCTTAGTATTTGTCTATAAAATTTTGTAAATATTTAAATAATTTGTATGCAAGTTTGGTATCATGAGTCTAATAGTCGTAGGTTTGTTAGGAAAAGTTTAGAATCACATTTCGTCTTTGTTGTGTCTTCAAATTCACCAAAAATGGCTAATGATGAAAGTGTTCATAATGAAGATATTGTTAATCAACAAATCATCAATCCTGTTGTTCGCTCAATGAGAGATTATTTGCAACCACCCCGTGAATCGACTCCATCATGTTTGGTTTTTCCTCTCAATGCTCATCACTTTAGGTTTAAACCTAGAATGATCAACTTGCTTCCCAATTTTCATCGCTTAGAATCTGAAAATCCATATCTGCACCTTAGAGAGTTTGAAGATGTTTGTGCTATCTTCACTGACCAGGAAGTTTCAAATGAAATTGTTAAAGCTTAAGCTTTTCCCTTTTTCTTTAAAAGACAAAGCTAAAACTTGGCTTACTTCTTTAAAACCTAGGTTAATAGGTACATGGCAAGAAATGCAAACTGAGTTTCTGAAAAAATTCTTTCCAACACATAAGACCAATGCTTTGAAAAAACAAATTCAAAATTTTTCCCAAAATGCAAAAGAAGTTTATTTCCAAAGCTGGGAACGATTTAAAGATTTGTTGAATTCTTGCCCACATCATGGTTTTGAAAAATGATATTACATTAGTTTTTTTTTATGAAGGCTTAACTCCTGAAACCCGTCAATTTGTTGAAACAATGTGTAATGGAGAATTCCTTGATAAAGAACCTGATGAAGCGTTAGATTTCCTTGATAATTTGGCTGATAACTCTCAATACTGGCAACATAGTAATTCTGAAGGCTCAATTAGATCTAATCTTGCTAATGCTCAAAGAGGTGTCCATCAACTTAGTCAAGAAAATGATCTAAGTGTTAGAATTGCATGTTTGACTAAAAAGATTGAAGCCATGGAATGAAGGAATGTCCAAGAACCCAAAATTGAAATTTTGTGTAGTGTTTGCCAAACTCTAGGACACTCAACTTATGAATGCCCAATTTTTAAGGAAGAGTCCCATGAACAGATGAATTACACAAATCAATTAGACCCACCTAGAAAGCCATTTCCATCCCCACACTCTGACACATACAATTCACAATGGAAAAATCATCCCAATTTCAGTTGGAGAAATGATCAACCACAACAGCAATATCAACCACCACCACCATTTCCACCACAAAACTCTCAAGGCCGACCACCATTTCCATCAAATTCTCAAAATTTTCAAAGGCCTCCACAAAATTTTTCTAAAAATCTCCATTCTCGAGTCAAAACTCTTGAAGACACTTTGCAAACTTTCATTCAAGCTCAAAAATCATTCATTCAAAAACAGGAAGTTCACAACACTCGCACTTCTCAAGACATTCATGAAATTAAAGAATCCATTTCTAAACTCACTTCTTCTCTTCGCATTCAAGAAAAAGGCAAATTTCCTGCTCAACCTGTACATTATCCATCTGCAAATGAAATTGCCTCTTCTAGTTCACAGGCACAACAAGAAACCGTTAATTTTGTTACAACTCTTCGAAGTGGAAAAATTGTTGATAAAACTAATCTTTTAAAAGAGCAAAATGTTAATTCAACTTTGAAAAGTGGTGATAAAATTAATAGTGATGAGGAAAATTCTGAAAAAGAAAAGAGTGTTTCAAAAGAGAAATTTGTTCCAAAGATTCCATTTCCTCAAGCTTTGCTTTCAAAAGAGAAGTTTGACAAAAATACTAAAATTTTTGAACTGTTCAAACAAGTCAAAATTAACATTCCACTTTTAGATGCAATCAAACAAGTCCCATCTTATGCGAAATTTTTGAAAGATTGTTGTACAATTAAAAGAAAGCATAATGTGACTAAAACTGCATTTTTAGCTGAGAATGTTAGTTCCATCATTCAACATGATTCATCATTGAAATACAAAGATCCTGGTTGTCCTACAATTTCTTGCATCATCAGAAATACTCAAATTGAACATGCTTTGTTAGACCTTGGTGCTAGTGTCAACCTCTTACCTTATTATGTTTATCAGCAGTTAGGTCTAGGTGAACTAAAGCCAACTTCTGTCACACTTCAACTAGCTGATCGATCTGTAAAAATTCCAAGAGGTGTTGTCAAGGATGTGTTAGTCCAAATTGATAAATTTTACTACCCAGTGGATTCCATTGTTTTGGATACACAACCTGTCACAAATTCAAATGTTCAAATTCCTGTCATTTTGGGTCGTCCATTTCTTGCAACTTCTAATGCTTTGATTAATTGTAGAAATGGAATGCTAAAATTGTCTTTTGGGAATATGACTTCAGAATTCAACGTTTTTAACATGGCACAATCACCCTCTGGAAAGTGTGAAGTGAATTTTGTTGAGAGCAATACTTCAGGAACGTTTGTTGATCCTTTGGCTGATTTGGCTAATTCTTTTTATTCGAATGTTCCACCCGAGGTTGACAACCATCCTGTGAATGTTTCTGACCAATCCCTTGAAGCAAACATTTTGAATTTTGAGGCTGAATGTGAAAATGAAGTTTTTGAAGAACCTGAAGATGTGGTGATGGGTGACACTATGGTTGACACTATGGATGACCTCATGTATGATCTCATGGATGAAGAAGAATTTCAGAAAAGATTCTTTGCAGCTGTTGGCAACTTAACTTTTTGGGAGTGCTATCTTTTGGGAAGGTTTAGAGCATCTCTTCCAACAGTCATCCACATTGACGATTCTGACTCCGAACCAGAAACTAAAATCATAGTTATAGATTAATGTTTGTGTTGTCTTTATTTTTTTTTTTTTGTGTTTGTTGTATCTTTATTTTTTTGTTTTTCCTAAAAATCAGAAAAATAATTTCAAAAATTCATTAAAATGGTAGAAATTATGGAGGTTATAATCAGCACGATTAGTTGATATTTTTGTATCAACGGCCTCTAGAAATGCATTTTAATGAAATAATTTTCAATGAATTTTTCTGAATTTTAGATCTCTAAAAAAAAAAAAACTCAAAAATACAAAAATATTTTCTTGTCTGAGTAATCTGTTAGGTTACTTTTCTTTGGCCCATTTTAGTTCAGCCCATTACTCTCACCTGCGTCTGAGTAAGCTTCCCCGTGTCTGAACAGAAGTCCACCCCTTGTCTATAAAATCTGTTACTATGCATCCAAGCTCAGAAATCTTTGTTCTTTCTCTCTCTAAATTTCTTGTTCTCTCTCTCAAATTTTCTCTATCTTCTTGCTAAAATTGCAAGAAATTCTTCAAAACTCTTTCAAAATTTTTCAATCTTTCAAACACTTTTCAATCTTCTTTTCTTCTGCTTCCACAAAAATCTTTGCAATTCTCTCTCGAACTCTCTCTTAAAGCTTTCAATTCACTCTCAAGAATCTCAATTTCTCAATCATGGATCCGAAATATGAGCACTTAAAGAAATATTTCTCTTCACTTTCTCAAAAAGAGATTAGAAAGAATTATAAAACTAGAGTCACTCGTCTTTGGGTACTTTTGCGTTTTAAGCTTCCTACTGATATCAAGATGTACATAGAAGGTCTTGCTCGTTCAAATGATGTAAATAATGTAGGTTTGCCTAGTATGGGTACAAGTCTGTGTGCTAGAAAAAGAAGAGCTCGTTGTATGGAGTCAAAATGTCATAAATGTTCTCGTCAAACTTGTTCTGGAAAATGTCCCTCACCTGGTTTTGTATCTAGAAAAAGGGAAGATAAAATTCAGTTCTGTAAAAATGGTCTTAGGAATGAAAACTTAGAAGATCTCCGAGTTTCTCTTGAGTGCCATCCAAGTGGATACGTCTGGGGGGCTATGAAACAACTCTGGCCTCAATTTCATGAAGAAAAAGAACGTCTTGGGAATCTGACGCTAAAAGACCCAACTGTTTAGTTTGCGAGAATGTTAGATGGAAAACAGACTCATGATCCTTCCACTTCAGAACAAGGTCTGTAAGGTATTTTCTTTGTTTCTCTGTGTGTTTGTCCAAAAAAAAAAAAATTTGATTGAAAATTTATTCGAGGTATGATCATGGTTTTAATGAAAAACATCATCAAAATGGCTGAGTAACGGAATTTCTGGAAACGCGTTTTGATGAACAAAAGTTTTCTTCAACTCATTCTCGAATAAAATCTCATCAACAAAAAGATTTTTATTTTTGTGTGATTTATACAGTTGTTGTTTAATAATTGTGATTGTACCGTTTATCTTATAATAATGATATCTTGACTTTTCTTCTGTTGTCAGATGCATAATTATATTCGGTAGGTGTCTTGTGTGTCGTGTAAGATAACCTTTGCTTCAAATTTTAAAATTTAGTCCCATTTGTCAAAAGTTGTACAGTAAAGTCCAGTTTGTCAAAAGGTAAATAGTGTTGTCAGGTACAAGTTGTCTGCAGGGGTGTCATATTTATCTGTCCTTGTCTGTCATCACAGTTGTCTTTATTTAATTTTACCCAACATTCTCTTTAGGTGTCTATAAAATCCTTTCAGTTCTTAAGTTTTTCTCAGAGCGAATTTGTAAGATAGAGTCATTCAAAAAAAAAAAAGAAAAAAAAAAGAGTCTTAGTCTTAGTAATTATCATGGATTCCTCGTCCCAGTCATCTTTAAAGTTCAATAATATCTGTGTGTTTTGTGGTTCTAAATCAGGGAAAGGTATTGATTACATAGAAACTGCATTTCATCTAGGCTATGTCTTGGCTACGAAAAAGATAAACATTGTCTATGGAGGAGGTAGTCTAGGTTTAATGGGTATTGTCTCTGTTGGAAGACGTTCTGGAGGTACTGGAGCTCTAGGTATTATTCCAGGTGTCCTTGCTCAAAGTCGTTTATGTGGTCCTACCATTGGTGTTGAAAAAATAGTTGCAGGTATGCCTGAGCGAATAAGAGACATGGAGTTTGCTTCTGATGCTTTCATTGCCTTACCTGGAGGTTTAGGAACTCTAGAGGAACTTTTTGCCATTGCTAGTTGGAAATTGTTAGGACTACACTCTAAACCTGTTGGTTTGTTAAATATAAATGGTTACTTTGATAGTTTGCTTAGTTTTTTAGATCATGCTGTGGAACAAAAGTTTCTTGATGAGTCAGGAAGAAAGATTTTCATCTCTGCCACTACTGTAGAGGAATTGCTCGAAAAAATGCACGTCATTGATCCTGAAATGGACACTGCAACATCAAAGTTCTGCGGAAAACGCAAACGAGATAGGGATCTTTCTCTCTAAACTCTACCTCTTTTAGTTTTACTTACAGCATTGTTGTTTTGTCTTTGTTTATGTGTTTGTCTTTGAATAACCGCTCTGGTAAGTATATGTTGTTACTCTTCTTATTTAATCTTGTTAAACTTTGGAATAGTGTTCAATCTAGGTTGGGGGGAGAAGGTTGTGTCAATTTTTTTTCTTTTATGATTGAATCTGGGACTAGTTTAAGAAAAAAAAAACCAAGCGAAAAAAAAAAGAGTGTGCTATTTGTAAGACTTTAAGATTCATGTGTTCATAGGTCGAGATGGCTGAGTGAAGGTTTTGACCTGAAACGCGTCTCAATAATGGTCCGAAAATGAAGTTCTTTGTGTTTGTAAAATTCTCATCTCTGCATTTTTCTTTTGTAGCATAAAAGTTTGAAGATGGCTGAGGTAAGGAGTATTTATTATTCTTGAAACGCATCTTCACCTTGGTAGAAATAGCTAAGTAATGGAGTGACTAGCATTCTTGAAATGACATGATTGTAAAAACTGTGTGTTTGCATTGCATTCATTAAAAAAAATTTAAAAAATTTTTTTTTTAAAAAAATATAAAAATATTTTGGTGATTTGCCTCCTGTCCAATGACGATATCAAGATTATATCATTTCCATGACTTAAGGTAAAGTTTAAATATTATTTAAGTTTATGTTAGTTTCTTTAGTTTGCCATATGTTTAGGATGAAATTTTTCCAAAATTTGAACACTTAATCTGCACTATGATTTGTTATATTAATTTAGAGATTGTTTATGTTAGTATAATTGGTTTATTTTTATAAAATCTTATAACTTGTTTAAATCCCTCTTGAGACGAAATCCTAGATAACACTAAGTTATAGATATAATTTAGGCCATCTTTGGATCGTTTGAGCCTTTGAAGCTAATCTGTTTACATTTTATATCCCTAGTCACCTCGTTGTGCTTAATGTTCTATTTTCTTTGTTACCCATATATTTAGCCTTACCTTTTTAATTCATAATCCTTTTCTTGTACCTTTCACTCATAAGACATCTGTTCTTTCAAGTGAATTCAGGTTTATGAGGTTAGGATGAGTTAGGAATATCTGCTACCTCTGTAAAATATGTACGTAACTCTTCAGTTATAAAAAAACAAAGCAAAACAAAACAAAAAGATCAAAAAAAAAAAAGAGTTTAATAAAAAGTGGTTGACAAAGGAAATTTCATTTCAAGTTTGCGATTGTAAACTTTGGGAATTCGATTGTACATTTTAAAGGTTCGGGATTTTTGTAAGTGTCTTATGGGTGAACTGAGCCTCAAATATATCTTCCATCGTACCTTTAACCCAAGCCTTACATTACAAGCCAAATAAAGTCCTAAAAGTCTTTAACAAGGTGTTATTCTACATTAGTGGAGAGAGGGATGAAAAACAAATTTATAAGAATTTATTTAAATAAATTAAGATATATTAATATAAATCTATCTAGTTAATATGCATTGATTAGTAATAGAAATTCACACACACAGGGAAAAATTCATCTTAAATAATTGACAAACTCTAGAAATGAATCATAACTTAATTAGTGTTTGCATCTTTACTTTGGGGCATGAATATAAGATAAATCCTGAGGAAAATCAATGAGGAATCGCAAGTTTCAAAAAAAAAATAATCTTTTGTCTGTTTTAAGTTTTATCGCTTTAGTTGCTAGAGACTAGCAATAAGCTGGTTGGGGGGTGTGATGAGACTAGAAAAGTGTACATTTTCTAAAGCTTAAATCATTTGTTTACGCTTTTATTTCTCATTAAATCCTCTAATTATTAGCATTTTGTGTTAATAAGTATTTTTGTGTCTTGGTGTGAAAATATGATTAAAAATACGTTTTTAGTGTGTTTTTATGTTTTTGGTAATTATTAGAGTCTTTTTGGTGTGTTAAATAAGTATCTAGTCTATAAATAATCAAAACCGTAAAAGTAATGCGGTTATTTTATTTTGAGTGTTAGTGTGTTTGGTAGTGTGTTTTAAGTTTATAAATATGTCTTATTATATTTTTAGTAATTTTTAAAAATATTTCCAAGTC
The DNA here is from genome assembly GCA_025403435.1 of Artocarpus heterophyllus. Taxonomy (NCBI): domain Eukaryota; kingdom Viridiplantae; phylum Streptophyta; class Magnoliopsida; order Rosales; family Moraceae; genus Artocarpus; species Artocarpus heterophyllus. The sequence continues at coordinate 13,391,689 of CM046332.1, read as the reverse complement.
ATAAAAATTATATCTGTGCTCAACCGCAAGAGACTGGAAATTTTAAGAGTTTTTATCTATTTTTGTGTGTTTTACTGTAAAATAAATATTTTTAATAAATATTACATTTGTAAAATAATTAATATTAGTGTGTTTGTGATTTTAGATTTGAAATTTGGAGAAAAAAAATGGAGCAAAACGACACCAAAACGGATAAAATCGGACATCAAATGCATCAAAAATCTTTAAAAAATTCAAAATTCAAAATGCAGAGGACACGTGGCGTCATGGGAGCCATCGGATTCACTGCCAAATCAATCTCAGCCGTTCAAGGAAGAGACGCGTGTTAACGTGTCATTCGGTGCATCAGCAGAATCTCAAAGTGCGGTCCACATGTCGAGATATGATTGACGCGTGCGTTACACGCGCCGACAAGCTGCAGCGTGTCAGTGGGTGTCTCAGACCGTCTTGGATCGCGTGCGATCATAACCACATGCAGCCTCTCTCTCAGCTATTCGATGCGAATATCGAGACTGATCTAATGGTCCTAAAAACTCGGTCCCACTGGTCCAACCTGGGTCCATCTTGCCCACGTCTGACAGCCGTTGGATCTCGTTTTGAACGGTTCAGATCGTGCCTGTTCTGTGCTGATCTGGTCTGCGTCACACTGGATTACAAACTCAAATTCGCATACTCACGAGCACAGATCAGCGCGAAGAAGAGAAGAAACAAATAATTGAAAATCGTCAACTTTCAACAGTAAAGATCATTAAATAGCAATGGACGTTTGCAACCTCGAATCACTATAAATACCGAGGCTTTTGCCTCAGTTGGGAGAGCCTTCCGCAGCATAATAATGCTGTTGTAGTAATTATAGTCTAGTTTTTATTCCAGTTTTTAATCTAGTTTCTTGTAAAATATTTCCTAGTTTGTGTTGTAAAAATTATGCTCAATAATATAAGTTGTATCTTATTAATTATGTCTTTTTAAATTTCTTTTAGCTGAGGGGAGAGGGGAAAATTCTGGCAAAATTATCTTAAATATTTTTTGTTTTTCTTAGTTTTCTAAGCTGTTGTAATGCCAAAATATTCTCTTAGAAAACCTAGAATTTCAATATTTTCTTAGCTAGAACTCTGCCAAAATTACGGTTTTGATTTATCGACGACATAGACTAGCACGGATAATGCTTGGGAGGGCCTTGATTACTCGTAGACAGAGAATGGCTCGGTAAATGCTTAACTTACTATCTTGGTTGTTATTTTAGTTAAGTTATGTTGAAATGCTGCTTATTTATTAAGTTGTGTTTTTGCTGCATTATAGACATGGAATGGCACAATAAATGCTTGGTAATTCTTGATTTATTGTCGACATAGGATGGCATAGTGTATACTTAAACTAACTAATAAATAAAAAGAGAAACTAAAATATATTAAAGATAATCGCCAGAACGGAACCTTTGAACCTCAGCCCTGTTATTATTACTGTTTCACTTCTTTTAATTGTTGTTATTATTATTGTTACTCTGCTTAAGTTATTAATTGCATTTCTTGTTATTAAAGTTCCATATTATCAAAATCTAAAAATGAAAAATGTTGAAAAAAAATGTGAAAATATTGTAAATACATTCTGTGAATAACTAATATTAATCCTCAAATTTTTCAGTTTAAATAAAAAGAAAAAGTTAATATAATACATGTACTGGAACTAAATAAATCCTTCCTTGTGGGTTCGACCTCGGATTCACCAAGAAAATATTACTTGAGACAACCTTATACTTGAGGTTAGTTTAAAATGCGTAAATAGACGCGAGACCATTCTGTCTATGGACCAACGATGGAGGCATTAGGTTCTCTCTTTGAAAACCTTTTCCCACTCAATCTTTTAAAAATCAAGTTAATATGAGCGGCACTCCCTATTCTATATGACATGTTATCAATATACATGGCAAATCATATTATAATGCAGAAAAGCCAAGCAATTAAGCAAAGCTACAAGCAAAATAATAAATGACCGTGATATTATGGTTCCATCCTAGAGAAATAGAAAACTAAGATTACAAGAAAATAATTGAGACATATTATTGATTCTTCATCATTGAATCCTCAAGCTGTATCCTTCTCCATGTAATGTTCATCTTCAAGTGTTCAATCCCATATGAATCGAATACTTCATATTTCGGGTCATATCCAAATTTAATGTTTCTCATAATTGTCCCAAAAATTAAATTAAAACTGCACCAGATAAATTGCACCTTTTTTGGAAAATTTTCAGCTCTCGGTTGGCAGGCCGATCTGGGTGATCGACCTATCAGTCATGCTTCGTCGGCCTGCCGATTAGAAAGATCAGCCTACCGACTCATGAAATTTTGGCCTACCGAACTAGAAGTTTGGCCTATCGACAGAGCCACCCGATTTCTGCCCCACTGACGGCCTGCCGATCTATGACCACCAGCCTGTTGAACTGGTGGGTTCGGCATGCCGAACGAGCAGAAATCACCCATTCCAGAAAATATAATTTTTTAATGGAATTCATCAATTTTTTTTTCAACAATTCAAAAACATAAAATTAGAGACTCAGGAAATACCTAGGAGCGCCATCATCATTTTTCTGGATCCGTCTTCTCCGAATAATTATTTAATTACAAAATTCCTACAAATTTAAAATTAAATAACAATTCCTAGACGGAGATGATAGTCCACCATCTAATTACATGAAAAACCTAGATACATATTCTAACCTCTAAGGAACCATAACCGGTATAAATTAATTAATTAATAAATAATTAAATAAGAATTTAATCAACAATAATTAATTAATAAACATTTACCACATAATCCATGATAACGTATATAATATATAGAAACCTAGAGTGTCAACTCTCTATAAAATTAAATTCAAGTATATGAGAGATTAAGATCACAAAATTTATATATATAACATGATCACAAACTCGTAAATTTATGTAAAAACCATTGCTTTGATACCAATTGTTAGAAAAATAGTACGCAGCAGAATTTCAAAAATTTTATACTAGAGTATTTTCCAAAACACAAGTTTGACATGCTATATACGTAAATTAATAAGATCTTACTAACCTTTGTATGCCGAAGAACTTCCGCAATCCGTGAAGAGAAGTAACGTTCCAAAAGAGCCTTAATCAACTGGTCTTTTTTGCTATTCTTTATCCACGATCGGAGTGAGTGTGGGCTCACACGTACAGCTCTTCCATCGGTGACTCTCCTTCCAATCAATCGAGAGAACCCAAAGCAAGTGTTCGTGATTTGTGAATGTGAGACTGTAAAAGTATACATTTTCTAAGGCTTAAATCATTCATTTATGATTTTATTTCTCATTAAATCCTCTAATTAATAGTATTTTGTGTTAATTAGTATTTTTGTGTCTTAGTGTGTAAATATGTTTAAAAATGTGTTTTTAGTGTGTTTTTATGTTTAATAGAATTTTTAGTAATTTTTAGAGTCATTCGGGTGTGTTAAATAGTGTCTAGTCTGTAAATAGTTAAAACCGTTAAAGTAATGCGGTTATTTTATTTTGAGTCTTAATGTATTTGATAGTGTGTTTTAAGTTTGTAAATATGTTCTATTATATTTTTAGTAATTTCTAAAAATATTTCCAAGTTGTAAAAATTATATTTGTGTCAAACCGTAAGAGACTGGAAATTTTAGGAGTTTTTATTTATTTTTGTGTGTTTTAATGTAAAATAAATAATTTTAATATTTTTGTAAATATTATGTTTGTAAAATAATTAATATTAGTGTGTTTGTGAATTTTAGATTTGAAATATGGAGGAAAAACGGAACAAAACGACACTAAAATGGATAAAATCAGACATCAAATGCATCAAAAAGATAAGGAGAATTTGAATTTAAATTAAATGGGACACGTGGCATCATGAGAGCCGTCGGATTCACTACCAAATCAATCTCAGCCGTCCGAGGAAGAGATGCGTGTCAACGCGTCATCCTGTGCGTCAACAGAATCTCAAAGTACTGTCCACGTGTTGAAAAATGATTGGCGCGTGTCATTCACGCGCCGACAAGCTACAGACATGTCAGAGGGGAGTCGCAGGCCGTGTCTGCTTGCGTGTGGGTGAGTCCACGTGCAGCTGCTCTTTTCGCTGTTAGATGCGATGACCAAGACCAATTTGACGGTCCAAAATTGTTGTCTCACTTGTCCCATTTGGGCCCATTCTCACGCGTGTTTGGAGCCATTGGATCGTAAAATTAACGGTCCAGATCAGCCCAAATTGGTGCCTTCTCATGCCGCAAAGCACAGGATTTTGAAGCTTAACATTCACAATGAAGAGCAAATCTCAGCGTGAAGAAAAGAAAGGATCAAAGTTTTCAACGCTTATGCAGTTATCAATAATTGAAAGCATCCCTCAATATTAACTCTCAATGCCTATAAATACTGAGGCATTTGCCTCAGTTGAATCATCCCTTCGGGCCTTTGGCCCTCTTTCCCATTCTTTTTCTTTCTGTTGAGTTAAACTCAATAGTATCTTCTTAGATAAAATAATGCTTAAAATAGAGTAGAGTGTCTGGTGAGGCAAAGAGATGATCTTGTATGCATAGTATTTTGGTATGGATTTTGACTCTATATCTATGTGGTAATGCTTATATTTTATGGAATAAATTATATCTTTTTGTTTTCAATAATTATTGTTAATGTTTCTATGCTGTCAATTTTTACATAAATTCAGTCATGCTTTCTTTATGTAATTTAATTGTGTTGCATAGTTAATATTAATAATAATGAAATAATGCTTAATTTTATGGAATGTCTTTTACTGCAGTATGACTTGTTATATTGTCGATTCTAGATATTTCATAAGACGAAGTGCTGTTGGAGTTAATGTAAAAATTTATTCCACTAAAATATATTAATTTTGATTTGTTTTTATCTTTTCTATCATATAGTTATGTTAATTATAATTGAGTGACAGCTATTATAATTTTCATAATTAGTGCACCAATAATTATTTTTCTAGTTTTTATAGGAAGACCCTTACTGCATTATGGCTTGCTATATTGTCGATTTAGATTGACCTATATAATTAGTAAAATGTGCCCGAAATTAATGAGATAAGATATAATAAATCAAATGCTTTAGATAATTATTAAGTAGAGTTAAAATTCCATATCAATTGCAAAACATACAAGGGATTCTCAAAGCTTCACCGTTTTAATTTTATGCTTTAAATTTTGAATGAAAACCACAAAAATATTTATCTCATTTACACTTTGACTTGAAAAAGTGCTTGTCTTTTTAAACGTTTATTTTTATCAATTTGCCGAGGTACAAATTTTCATCTCCCTGTGGATACAATAACTTTTCTATACTACATACGTCCGTCATTTAAAGAATAAACACATTTTGGGCGTGACCATCAAATCTGGCACCGTTGCCGGGGAGGTGCTGTTACTTTGTCAGATTGCTAAATTAAGCAGGAAACCAGGTAAGTAATTTGTCCTTATCTTTTAAATAGTGTAAATATTGTTATTTTAGTTTGATTATTTAATTAAGTAGGCTACTATTCACAAAATTTACTATTTATGTTACTATTCATGTCACTATTCACACACTATTCACTATTCATAAAAAATAAAAATAAATAAATAAATCATAAAAATTTTATTTTCTTTCCTTTTCTTTGTAAAATATTTATTTTGTTAGTTTTAGGTTTAGATTTAGGTTTTTGCCTTAGAAATAAAACATCATAAAATTTTAGAGTTAGGTTTTTCATAAAATAAATTGTAGTTTTATGAAGAGTATCCTTTGAGGAAGTTCTGTTTAGATGCTGGTACTGGCTCGGATACCATTCCTATAGCCAGTTAATTTTGGAAACTTTCCCAACACCAGTCATTTCGGGAACGTTGCTCTGACTAGGAGATTGGTTTTTAAGGAGCCTTAGCCCCACCAATCTTTCCTGGGAACATCCTTAAGGTATATAATTCTCAAGATCTATAAAATAACTCAGGCAAGTGCTTTTCATGCACTACTTTATTCTCCCTGAATAAAGAAAAGCTTAGCATTTGTCTTTATCCTTGTAAAAAATAAAAATAAAAAATAAATAAAAAAACACTTAGGGTTAAGGATTCAAACTTAATCGATTTGTTAAGGCTTCAGACTTAAGAAACCCTAGTGAACAATTGTCAAACTCTTTTTCGCATTTTTCATCCTCGTCGACCACTTTGTCAAATTCGTTTGCGATGGAAAATCTGGGTGAGAATCCTCAAAGAATGCTGATGAAAGATTCCATGCATCCGACTCGCACTTTAACTCCTTCATGTATTGTGTTCTATCAAATCTTCCACAACAAGATTTTAAGCCTGGCATGATTCAACTCTTACCAACCTTCTTTGGATTAGAAAGCGAAAATCCTTATGTTCATATTCGTGAATTTGAAGAAGTTGTTGCCACTTTTCATAGCCACCCTGATATCGCTAATTCCATCAAATTGAAAATTTTCCCTTTCTCACTGAAAGATAAAGCTAAAAGTTGGCTTTACTCTTTAAGACCTCGATCCATTCAATGATGGAATGACATGACATCTGCTTTCTTCTACAAATACTTTCCATATCAAAAGACCAACAATCTCAAGAAACAAATTCTGACTTTCTCCCAAAACGATCATGAAATTTTCTACGAAGCATAGGAAAGATTCAAAGATTTATTGAGTCAATGTCCTCACCATGGTTACAAGAATTGACGTCTTGTCAGCTTTTTCTACAAAGGACTCACAAGTCATGATCGCCAATATCTGGAAGTGATGTGCAATGGAAAAGTTTTACACAAGGATCTTGAAGAAGCCAAGGAATTTCTTGATCAATTTGCTGAAAAAAGTTCATTTGTGGGCTGAATTAGATGTTTCTCATAAGTCAACTGAAGTTCATCAATTGAAAAAACAGGATAGCTACAACCTTAGGGTTCAAGTTGAAAACATCACAAGAGAATTAGAAATCCTCAAAGCAAAGAATGAGAAAGGAAGTCATGTAGTCACAAGAGCTGAACTACAAGGAACAAATTTTGTGAATGAAAGGTTTGACCAACAGTCACTGGACCGTCATGTTTATCAAGAAGTGATAGGAGAATATGAGGAACAATGTAATGCCTTAAAGACAAATCATAAGCCTTATACTCCTTATCCTGAAATTTTCAATCCTGATGGAAGAACCAACTTGAATTTCGACAGGAGGCATTCATATCAAGAGCAATCATTTGGAAATCAATGGAGAAATGAAGAAGAAATGCACTCAAGAGAAAATGTTCCTCAACATGATTCACACTCAAGCAAATCTCTTGAAGAAACATTACAAGCATTCATTGAGATACAAAACAAGTCATGTGAGAAAATTGAAGCTACTTTAACACAAATGACAAAAGAAATTTCAAAATTGAATGAAAAATGTTCATCTCAAGTTCTGGTCATTTCTGAAGGACAAAGCATGATACAAACCTCTAACACTGAAGAGAAGGATGAAGAGGTTAGTCATGTTACTACTCGCAGTGGTAAATCATTGGAAAAATCAAACACCACAGATGCGAGTAAGGAAGAGGATGTTCCTCAAAGAGAAGAAGAAAAAGTGAATAAGTTTCCAATAGAAGTCCCTTTTCCTTAAGCTCTTCAAACTACTAGGAAAGTGCCAGAAAATTATGAACACATCTTGGAACATTTGAAGCAAGTTCGAATCGATCTTCCTCTTTTGCAAATTCTCAAATAAGTGCCCGCCTATGCCAAAGTGATAAAAGATTTGTGCACTATGAAAAGGAAACATCATGTCCCAAAGACTGCATTCTTAACTGAGCAACTAAGTGCAGTTCTTGAGCAAAGAGCACCAGTCAAGTACAAAGATCCTGGATGTCCCACAATCACCTGTTACATAGGATCCCATGAAATCACTCAAGCCTTGTTAGACTTAGGAGCGAGCATCAATCTCATGCCCTATTCGATTTACTCACAACTAGGCCTTGGAGAGATTAAGCCAACATCTGTGGTCTTGCAACTCGTAGACCGATCATAAAGAAACCACGAGGGATAGTTGAAGATGTTTTTTTACAAGTTGATAAGTTTTATTATCCCGTGGATTTTCTTATTTTAGACACTCAAACTGAGGTGGATATAGAATCAAAAATTCCTATCATCCTCGGAAGACCTTTTTTAGCTACGGCTAATGCTCTCATCAATTGTCGAAATGGTCTCATGAAAATCTCTTTTGGAAATATGACTCTTGAAGTGAATGTTTTCCACATTGGGAAGCAATTTCAAAGCAATAATGAGTGTTCCTACACTGAAATCATTGATGAAGCTGTTCATGAAGAATTTCAAAAGTGAACCGATGTGCTTGAAGAAATCTTCCAAAGTCCTAGTCTTGAAAATCCCGATCCCATTTCTGATATTCCTAAACATTCACTGGACAAAGAAGCAAAGTTTTGGCAACCATATTTTGAAAAGCTATTCCCAAAAGGAGAAAAGCCAAAACCATCCACTGAAGAAATTCCCAAAATTAAGTTAGCCCAACTTCCTGAAGGACTAAAACATGCATTCTTAGGAGCTGATGAATCTTTTCTTGTTATCATTTCATCCAAACTCGATGAATCACAAGAGCGACGGTTAATTAACATGTTGCGTAATCATAAATAAGCATTGGGTTGGACAATAGTTGATATCAAGGGTATTAGTCCCTTGATTTGCTCCCATTATATTCAATTGGAAGAAAGTGTTAATCCAAAAATAGATCCCCAAAGGAGACTGAACCCAACAATGAAAGAAGTCATGAAGAATGAAGTTTTGAAACTGTTAAATGCTGGTATCATTTACCCCATTGCGGATAGTAAATGGGTCAGTCCAACTCAAGTTATTCTTAAGAAATCTGGTGTAACTGTGATAATGAATGAAAAAGGAGATTTTGTCCCTACAAGAGTTGTCACTGGATGGCGAATGTGCATTGATTATCAAAAATTAAATGCCGCCACTCGAAAAGACCATTTTCCACTCCCATTCATCGATCAAATCCTAGAACGTGTAGCTGGTCATCCTTTCTATTGCTTTCTAGATGGATATTTAGGATATTATCAGATAGAGATAGCATTAGAAGATCAAGAAAAGACCATGTTTACATGTCCTTTTGGTACTTTTTCTTTCCGACGAATGTCATTCGGACTTTGTAACGCTCCAGCTACATTTTAAAGATGCATGATGAGCATTTTCAATAACATGGTTGAGAAGATTATGGAAGTTTTCATGGATGATTTGACTGTTTTTGGTAATTCGTTTGATACTTGTCTGCTTAACTTGGAAGCTATTTTGAAAAGATGTGAAGAAAAAGGCCTTGTGTTAAATTAGGAAAAATGCCATTTTATGGTTCCATCTGGCATAGTTCTTGGACACATTGTCTCTGAAAGAGGAATTGAAGTTGATCCAGCTAAGATTGAGCTTATTTCAAACTTGGCCACTCCAAAGACTGTTAGAGATGTTTGATCTTTTCTTGGACACGCTGGATTTTATAGGAGGTTCATTCAAAATTTTTCAGCCATATCAAGACCATTGTGTAATCTCCTGTTGAAAGATGTTGTGTTTGAATGGACAAAAGAATGTGAAGAATCTTTTCGAACACTGATATCTAAGTTAACTTTTGCACCTATCATGCAATCCCCTTATTGGAGTTTACCATTTGAAGTCATGTGTGATGCAAGCAATTACGCTGTAGGAGCCGTCTTAGGTCAACGAAGGGAAGGAAAACCTTTTGTAGTGTACTATGCAAGCAAAACCTTGAACAATGCTCAAATGAATTACTCAACCACTGAAAAGGAATTACTTGCTGTAGTATTTGCACTTGATAAGTTTCGTTCATACTTAATCGGTTCACCCATCAATGTCTTAATTGATCATTCTGCCCTTAAGTATCTCTTTTCTAAAAAGGATGCTAAAGCCTGACTTATCAGGTGGATTCTTCTTCTATAAGGTTTGATTTGACTATCAAGGACAAGAAAGGAGTTGAGAATGTGGTAGCTGACCACTTATCTCATTTAGAAGTCAATGATTCTGTCGATGGTTCACCAATTCATGATGAATTTCCTGATGAACATCTGTTCTCTGTTACCAGGTTGCCTTGGTATGCACACATTGTCAATTATTTGACAACTAGAGAAATTCCATCTGCTTGGAGTTTGCAAGACAAAAGAAAGTTTTTGATTACTGGGATGATCTGTACCTTTTCAAATACTATCGTGATCAAATCATGAGACATTGCATTCCTGAAGATGAAGTGAATAGTGTCTTAAAATTTTGTCACACTGATGCATGTGGTGGTCATTTTTCTGCTAAGAAAACTGCTGCAAAGATCCTCCAATGTGGTCTTTATTGGCCCACTTTGTTCAAAGACACTTATCATTATTGTCGTTCCTATGAAAATTGTCAAAAGTTAGGTACTCTGTCTCGTCGTCATATGATGCCTCTAAACCCGATTATAGCAATTGAAATATTTGATTGCTGGGGAATAGACTTTATGGGACCTTTTCCACCTTCTTCTGGGTACCTATAAATCCTTCTTGCTGTGGAGTATGTTTCAAAATGGGTTCAAGCCGTAGCATGCCGTACTAATGATAATACAACTGTTATAAAGTTCTTGAAAGAAAACGTGTTATCTAGGTATGGTACACCACGTACTATAATCAAAGATTAAGGCACACATTTTTGCAACCGTTCTTTTGAAACTTTGATGTGAAAGTACGGTGTGATTCATAAAGTTTCAACTGCCTATCACCCACAAACAAATGGACAAGCCGAGTTAGCAAATAGAGAGATCAAACAAATTTTGGAAAAAACAATGAATCCTGATCGAAAAGATTGGTCCTCACGTCTTCAAGATGCACTCTGGGCATACCGTACAGCTTACAAAGCTCCTTTAGGAATGTCTCTCTACAGGCTCGTCTTTGGAAAAGCCTGTCATTTACCTCTAGAACTTGAACATGAAGCTTATTAGGCTATTAAAGCTCTCAACTTTGATCTTAGTGCTGCAGGTATTGAACGGAAGCTTCAACTCTCTAAACTTGAGGAATTAAGGAATGATGCTTACAACAGTTCACGGATTTACAAAGCAAAAATGAAAGCATTTCATGACAAACATATTCTGAGAAAGAACTTTGAGCCAAATCAACGGGTTCATCTTTATGAATCTCATCTTCACCTTCATCCTCGTAAGTTAAAATCACGATGGACAGGTCCATATATTGTGAAACGGGTTTTCCCTAATGGTGTTGTTGAAATTGAAGATCCATCCGATGGAAGGATACTCAAAGTAAACGGCCAAAGATTGAAAAGCTACATAGAACGGATAACTGAACCTGAAGAAGTCACTCTTATGGCTCCAGTTTATCAACCCTGAGTAGTTTTCTGTTTATTCTCTTTTAAATATTTATTTTTGTTGTTTGTTTTCTTTCTTTTTTTTTTGCTTATTTTTTTTTCTCATATTAAAAAAAAAAACTTTGAAAGTTGAAAATAAATCTCAAATTTAATTCTTGCAAAATAGCTGAGATTAAGGAGGTTATAATCAATTGTGATTAGTAAATACTTTATATTTGCGGCCTCTTGAGACGAATTCTGAAGAATTTGTACAAAAATACGATTTTTGACTTTCGAAACAAAAAAAATGAAGTCTAGGGAATCTGACTTTAAAAGACCCAATTTTTAATATATTGTTGTGTGTTTTGTTAGTTTTTAGTTTGTTAAGTTTACCTCAGATCATCTCTACAGCTGTGCTGATTCAGGTAATATTTTTGCTACTCTCACTGTTCTTTTATACATTAGGATAATGTACATTCTAGGTTGGGGGAAGAGGTTTGTGCTTAAAAGTTGTACTTTAGAGTTGTGCTTCAAAGTTGTGCTGTGCTAAATTTTTTTTATTTTTGCCCACAATTCTTTTTATTTTCACTCCAGATTTTGTTATTTTTTTGTGAGTCATAAAATTAAAAAAAATAAAAATAAAAATAAAAAATATTTTGTAAATACTAGTTTCTTAGTAATTATTGTATTATTTTTTTGTTTTGATTTTTGAATTTTATATTAATGTAATATCATTTTTCTATTCTTTGAATTATTTAATTTTATACACTTTCAAAACATTAGTTTTATTTAACATTTTTATGTGTTTATTTTTCAAAGTGTTTGTAAGCCATTCTTTTCACACACTCGCTATAATGCTTAATTGTGGTGGTAAGTTCAAGCTATGAATATTTGAGTTTTGTTATTTTGTGAAGATGAACAATTAAAGGCAGCAATATTTTCAAAATTAAAAAAAAAAAAGAAAGAAAAATAAATAAATAAAAGAAAAAAATTGTAAATAAATAAAGTGTGTAACTATGTAAATGAATAAAGTTGGATAAGTTTGGTTTCGTAGCCTCTTTAGCTCGAGTAAGTAAGTTCTAGGGAGTGCTTCAACACCTAGTACCTTAGGCCAACTGGTCTAGGAGTTACTGACCTAAAGCTCGTTAAATGGGTTATGGAGAAAGCTTAAGGGAGCCAAACATTGCACTATCCACAGTTGTAAAGTTTGTAAATATTTGTATTTTATGTTTCTGCTTTTTAATTGTTCTCGTAAATAAATTTGAAGTCTTGCTGTCTGTAGGAGTTATTTGAAGCAAAATATCATAATAATTTTATTCTTAGTCTTGGATGAAGCTTCATAATTATACATTATCTATTTTTGCACTAAGTCTGGCTTATATACATTTTGTTAAATAGCATATAAATTGTTCAAATAAAATTTTAGTTTTGTTAGTTTATCTAGTTAGATAAGTCAAATTATAATTAAATAATTTTTCATTATATAGATATTCAATAATTCATTTCAAAATTTTATCGCTTTAATTGCTAGGGACTAGCAATAAGCTGGTTGGGGGATGAGATGAGACTGTAAAAGTGTACATTTTCTAAGGCTTAAATCATTCATTTATGCTTTTATTTCTCATTAAATCCTCTAATTAATAGCATTTTGTGTTAATTAGTATTTTTGTGTCTTTGTGTGTAAATATGTTTAAAAATATATTTTTAGTGTGTTTTTATGTTTAATAGAATTTTTAGTAATTTTTAGAGTCATTTCGGTGTGTTAAATAGTGTCTAGTCTTTAAATAGTTAAAACCGTAAAAGTAATGCGGTTATTTTATTTTGAGTCTTAATGTATTTGATAGTGTGTTTTAATTTTGCAAATATGTTCAATCATATTTTTAGTAATTTCTAAAAATATTTCCAAGTCATAAAAATTATATTTGTGTCAAACCGTAAGAGACTGGAAATTTTAGGAGTTTTTATTTATTTTTGTGTGTTGTAATGTAAAATAAATAATTTTAATATTTTTGTAAATATTATGTTTGTAAAATAATTAATATTAGTGTGTTTGTGAATTTAGATTTGAATTATGGAGGAAAAACAGAACAAAACGGCACCAAAACGGATAAAATTAGACATCAAATGCATCAAAAAGATAAAGAGAATTTGAATTTAAATTAAATGGGACACGTGGCATCATGAGAGCCGTCGGATTCACTGCCAAATCAATCTTAACCGTCCGAGGAAGAGACGCGTGTCAACGCGTCATCCGGTGCGTTAGCGAAATCTCAGAGTACTGTCCATGTGTCGAAAAATGATTGGTGCGTGTCATTCACACACCGACAAGCTGCAGACGCGTCAGAGGGGAGTCGCAGGCTGTGTCTGCTCGCGTGTGGGTGAGTCCACGTGCAGCTGCTCTTTCCATTGTTAGATGCGATGACCAAGACCAATCTGAAGGTCTAAAATTGCTGTCTCACTTGTCCCATCTAGGCCCATTCTCACGTGTGTTTAGAGCCATTGGATCGTAAAATTAACGGTCCAGATCAGCCCGGATTGGTGCCTTCTCATGCCGCAAAGCACAGGATTTTGAAGCTTAACACGCACAATGAAGAGCAAATCTCAGCGTGAAGAAAAGAAAGGATCAAAGTTTTGAACGCTTGGGAAGTTATCAATAATTGAAAGCATCCCTCAATAGTAACTCTCAATGCGTATAAATACTGAGGCATTTGCCTCAGTTGAATCATCCCTTCGGGCCTTTGGCCCTCTTTCCCATTCTTTTTCTTTTTGTTGAGTTAAACTCAGCAGTATCTTCTTAGATAAAATAATGCCTAAATTAGAGTAGAGTGTCTGGTGAGGCAAAGAGATGATCTTGTATGCATAGTATTTTGGTATGGATTTTGACTCTATATCTGTGTAGTAATGCTTATATTTTATGGAATAAATTATATCTTTTTGTTTTCAATAATTATTGTTAATGTTATTATGCTGCCAATTTTTATCTAAATTCAGTTATGCTTTCTTTATGTAATTTAATTGTGTTGCATAGTTAATATTAACAATAATGAAATAATGCTTAATTTTATGGAATGTCTTTTACTGCAGTATGACTTGTTATATTGTCGATTCTAGATATTTCATAAGACGAAGTGCTGCTGGAGTTAATGTAAAAATTTATTCCACTAAAATATATTAATTTTGATTTGTTATTATCTTTTCTATCCTATAGTTATGTTAATTATAATTGAGTGACAGTTGTTATAATTTTCATAATTAGTGCACCAATAATTATTTTGCTAGTTTTTTATAGGAAGACCCTTACTGCATTATGGCTTGTTATATTGTCGATTTAGGTTGACCTATATAATTAGTAAAATGTGCCCGAAATTAATGAGATAAGATATAATATATCAAATGCTTTAGATAATTATTAAGTAGAGTTAAAATTCCATATCAATTGCAAAACATACAGGGGATTCTCAAAGCTTCACCGTTTTAATTTTATGCTTTAAATTTTGAATTTAATTTTGAATGAAAACCACAAAAATATTTATCTCATTTACACTTTGACTTGAAAAAGTGCTTGTCTTTTTGAACGTTTATTTTCATCAATTTGCCGAGGTACAAATTTTCATCTCTCTATGGATACGACAACTTTGATATACTACATACGTCCGCCGTTTAAAGAATAAACACATTTTGGCCGTGACCATCAGTGAACAAAAGCTCTTAGGGAGTTTGCAAATTCTTAGTGGCAAAGTATCACTCTTAATCTCTCAATTGATCTAAGTAACTTGTGAGAATCACTCCTTATTTATAAATATTGGTCCTAGGGTCAGTCCTTATCAGATTAGATCTCAAAATTTGGATCACAATGAAATTCGGATCAATATCTGATAAGATCCGCGTTGAAACATGTAATCTTATCCTTCGCTCATCGGCAGGCCGAACAACCTAATTGACAAGCCGAACACACCCATTGACAGGCCAAACACGTGTATCGACAAGCCGAACTGTCGAATAAAAATCTCCATGAATCTTTCATTTTTCACCTGAGATTCTATAGGATAAAGTCTCAGTTTTAATTCAAATAACCCAATAGAGAAGTTATCTGATCAAAATAACTTTATCTTGATAATCTCTAAGAAAATAAATGAATTCCCAATAATTCTATAAGTTTATCTTGATCTAATTTATCCAAAATTAAATCAACCGATAAATAGACAAGAATTATCCGATCCAATAATTCAACAAGTTTATCTTGAATTAATTTTATCACAACATTAATTCAACCAATAAACAAACATGAATTATTTAATTCTTTCAAATTTTAGCCAATCTGATAAATCCGACATAAGTCACCAATTATTGGAAAAGCACGCCGTATCGTTATAGGATGTTGTGAGCTAGCAAAGGGGACCAAATGGACCTAAATAGTCCAAGCTCCCGATAATTATGAAACCCAATATCCTAGATATATATTTCATAATTATCAACTCCAACGCTACTCCACTAAAAGCTTGGAGCTGCACTCTCGAACTACATAGAATTACGAAGCTCGTATAGCTAAGTCTCCATAACATATCATAGTGTATCGTATCCCCATATAATAATCCATAATTGACTTAAGGACAAGTTTTGTCTTATCTTCTTGATTATTTTTATCTTACGTTTCATTCTCTCACAATCAAAAAACTTACTATCCAAAGATAGTATACCATTCGGTTACACCTATGTATCCAAATGGTTGAGCGCTCCAGTTTTTCAATTACAGGATAACGTATATAGGACGATATCATTACTCCTAAAGAGGAGCTATGGATTCTATATTTATGAATAACAAGTCTACGCCATCAAGAGTCATGCCTCCAACGTACCAGCATGCATACCACTATTAAGATGTGGGTGCCACCCTTTGGTACATCAAAAGATATAAATCAAGACAACGGGCCCACTATTCATCTCAGGATTAAGATACAATACAAATGATTGTCTAAAGTGAATCGATTTGCCAAGACAGAATTATTACTCCAAATCAGTTCACTTTATGTCCCGATCCAACACATCGTCACCTATGACAACGTGCCAATGTTTCTATTCATGGAGTCTACCTCCGATGGCCAAGACAAACCATCTCCCAATTGGGATATAGACAACATAACAATCTTTACATGAAAAAAGCATCCAACTTTATTCCCTCAATTGCGGATCTTATGATTAGACCATCACCTTAAGAATCGTGTCTTCTGCATAATCTGTCCATCATATGCTCAAATCTTTAGGTTTAGACCGACAATCTCAGACTATTGTTTGCTTAACATACATTCAACAAATATGAACGTAAAGAGGACAAGATTTGGTATATAAATAATAAATAAATTCTTTATTAATAAAATTGTCTCCAAAAACTTATTACATTTTTATTACTTAGAGCATACATGTCTAACACTTTCTATATTGTATTTGTGGTTTAGTTGTTTCTGATTGATATAAAGCTGAAATGCGGTAAGGGACTATGCTTGATTACAACCATTAAAGACGTGATGTCAATACGTTTTATTTTTGTAGTTTTCAACTTTTTACTCTTTAATATCTTCAACTCGTAGACAATAAGAAAATCAAATGTTCTTCGTTTCTGTCTTTTGGTATTTCTTTAGTTTTTGACATGTTTCTTTTTTTTATTTGGTAAAACTTTTTAGGTTATTGGACGTTCTTTTGTAAATTTTTCGGGTTAAAATGTCCAGTTTTCGTACAGTGGCTTTGTCATTGGTATAATTAGTTGCAATGCTCACTGTTTGACATTTTTGTAGCAGAGAATTACATACGATACTTTATATTGAGTATTTGTCCGTGATTGTTAATATGAATTTTTTTTTTTTTTCGCTCGCTACAAATGCTATCATGTTCAAGGATAGCCATTGGAGGGAGGACCACTTACGTGGTTTTTACTCATTTGTTGAATTATTATTTTTTTTCTGCTTACATGCGGAATTGCTATCTTGCCACATTCATGGTGTATTTTTAGTCTTTAAGAATAGTCAATTATATGTTCTGCAAAAAATGTACAATATAAATGTCATCCAAATGCTCCTATTTTCTAATAGTGACTTCATGAAGATGACCAAGTTAAGACGTTTATAATGTTCTTGGCCGACCACACAATGTTATATTAAATATTGTTCTTTCTATTTGTGGTTATGCTTACCCTTAAGACACGTTACTTTAACATTGTTTATTCTCTCAAACTGTCAAATACCATTTTTGCTAGATAACTCAATATTAGAAGAAGTGTTGTTTTTTTCATGCCAATAAGTTTCAAATCCTTAAGCAACATCAACTTTTTAAAGTTTGAAGAATATTCGTTAGGCATTTTCAACAAAGTAAGCTATTCACAAAGTTTTCTTTTGTCTCCTCTTGATAAAGTGTGCTTCGTCAGAGGCAAGTATTTTCCTCTTTTCAAGAGAAACAATTAGGCTTAATCTCTATCTCCTTGAGATCCAACTATGCTTTAATTGTCTATATCAACATTGCATGGAGTGTGAACGTCTCTTCTTGGTAAACATCTCTAACTTCAATTCTATTTTTACACAAGCTCTTTCGGTCATCGATTAACATGCAAAGTACATATCAATGCCATTTCCCGATTATTACGAGCCCGAATTCAATAGACTTAGCATCAAGAACTTCCGCTTCATGCGTAGTTTTGGAGAGAGACTTTAGTTGACAAGTACAACGGGCCAATTGCTATGCCTACTACTCATGTTATAATTTAGGTTCATTTCCTCTATCAACAAACTAAAATGTAGATTTCTTGGTTCCGTAGTAAACTTGGGATGATCGACATCAATGTCATCCGTTGTGGTAAATCCACCAGATGTCTAAGCATATCATCATCGACCCATTTGTCATGATGCCAAGTCAAAATCCTTAGCATGCTTTGCGTTTCTAAATAACGCTTCAAATATGGTATTGGTCGACTGTACCACAACACCTTTGCTGAAATTCCTTTCTTATCTTTAGATGGCTCTTTCCTTTTCTTCCCCCTTGACTTTTTACAAACTAGACAATTATTGACATCCTCTTCCTCCTATAAAGGAAATAATTATTTTCACATGCATGTATTTTCTCATGCTTCACTCCCAAAGTGTTCAAAGTCTTCTTAATCTCATATGTACTTGTTGTTACTTTATTATTATTCAGTAGAAGCTCTCTCAGAAATTCTAAAACATTTATGAAACTAGAATTTCTCCACTCATCTGATGCCTTCAAATTCTATAATCTAACTAAAGTAGATAATTTTGTGAATTTTATGCACCCCTCATACATGGGTGTCTTAGTATCATTCGTCATTGTCTTAAATAAATCTAGACAATGTAAAAAGTGTTTTTCTAAATCATCTACCATGTCAACCATATTACATCATCACCTATGTTATCTTCAACAATAGGTTATTGTCCTTTACTATTGGAGGTTGGATTGAAAATAAACTCACCATGAAAATGCCATGTTCAAAACCTACGAATAATCCCATATCGAAATAAATGTCCTTTAACGATTTCAATTGAAAGAGATTTATGATTTCCATATTGAACACAAGGACAACGAATTTGATCACCTTGGGTATGAGTTTTGGCAAACAACAAAACTTCTACTACACTTGTAACGCACCAAAATTAATTTAATGATATTAGAATGTGAAATGGTGGATTAGTGTGCCATAATGAATATTTCAAATTTAACTCGATCATTTAATGGAATCTTTGAGGTTAAAGTTGTTTTGGTTATTTTAATGATTTCTGGTTGTTTTTAATTGTTTTAATTCTCATTTTGAATATTTGGGACATAACAATTTGTCAAATATCAAATATGTTTTGTTTTACAAAACCATGGGCGGTACACAGTTTTTGCACAGTAAAATCGTCCACTATTTCTCTCTATTTATATCTCACTCTCCCTTTCTTCCTCTCATTCTCCCATTCTCTCTCAGCTCTCCCTTTTTCTCTCTCTCGCATGCATCTCTCCCTCTCGGTCTCTCTCCTTCTCTCTCATTTTTCTCTCAAAATTTTAACTCCAATCAAGCTCAAGCTTTGGGTTTTGGTGGATTGAAGGCTCAGGAGCATGATTGAACAACCAAAAACGTGATTTGAAATTTTTTATTTTTCCTGCATTTTTGAAATCTAAGTTTATTCGTGCCTATAAAACCCTTGATTTGAGTTAAAGGAACTTAGAACAACTAGGATCTAAGCTTTGTTTAAAGAAAAACGGATTCAAATCAAGATTTTTTATTTTTCTCCATTTTTCTCTATTTTTGGATTTCTTGCGATTTTGTGTTCAAATCTTGTTTAAATGAGTTCAAAAGTGTCCTATTATATTTTTCTATCATCTATGATTGTTTTCCATGCCTGAGAATTGAGAAAAATAGGTTGAAATCAAGATTTGGGGTTTGGGAGACCCAAAACTTGTGGCTGAAAAATTCTGGGATTTTTCAGTTCGGTAGGCCGGATTCATCTGTCTAGCAGGACAAACCTGGAAAATGTTCGACCTACTAGACTTGTTCTCCAGTAGGCCGAACTGTGCAGTTCGGCCAGCCGAACCAGGGAGACCAACAGGCCAACTGAACTTGGAGATAATTTGTGATTTTTTATCCGTTTTCACTATTTTAGACCCTGATTGAAATTCTAACTTTATAAAATGATTTCATTAATGCAAATGGCACACTAGGATACCATGAAATAGTTTGGCAATGTAGAATATCTTGAACTAGATGCTGATAGACCTAGTTTTATCTAGGGTCATTCGTGGTTTCGTGGAGCTAACGTATAGCGGACCGAGATTACGTTGAGGGGCATTGGCACGAGTATCGAGGTAGGACTTCTACCCCTTTTCTTTGGTAAGCTAGTTTTAAATGGTTTGGCCTTCAAAAAGGTTTTACTAAAATGTTTTTAATGGTTAATTGAAAAAGGAATTTTACCAGTTAATTTTTATAACACGTGGATTGAAATGAACTTCATAATGAATGTAAATAAAAATACCCAGTAAATGGGTTTTGAATAATGATAAAAATGGATATATGGGCGTGATGGCATAACAGAGATCGGGTCGTGTAGCGTGTGACCTTGGGGGTGGTCTCGAAACCCAGCTAGGCCACTACGGTGGTGTTATTCATATGGTTTGCCCAGGAAAAGAAATTGATGATCTTTCTGGTTGACCAATAAACTATTTTGGGTAAGAATGGTTTTGTTTAAACTTATTTATCCAAGTTTCCTCTTAAACAATTTTCTGAATAATGATATTTTCCCTTTAAAATTTAATGTTTCTTAAAATATAGTCCTATTGAGCCTTTCGCTCACGTTTTATTTGTTTTTAAACTTTTTCCCATCTAGGTGGATTTCTGCTTAGGTTCAGAGAAGATTCTTTGGACAGAATTCAGGAGCAGTAGAATGACTTAGTAGATTATTTGTATTATCTAATATAGGCATGTAACATTTTAAATTTTCTCTTTACTTGAACTATGATTGTATTGTTATATTGTCAGTACTATGTGTGTGAACAAGTTGTGGGCCAGTGGGACCCATACTCATGTCTTTAATTGTTTTATTACTCATTTAATGTTTGTAAAAATGTTCTTATCTGTTTAATAATTATGTTTGCTTGTCTAGAAAGGGACTTAAAATTTTTAGATTTTTATAATTAGTTTAAATCCTAAATGCATGATTTAATCAAATCCTTAGTTAATTAACTTAATTAAACCACCATGTCACCTCTCGTACTACGGGGCGTGACAGAATGGTATCAAAGCTCAAGGCTATGAATCTTGGGAATTGTGAACACATATGTATGACAATGAAATACTACTGACAGTCCAAATTTTGTTTTCAGAAGTGAGAGAATGGCACCTAGACATCGTTCGACAGCTGACGCCGAGTTTGGAAACGATGAGAGTATGATGAGGTCTATGTTTACTGCATTCCGACAGATGGTGGCCAAGGCTAGGCCTAAGGATTCTAATGTTTGTTGTCGACATACGTATTTTAAGGAATTTTGACATGCGTCTATACCGACTTTTGATGGAAATAGGGACCCGCAATTAGCAGAATATTGGCTAGACTCGATCGTGAAGCACTTGGATACCCTTGGTGTGCCAGATGAGTATCGTGTGGAATTTACAACATATAAGTTCGAGGGTGGCGCTAATACTTGGTGGAAATAGGCTAAGTGTTTAGAATGTAATGGTAACATCAGTTGGGATAGGTTCGAGGAGTTGTTCTACGACCGATATTTTTTGCAAGGGTATAGAGACCAAAAGGCGGCTAAATTCTACAGGTTGCAACAGGGTGATTTGTCAGTTCAAGAGTATGAGGAAAAGTTTAATGAGTTGGCTAGGTTTGCTCCATCAACAGTGGCATTAGAATGCGAAAAATGTATTAAGTTTTAGGAAGGGCTCAAGGCTCCTATTTGGCAACAGGTGGTTGCTCTATGACTTAGGAGTTTTGGAGAGCTTGTGTCGTCAGCAATATTAGTGGAAAGTGATTACGCACAGTATTGTGAGGATCGAGCAAAGTCATCAGGAAGAGCACCAGTAGTCGTCCAGCTCTAGGAAAGAATAGACAGGGTGGCATGAACAGCGGTAACAGCAGTTCATCTAGCAGTGGGCACAGTAATCCCTACAGCTTTCATTGTCATTATTGCCAGTAGCCAGGACACATCAAGAGGAATTGCCCGATCAAGAGTGCTCATCTAGGATCTCAGACCGAAGAAGGTGCCAATCATCAACCTCAGCATCTACCTTCGCCTCAGCAATATCTGCAGTTGCAGTTTCCTCAGTTCTCTCCTCAACAGCTATCATATTCAGCACAAGGGTAGCAGCCATAGAACTTCCAGCGTAACGTCTCTCAGTATCGAGCATCGAGTACAACTAGTGTGCATTCGTCTCTGTCATAGTAGTATCGGTCGAATAATCCAAGACCTAGCGGTGTTGGTAGGGAAAAAGGAAAAGCTCCAGTTCAGGTTCATGCGATGGCAATAGGAGGTTCAGATGCCCAGACCAGTAATGCGGTTGTCGATGGTACGATCTTAGTTTCTCAATCCTTAACTCATGTTTTATTCGATATAGGTGCCACTCATGCCTTGGGATTAGAGATAGAAGAGTTCAATGAACCCCTAGTTATAGCTTCTCCCTTGGGGCCGGTGTGTATGAATTGTGTACGTAAAGCTTGTAAAATCAAGATTAGGGATGAAATTTGAAAAGTGACTTGATTGTACTACCCATGAGCTCATATGATGTAATCTTAGGGATGACTGGTTGTCCAGATATAATGCAGTGGTAGACTGCCAGCTTAGGAAAGTGGCCCTAGTGTCTGATAGGGGGACGATGATCACTTACCAAGGTGGTGGTGATTGGTTAATGAGTGGACGTCACATGAAGACATGTCTTGGAGGGCGAAAGAATCTGGTTTGTTATGCTTTTCTTGCAAGTTTGGAAGGTAAGCCCTATGCTTTGAAAAGAAATATAGCGATACCGGTGGTTGATGAGTATGAAGATGTCTTCCCATATGAGTTGCCAGGATTACCACTGCATCAGGAGATCAAGTTTGATATTGAGTTGCTTCCGGGAATAGCGTCGATTTCAGTAGCACCTTATCGGATGGCGCCGATAGAAATGAAAGAATTGAGAAAGCAACTTCATGAGCTTGCTGATAAAGGATATATTCAGAATAGTACTTCACCATAGGGAGCATCAGTTTTGTTTGCTAAGAAACATGATAGGACTCTTAAAGTTGTGTATAGATTATCGGCACCTGAATCGTGTCACAGTGAAGAATAAATATCCTTTGCTTGGGATCGATGAGTTGTTTGATCAGTTGGGAGGTTCTCGGTATTTCTCAAAGATTGATTTGCATTTAGATTACCATCAGCTCAGGATAAAGGAGGAAGATATTCTTAAGACAGCTTTCAGGACCCGATATGGACATTTTGAGTTTCTGGTGATGCCGTTTGGATTGACAAACGCTCCAGCAGCTTTCATAGATTCGATGAACAGTATATTCAGGCCTTATCTAGATCAGTTCGTGATTGTGTTCATCGATGATATTTTTGTGTATTCTAAGACTTGGGAGGAGCATGAGCAGCATCTCAAGATCGTGCTTCAAACTTTGCGGGTGCACCAGTTATATGCCAAGAAAGAAAAGTGCAAGTTTTGGTTAACATAGGTTAAGTTTTTAGGGCATGTCATCTCTGAGCATGGTATTTCTATGGATCTGTCCAAGATAGAAGCCGTAGTGGAATGGGAACGATCGAGGAATGTAGCAAAAATCTACAACTTCTTGGATCTTGTAGGGTACTACAGGAAATTTGTAAAGGATTTCTCGAAGATTGCAGCGCCGTTGACAAGGTTAATTAGGAAAAATGTCAGGTTCGAATGGGATGAAAAATGTGAGCCCGCTTTTTAGGAATTTAAGAATCGGTTGACCTTAGCCCCAGTAGTGGTTATTCCTAGCAATGACGAGCCATATAAGGTTTACATAGACACTTCAAGACACAGACTTGGGTGCATGTTGATGCAACATGGACGCGTGGTGGCATATGGATCGAGACAGCTACGACCTCACGAGCGGAATTATCCTCCTCACAACTTGGAGCTTGCAGTGGTGATTCACGCACTGAAGATTTGGAGATGTTATTTGTATGGGGCGACATTTTAGGTTTTCTTTGATCAAAAAAGTTTGAGGTATCTGTTCACTCAGAGGGATCTTAACTTGAGACAGTGGAGATGGATGGAGTACATGGAGGATTATGATTTCGCATTGCAGTATCATCCTAGGAAAGCTAATGTAGTCGTGGATGCGCTTAGCAGGAAATCTTCAAGGATTCTCTCTTGTTTGGCTCTTGAGGATTGGAAAAGAGACGCGACAGTGAGTGAGTATGGACTACAGTATTACGAAGAGTATGATCGAGTTTTGGTGTACCATATGGAAGTGACCCCAGCTCTTGTTTAGATGGTGAAACAGAATCAGTGGCAGGACCAGCATCTACGAGGGATTCGGACATGAATTTAGAACAAGGAACAATTTGAGGAATGGAGAGTGCATGCAGATGGATCGTTGTATTTCTGGGAGCACCTAGCAGTTCCAACAATCGTAGAGGTGACGAAAGCAGTTATGGACGAAGCTCGTAAGTCCCAGTTTTCCATTCATCCAAGAAGCACAAAGATGTATCGTGATTTGAAGAGGCAATATTGGTGGAGAGGTATGAAGAAAGATGTTCGAGAGTACATAGCTAAGTGTGCAATGTGTCTTTAGGTGAAAATCGAGCATCAAAAGCCAACAGGTTAGCTTCATCCGCTTCCTATTCTCAGATGAAAATGGGAGCATATGACGATGGATTTTCTCATCGGTTTGCCTAGGACGGAGTAGCGACATGATGCGGTTTGGGTCGTGGTCGACAGGTTAACAAAATCGACGCATTTCATTCCGTTCAGGTCTACATGTTCGAGGAAAGTTCTCGGGGAGTTGTATCTATAGAATATAGTGCTGTTACACGAAGTTCCTTTGTCCATCACATCCGATAGAGACACTAGGTTTAATGCTAAGTATTAGAGGAGCTTTCAGGAGGCTTTAGGTATGGATTTGAATTTCAATACCGCGTTTTATCCTCAGACCGATAGGCAGTCTAAGTGGATTATTCAGATTCTCGAGGACATGTTACGTGCTTGTGCGTTAGACTTCGGTGAGAATTTTAAGAAATATTTGCATCTGGTAGAATTTGCATACAATAATAGCTATCAGTCGAGCATTGGCATGGCACTGTTTGAGGCGTTGTACGAGCGACCATGTAGGTCATCGGTGTGTTAGGTAGAGCCCAAAGACAGGGTTATTCTTGGGCCAGATGAGATCCGTGATAGCAACGAGAAAGTCGCCGTAATTCGAGATTGATTGAAAGTAGCACAAAGTCGACAGAAGAGTTATGCAGATAGAAGACATCGATCTTTGGAATTTATGGTAGGAGATTTTGTTCTCTTGAAAGTATCACCTCGTAAGGGTATTATACGGTTCGGAGTGAGTGGTAAGCTTGCACCAAGATATGTTAGACCGTTCGTGATCACTCAGCGTGTTGGTGTAGTTGCTTATTGGCTTGACCTTCCCCCTAAATTATCTCATGCTCATCGTATATTCCACGTGTCAATGCTTAGGAAGTGTCCGCCTAAGCAGAGTAAGATAGTTTCGTTTCATGATGTGCAGGTTCGGGAAGACACGACGTACGAGGAAGTGCCGGTTCAAATTATTGATCATAAAGTGATCAGTTTGTGTCGTCAAGATATACCGTTAGTAAAGGTCGTGTAGCAGCATCACGGGGTTGATGAAGCCACTTAGGAATTAGAGTCAAGCATGTGGGAGTTGTATCCGCATCTATTTTGTTTCTGAATTAATATGTAAATTTCGAGGGCAAAATCTCTTTTAGGGGTGCAGGGTTGTAACGCCCCAAAATTAATTTAATGATATTAGAATGTAAAATGGTGGATTAGTGTGCCATAATAAATATTTCAAATTTAACTTAATCATTTAATGGAATCTCTAAGGTTAAAGTTGTTTTGGTTATTTTAATAATTTCTAGTTGTTTTTAATTGTTTTAATTCTCATTTTGAATATTTGGGACACAACAATTTGTCAAATGTCAAATATGTTTTGTTTTACAAAACCGTGGGCAGCACACGGTTTTTGCGCAGTAAAATCGCCCACTATTTCTCTCTATTTATATCTCACTCTCCTTCTCTTCCTCTCATTGTCTCATTCTCTCTTAGTTCTCCCTTTTTCTCTCTCTCTCGTGCATCTCTCCCTCTTGGTCTCTCACCTTCTCTCTCATTTTTCCCTCAAAATTTTAATTCCAATCAAGCTCAAGCTTTGGGTTTTGGTGGATTGAAGGCTCGGGAGCATGATTGAACAACCAAAAAAGTGATTTAAAGCTTGGATTTGAGGTTAGTTTTGAAATATCTAAACTTTTTCAAATTTTCAATTTTTCCTACATTTTTGAAATCTAAGTTTATTCAAGCCTAGAAAACCCTTAATTTGAGTTAAAGGAACTTAGAACAACTAGGATCTAAGCTTTGTTTGAAGAAAAACGGATTCGAATCAAGATTTTTCATTTTTCTCCATTTTTCTCTATTTTTGGATTTCTTGGGATTTTGTGTTCAAATCTTGTTTAAATGAGTTCAAAAGTGTCCTATTATGTTTTTCTATCATTTATGATTGTTTTTCATGCTTGAAAATTGAGAAAAACAGGTTGAAATCAAGATTTGGGGTTTGGGAGACCTAAAACCCGTGGCTAGAAAATTCTAGGATTTTCTAGTTTGGCAGGCCGAACTTCGCGTTTGGTAGGCCGGATTCAAAGGATCTGCAGACCGGATTCATCTATTTGGCAGGCTAAACCTGGAAAATATTTGGCCGGTCGGACTTGTTCTCCAGCAGGCCGAATTAGGGAGACCGGCAGGCCGACCGAACAAGGAGATAATTTGTGATTTTTTATCCATTTTCACTGTTTTGGACCCCGATTGAAATTCTAACTTTATAAAAGTATTTTATTAATACAAATGGCAAACTAGGATACCATGAAATAGTTTGGCAACATAGCATATCTTGAACTAGATATTGATAGACCTAGTTTTATCTAGGGTCGTTCATGGTTCTATGGAGCTAACGTATAGCGGACCGAGATTACGTTGAGGGGCACCGGTATGAGTATCGAGGTAGGACTTCTACCCCTTTTCTTTAGTAAGCTAGTTTCAGATGGTTTGGCCTTCAAAAAGGTTTTACTAAAATGTTTTTAATGGTTAATTGAAAAAGGAATTTTATCGGTTAATTTTTATAAATCGTGGACTGAAATGAACTTCATAATAAATGTAAATAAAAATGCTTGGCAAATGGGTTTTGAATAATGATAAAAATGGATATATGGGCGTGATGCCATAACAAAGATTGGGTCATGTAGCGTGCGACCTTGGGGGCAGGTCTCGAAACCCAACTGGGCCACTATTGTGGTGTTATTCATATGGTTTGCCCAGGAAAAGAAATTGATGATCTTTCTGGTCGACCAATAAACTGTTTTGAGTAAGAATGGTTTTGTTTAAACTTATTTATCCAAGTCTCCTCTTAAACAATTTTCTGAATAATGATATTTTCCCTTTAAAATTTAATGTTTCTTAAAATATAGTCCTATTGAGCTTTTCACTCACGTTTTATTTGTTTTTAAACTTTTTCCCATCTAGGTGGATTTCCGCTTAGGTTCAGAGAAGATTCTTTGGACAGAACTCAGGAGTAGTAGAAGGACTTAGTAGGTTATTTGTAATATCTAATTAAGGCATATAACATTTTAAATTTTCTCTTTACTTGAACTGTGATTGTATTGTTATATTGTCAGTACTATGTGTGTGTACAAGTTGTGGGTCAGTGGGACCTATACTCGCATCTTTAATTGTTTTATTACTTATTTAATGTTTATAAAAATGTTCTTATCTGTTTAATAATTATGTTTGCTTGTCTAAAAAGGGACTTCAAATTTTTCGTATTTTTATAATTAGTTTAAATCCTAAATGCATGATTTAATCAAATCCTTAGTTAATTAACTTAATTAAACCGTCACGTCACCTCCCGTACTACAGGGCATGACAACACCATTTGGATATCCTTTAGTTACTCTATTGTTTCACATTTGTTTTCTATTAATTTTACAAGTCCTAAATCAAAATATGTAATTAAATTACAAACAATTTCAAAAATTTCATACTAATTAATCTATC
The DNA here is from genome assembly GCA_025403435.1 of Artocarpus heterophyllus. Taxonomy (NCBI): domain Eukaryota; kingdom Viridiplantae; phylum Streptophyta; class Magnoliopsida; order Rosales; family Moraceae; genus Artocarpus; species Artocarpus heterophyllus. Next base: position 13,363,580 of record CM046332.1, on the reverse strand, counting down.
TACATAAATCATACCATAAATCCACAAATTTCATAAATTAATCATACCATAAATTTTAAAATAACTAATCATACCCATAACTCCACAAACTGATTCCGTCGCACTAATTGATCTACAAATCAATCACACCCATAAATTTCAATATAACTAATCATTCTTATAAATTCACAAATTAAAAACCTAATCACTAATACAAAAACTATAAATATATGCTTAAACAAAGGAGACAAAGAGGTATGGAGATGAACAACGATGGCGTTTTGGAGATTGTGTGTTTGCATTTTGCTTTTGTTTAGAGAGGGGGGGGGGGGGGGGGGGGGTGGGTTTGTTGAAGGGGGGTATTTTGAAAGCATCTTCCACGTTAGTTTATTCCAACAAACATTGTAGAGGATGGTGTAAAAAATATATATATATAACTTACCTTACATGGTGGTTTTCTTTAGAAACCGCCATGAAAGGTGTAATATTCCACTACAGGTTTCCGAACAAACCATCGTGGAAGCCTCTCAAAATAAATATATATACATATGTCGTTGTCGTTGTCATTGTCGCCACTGCAATACATATATTTGTTTCTCTTTATTAGTTTCATGCTTTCACTTTCAAAGTACCTAATTTAAATTTAGACCTTATGGTTTTATAAGAAATTATTATTAATTATTTTTCTAATTTAATTACGTTATTAAACAAATGTTTATTAGTTTATTAAAATGACAACAATATACATAAAACGCAAAAATTTAAGAAACAATAAATATAAACAACACCTAAAAATATAAAACAATTATTAAAAATTAGAGCTTTAGCGGCGAATTTGTTCACTGCTATAATAAAATTAAAAAAAATAAAATCCATTACAATTTCTTCCAATTTCCATTCTCATATCTGAATTGACTGTAAATCGTCGCCAGATCTTTGTTGTTCAGCTTTGAGTTGCTAACATGTCAAACATTTCTTCACATACATAGCAATGTCACATTTCATTCTGAACCACTAAAATGTCCCTTAGATCATTGTACATCTTTGTTACACCTGGATGAATTAAGTAAGGAGTATCGTGAATTTCCACTGAGATTATTTCCCTTAAACCATCAACGTTGGGAACACATAAGGGGTTCTTGAGATATAAAGTTCCATCATCTGAAGTACAAAACTCTTCACATTTTCCTTCCTTGATTTCCTGCTTAATCCTCGTGAGGCTTACATCTTCATCTTGCTTACTCTGAATCTCATCAAATAGCTATGGAGTAAGGGTTAGTACTGAAAGCTACCCTGTTATGATTTCGAAACCAAAGTCCAGAATTTCTTTCCTCAAAGGCTGGGACATTGCTTGTAATGACATCAACATTGCAACAGCTTTCCTTCTTAAAGCATCAGCCACTTGATTAGCCTTTCTAAGATGATAAATGATTTCATAATCATAATCCTTCAATAGCTCTAACCATCTCCACTGCCTCATATTGAAGTCCTTCTGTGTGAAGAAGTACTTAAACTTTGATGATCAGTAAAAATCTTACATTGAACTTCATACAGGTAATGTCTCCAAATCTCAAGTGTAAAAATTACGGCCACCAATATGAGGTCATAAGTAAAATAGTTCTTCTTGTAGTCTTTCAACTATCTCAATGCGTAGGCGACTACCTTATCATTCTACATCAAAATTACACCAAGGCCCATCTTAGATGTATCACTGTAAATTACAAATCCGTGGTTCCCTGTAGGAATAGCCAGGACTAGAGCTATAGTCAACCTTTTCTTCAATTCTTGAAAACTCTTCTCACATGCATCTAACAATTCAAAGTTCTTTCCTTTACGAGTTAAATTTGTGAGAGGTGCTGCTATATTTTTCTACAAATTTTTGGTAATAACCAGCTAGACCCAAAAAGCTCCTTATCTCACTTGCATTCTTTGGTTGTTTCCAGCTAAGAATAGCTTCAACAACTTTAGCAAGATCCACCATTGTTCTATCCTTTGATACAACGTGGCCTAAGAAAGATATACTGTCAAGCTAGAACTCACACTTTGAGAACTTTGCATACAATTCATGTCTCTTTAAGGTCTCCAACACAATCCTCAGATGCTCTTCTCGACTCTTTGAATAAACAAGAATATCATTGATAAACACAATAATAAATTTATCAAGAAAATCCTTGAATACCTAATTCATCAAGTCCATAAAAGCTGCAGGTGCATTCGTTTGACAAAAAGGCATAACTATGAATTTGCAGTGACCATACCTTGATCTAAAGGCTATCTTAGGGATGTCTCCTTCTTTTATCTTCAACTGATGATATCCCGACCGCAAATCAATCTTTAAAACACTGATGCGCCCTTAAGTTGATCAAACAAATCATCGATTCGAGGCAACAGATACTTGTTCAGCTCTTTATAATCGATGAAGAGTTGATGAAGAGTCTTATAGAACCTTCCTTCTTCTTGATAAATAAGACTGGTGCTCCCCATGGTGAGTGACTAGGTCGGATAAAGCCTTTATCGAGAAGTTCCTTTAATTGAGATGAAGTTCTTTCAATTCCGCTAGAACGATTCTGTATGGTGCCTTGGAAATTAGATCGGTGCCTAGAGCAAGTTCGATCTCAAATTCGATTTCTCTATCTGGGGGTAAGCTTGACAGATTATCTGGAAACACCTCAGGGAATTCTCGAACTACTGTAGTATCTTCAATCTTTGCCTTTTCTTCTTGACTGTTATCCACAATGTTCACTAGATAGCCCATGCAACCGTTTGCTAACAACTTTCTTACTTTCATGCTGACAAAAACATGTTTGGCTTCTTTCTGGACTCGCCCATGAACATAAACCTTTGTTTACCTTTTGGGTGAAAAATCACCTTTCATCTTTGGCACTCAATAGAAGCATTGTACTTACTCAGAAAATCCATCTTGAGAATCATGTCATAATCATACACATCGATCACAATAAGATCGACAAAGAGTTCCCTTTTAGAACTCCATAGAGAATCTGTATGCAAATAATGCATAGACATCACCACTTCCCAGAGGGTAGTATCGTAGTGAACCCCTATCTCAAAGGTTCTAAATTTACTCTTAACTTCTTAGCAAAGGATGAGGATACAAATGAATACGTGGCACCCGTATCAAAGAGAGCATGTGCATTAAATGAAAAGCATAAATTTAGTTTGATAAAATTCCATAAAATTAAACCACTCTATTGAGTTAGGTACATCACTCAAGCTCCTCTAGAACAAGTTTTAATAGCAATGAAGAATCACATAAGAAGAGTGGTAGAGGAAAGTATACAGGATTGGATGAAGAAAAAAGGAGAAAACAAACAAGAGATGGTAAATTAAGCGTCGAATTCAACAAAAGTATGTTGAAGTCGATCGTAGACAATTGTAGCACATGGTCATGTCATTGGAAACAACGTCTGCCACCGTAGGTGGAGTCCTACCATAAGATCAAGAAAAAATTGAGGGAACCAGTCTGGAATCTGGTGGATGTAAGAAATTTAAATAATCTCCTCCTCCTCCTTCTTCTTCTTCCTCTTCTTCTTTTCGATGCCACATGTGACATCTAAAGAGAGTTTAAATGTCCCCCTCAAAAATGATGTCTAAACTGATACTTTTAGCTACGTCCACATAGACGTCACTTTATAGGCATCGTCTAAAGCTTTACACGTCACCTTTTAGGTAATATCTAAACCTTTTTATATAGTAGTATTATTTAAGGTTAGATAGAGTATTTAAGAATTAAATTGAATGTCTTTTGCTCTAGATGAATTAGTTGGTGCCAAGCTCTCATGCAGTTTGCCCTTAGAGTAGGTGCTCATATACAAGAAAAGCATGACGAAGACTATTGCATGAGCCCCAATTCAAATAGGTTTATTAAGGACTTAAAGAAATTAATAAATTTATCCTTTTGACATGCATAACAAGTGTTATTTTATCTAAAAGCACACTACAAACAAATTTGTTAATAAACAATAGAATTTTCCATGACAGTTCTTGAATCATCATTTTATCCTTAAAAAATGATGCACAACTATCATGGAATACTAAGGTTCCATGAAAGTTTTCATGGTCTATTAATTTTTCATTTCTAGATGTGGATTCCACAATAGTTTTTACAAAAAAAAAAAAAAAAAAAAAAAAAAAAAATCGTTGTGGAAACCTCATACTAAAAATTTTAAAATGCTACCCATAATTTTGAACGCATAATTGTTCTTTTCTCTGAAAATTTTAAAACCTCACCTAAGGTTTTCAACCTCAACTATTTCTCTCTCTCTATCTTTCTAACCCATGAAACCTATATTCTCTCTCTAAGACCACTGTTCCCTCCATCCATCGATCACCACCCCCTCAGTGTCGTTGCTCTACCCTCTTTCTTTTCCTTTCCTTCTCTCTCTTTTTCTCTCACTGTCCCTTGCACTCTCCATTGTTGTCCTTTACCTCCCACTATCTATTGTTGTCCTTTAGCTTGTGCAGACCATTGCCCACGTCTTCATCTCCCATGCAACCCGCTGCCATCTCCATTGCACACATGTCGTTGCCCACGAACCGGTTAGTGCATCACTAGAATTATTTATATTATTATTGTTATTATCATTATCATTACTATCATTATTGTTGTTGTTGTTAATGTTGTTGTTTATTGCTTCTTATTTACTTATTTAATTTTTAGTTTTTATAGTTATTTGGTTTGTATTTTATTTTTTAGTTTTAGTTTGAAATTATTTAGGGGTTTACTTTTTAGTTAATTAGTTTGTAATCCTAATGTTGTTTGGTTTATGTTTTGTAATCTAAGTTATTTATTAATGAATTTGGTTAACGTATAGAGTTTGTATATATTCTTTAGTGTATTGATTTAGTTTGTAATAGATAACTCACGAGATTTACGATCCATAAGAAAACTACATTTTAATTTGCAATGTTTTATTTTTAAAAAAGGCTACTTAAAGAATAGTCATGAAAGTCATGGTATGATAACTTTCCACAATGGTTTTTAAAGAAAACCGTCTTGGAAAATTGTGGGGCTATAAAAAGGGCACGACGGTTAAAAACCATAGTGGAATCTTAAAAAAAAGAGTACCACATGGTATAATAACTTTCTACAATGGTTTTTAAAGAAAACCATCTTGGAAAATTGTGGGGCTATGAAAAGGGCACGACGGTTAAAAACCATCATGGAATCTTAAAAAAAAGAGTACCACGACATTATTTTCTACAACAATATTTTAACCGTCGTAGAAACTTTCTACACAAGTTCTTAACTATCATGGAATCCATCAATTCTAGTAATGACAGTACATTTCAAAGTTTGAGAAGCAAATGTAGAGAAATATTGTAGTTCAAAGAATACAAGAGATATATTTTAAAGTTTAAAGTATATTGATACAAGTGATATAGTTGAAAGGAATTTGTACAAAGTGCATAACAAAATATTGAATGTAAGCAAACTATTACAAACCGCATGTATATATGCATAAAGAAGTTGGTAGGAGCTCTACTAATTGAGATAGACTCCAAAAAATATAATAGCCAGTTTGCTTTTTATTACAAACACAAGAATCCCAAATCCTTTCTCCGAAGAGGTGCCAATCAGGGCTCTTATTACAAACACAGGAGTCACATGTCCTTAAAAGCCAAACTGGAGTCTGTTGGTCTTAAGAAATACAAGACTTAAGATAAACATGATAAAAACATTATATATTTTGAAGATTCTGAAAGATACAAACGTGACGGGTATGAACTAATGCTTTATCACAATAAAAGCAGCATGTGGGTTTGTACACATGTCTGTGACCCTGGCAACTCGCAGATGTTTTTATTCAGTCCTTTTGTAGCATATCCTTCATAATAAAATCCTTCACAAAGAAAACGGGTAGGAATAAAAGGAGTAAGAACAAAATTGTATTAACGAGAAGGATATGATATGAAGAAAAGTATATACACATTGCTAAGGATATTTAATAGGGAAATTACCCAAAAATACCCCCTGTTTTTTTCCTTAACCCTAACTTTGCCCCCCCTCATGTTATGCAATTGCCCAAGATACCCCATGTATTTATAAAATTAGAATCAAAATGCCCCTAAAGCAATTAAATTTTTAAAAGTAGTAAGATACATTCCCGATCTAAATTAAATATTATTTTAACTATAACATAACTTAAAAAATAAAAATATTCAAATAAATATTCCCATCAAACAAATACTTAAAATAGTCAATTATTTTGAGAGTTTTTAGCCATTTAAGATTTATTTTATTTAAACTTAAATTGTATGTAGTAATGGTTATTTAGATAATATTGGTATTTTAAAATTTAACTTTTTTAAGGGGTATTTTGAGAATGATCTTATAAATACAAAGGATATTATGAGCATTTAATTACGTAATAAGAAGGGCTAAAGTGCATTTAAGCAAAACATATAGATTGTTTTGAATAATTTTCCTACTTAAAAATTTGATGACAAAGATATGATGGGAAGCACCTGTGTCACCCAGGCAGAAAGTTTTTCGGGCTAGAGGTTTGGATCTCCACGGATGTCGATGAAATATTCAGCCTCGTGGCTCTACTTGTTACAGGATTGGCAAACCACTTTAAGAAGATTTTTAGAACAATCCCTCGTTGAATTATCGACAAAAGCTGGTTGTTGACTCACTTGATGTGTAAGTGCATGATTGCCAGAATTGTGTTTTTTATTGTTGTTTTCGCTGTAGTTGAGATCGTTCCATGATTTGTCTTTAGAAGCAATATTCCGAGTGTGCTTGATACTCTGGGCATTGAGATCTCCACGCTCTACCTCTTGTTGGGCTGATGCTTCGTCTCTACGAGGCTTGTCATGGAGAGAGTAAGTGACGCGATCCATTTTTACAAATGGCATTGTAAAATCAAAGAGAGCTAGCTCCCCAAGTTACAGTTTCAATAGCCTAAAATTCACAAATGTAAACAGAACCGCAGGAAATCGAAGTTAATTAATCACATTTTCAAACGAATGGTATGTGTAGAAACTAATTGGCATATAATTCTTTCAACTAATATTATTCCAAGCCTTGGGAGGAACAATTACAGAAGCTTTTAGCAAAGGGAAAAAAATCATTGACAAGTTCGCTCAAGGATAAATAAACTGTTCCTTCGTCCGATCAGAATGGGATAGATTTCAATCGAAGATGTTAAGCACGGGTGAAAAATTGTGATAGAAGAAACTGTCGAAACTGCTAGCGAAGGTATATTTTATACACTCATATTTTTATTAGCAGCTTTGACTTTGTATTTATTAATTAGTATTAGAAAACCTACCTATTCTACGATTGTAACTTGTATTGCTACTGAATTATCTCTACTTTCCTAGTTTATTCGTAAGTGTAGGAATATTGGTTAAATCTTTTTCTTCTCTTTTCATTTTATTTTCTTATCAACTTTTTGTTAAAATAGCCTTGGTTTTGTAGTGCTACACAGCAGCTTGATTTTGCACGCACGCCATGAAGGATTGTTTTACGATTTATGAATTTGCATGCACGACATGAAACAATTTGAAGAGTTTGAGTCCCTTGAGAGCTTCCAGAGATGGATTAAATTAATTGATGATAAGGTTAGCTGCATATATATATCCTAGTTAAAAGGAAACGTATTTTATTATTTATTATGAATTTTACGTTCATGCAAGAATGAATGCGGCAATGACCATGCACTAGTACAAATAGAATGGGGTAGGCAGGTAGTGTTGGCAAAGTGTAGGAGGATGCGGGTTCGATCGCATTTATGTTGAACAAAAAAGTGAGTGAATGCGGGAATTTTGACAAGAGCATCTAAGAATAATCAAGGAGTCGTTTTACATGAATATGATAAGTGGCTTTTTATTATCAAAAAATTAACAATATGTTAACAAATGAACTATACATTTGCGTGGAATTTTCTACAATAGGTAAAACTATGATGACATTAAAACAAACGAAGCTTTAAACAATGGTTAAAAACTGTCGTTAAAAGATAAGTTGATGGTTTTCGAAACCATTGTCTTATTAAATGGCATTCTATGTCGCTACTTTAAAGGACAGTTTTTAACTGTTTTATCCTTATATTGTTTGTCCTAAATGGCACGCCAAGTAAAGTTTTAGATGTAGCTAGGAAACCATCGTCTGCCGTTTAATGTTAACGGTGGTTTCCTAGTGTCCTGTGATTTATCATTTTCCCAAAAATGGCCTATCTCTATGTGTTATCCATGCTATTTGACCTCACAATTCAAGGATTACATTTAATAAAATATATTATATAATTGAGAAATAACTAAACAAATAATGAAATTTCAGTAAACGGCTAATAAATTTGGTTGGGAATATGGGAACTACTTCTATGTATATAACATTTGATGAAAATTGTTAATTGAGCCTAGTTCAATTGGTGTTTACTGTCTGTGAATTTTTTTTTTTTAGTGTGTGGGAGTTATTTTCAGTACAAGTTAATTTTAATGTACTGAAACCTAAATTTTCTTGGAGGTAGTAAAGTAGTTATAAAAGAACGCTTGATTTAGAATTAAAATAAAATACCCACTTAGAAAAGAAATAATTGCTTTAAATATTTTTCTCATATTAAACTTGGTGCCTATAATATACTTCCAACTTGAGCTCAGATATGAGGGAGAAAGGCAGAGGGAGAAACCTGCTTTGGGCTTTGGTTATCCATGTGTTCAGGAGTTCCATCAACGGTTTCACTGGACTCTTTATCATCAGCATGAAATGTTTCTTCGTTGTCAAAATCTGCTGCTAATTGAGAGATTAGTTCAGAATTATCCAGGAATGACGTCCAGCTTTGTGTTAGTGTTTGCGTGAATTCCTCAACCCCTTGCTGGTGCAGAAGTCCGATACCGCACTTCAGTACTTTCAAACCTTGGCAGCTACTGGAGATTCTGGCAGTCAGAGAACTTTGTCCATTCAACTCGGTAAGCAACACAGCGGGTAAGTACGTTAGCCAAATGAATCCACCAAGATGTGAACACATTTCAGCTCCTCGTTTGAGACAGAAAACACGGAGACGGGATTGAGGCAATACCTACCGGTTGTAAAGTGACCTAGAAGCTCGAAATCAGACATTTCCGTGGAAGCAGATGCATTGTGATCTTCAATTTCAAAAGCAGGACATATAACAAGCCCCTTGCAACTTTTTTCTCTTTACTGATTCTGTGGTAGTTTAATCGCCACCGAGGACATGGAACTTTGATGTTCAAACCAGTCAAGGATTTCCTCTCGCGGGAAGCAAAAGTTGTATGTGGAGGAAGGATCAAAGTACTTCAAAACCGAAATAATTTGTCCTTTGAGACTGAGAAAAACTTGGAAATGATGCTTCTTCAAGCATTTTTCTAGCACCAACTTAACATTTCTCTTCCACCGCACCACATCCGCACGTGCATTAAGCACAGTACGGCCATTATGTGCACAAAACAGACACTGTTGGTCAGATATTCTTTCGAAATGCCATCAGCAACAGTTTCTTTGATGCGATCCCAAGCATTGACTGCCCAGTTCTTCGAGTGGAGTAATAAAGGGTCGAAGTAGTCTTTGTAATAAATCCATTGCGGATTCAAAATAACTAGTACGCTTTGCTTCATTATTTACTAATCTAGTCAGAAGCATCCGTGAAGACTCAATCAGGGCCCTGCAATAGAAATCATGACTTTCCTTGATGACTAATTGACGCATTCATGTATTCTAATTCTGAAATAAGTAAACCTTTGAAAGAGGGAAATGAGACCAAATCGGGCATTTTTCGTTCCACTGCATTGCGGTGACCAGTTTCATCTTCGTAACACATTTTAGCTCGGTCACGAAGTGAACGAAGACCATCTTCCGTCTCCAACGTGGACTCGATTGTTGTTTTGATCAATGATGCTGAATCTTTGTCATACAACAACCTGGCTCCACACATCTCAACCTCCAAATCAAAAGCGGTGGGCCTAAACAGAGCAGTTAAACCCTGAGATTGGTTAAGAATTCAGGGAAACACTGAGGTGGTACACGACAGATTACAGAATTCAACCCATAAGGGCCATGTATGATGAAGGGATAGGTTATTACAGGCTCCGTGCCACTAGTTCCATGGGTATACAAATACGGACGAGCAAATTCTCTACATTCGGACTATCACTCCAAAGAGATGGACGTCGTTTTAATTCGACATACAGTTCAACTCCTATCCATCTCTTCTCATGATACAAATTTGGAGGAACATGACAAACTGCTACATCTCCCACACTGTGATGGAGAAACCAGGTTGGAAACAATCTGTGGGGAAGGACAAAGTAAAATCGGTTCTCGAGCGCATAATCAATAAGTTAGAAGAGAAAAAGAGAGAGAGACAGCGACAGAGACACGCACACATAGAGAGAGGAGGCGTTGAATGACCTCAAACAGTTCTGAAACCAACGACAGTGCATCTTTTCTTAAATCTTCAAAGCCTTCGTCCACTGTAGTAATTATATCCTCCCATGTGCAATCCTGTTCTTCCTCATCATGTGTCAGCTTCAAAGTATTCCTTCCATCTCTTTGACTGTGCTCAACCGGTATGACGCCATCAATGTTTTGCAATTTTGATGCCCCATCTAATAATTGCTTACAATGACGTTCAAAATTCAATGCTAGATCTTGGTGTTCATCAGCAGTCTCTGCGAATTTTTGACAAATTTCTTCCACACCTTGCTATGATACCAGATTTGTCCCACACATTTTAAACTCCACATCCGCTCTATTAGTTGAAATTGAAGCTTCAATGTGATGAGATGTCTTATCACATGATCTTGCAAATCATTTTCGCGGTACAAAGCAACAAATTCCAAAAGACCCTTCCCTCAATTGTTTTAAACTTTTAAGAAACACAGGCTTCTTCTGAAGACGACGTCCATAGATGCAAAAGTGACAAGCGATTTTTTTCTTCTTGAAAAGAAGAACTAAAGCAACCTTTTCCTTGATCACAATAATAACAAACAGCACAATTCCCTTCTTCTCAATATTAGTGTATTCAACAGATAGTTTAATTTTTAAAGAAGACCCCATGCTCCAATTTCCAAACCACTCAGGAATTCTAGAATAAGGAAAATAAATTTCAAACAGTGATTTCTCATTTATTAGGTCCTGTAAAAAAGAAACAATTGAACTAATTTAGAAAGACCTGCGTCATGCAGGGGATAGAAAAAGAAGAAAAAGAAACATACCTCAATTAACTTCGGAGAGGTCCAATATATTTGTCCTCCGCAGAAATTTTGTGCTTCGAAATAAGAGAATCTTTTGTCATCACAGAACCATATTGTCAGCCACTGAAATTTGCCATGCTGGGAGAAAGCAAGTTCAGTATCTCTGTGAAAAACTTGGCTGAATGTTTTAGCATTTCCAATCGAATGAAGAAACAATTGGCAAGAATGGGTCTGGTAACTACCACTCGATCTTATGATCTCTTCTTCTAAGCAGGTATGATAAATCTCCAAGCGGCAATATTCTCTCGGTTTAAGAGGATGCAGACATCGAATAAAGGTTGAAGGCTGAAAGATTGACGCAAAACTATGACATTTTGCTTGGTGATTCAGAGTCTCCCATGGCTCTTTATCCATGCGATTCTCATCTATTGAGGCAAAGGGAAGGCGAGCAATATAATTTAGTTTTCACTGATCCAACCTCCTCTTGTCATAGTTCATATTGACTGGGAAGCGTTGATAAAGGAGGGCAAGAGCCTTGAGGACGCTACTTTCCAATAAAGACCAGTTCCGGTCCGGTGCTCTCAGCTTTGAAGAGATTGAGCGAGTCAAAAGAAGTTGAATAAGTTGCAGCAGCCAAACTCGGAATCACAGGGTTACCATATGCATAAAATTCGTTTTCTAGATGATCTTTCGCCTTCCAAACTAACGGTCTTTCTGCAAGAGATCTAACTTGTGCCCCTAGTCTCAACCCTTGAACATCTTTGTCCTTCTCTATATATTCTAGCTTTTCAAGAATCTCTTGTATCATATTCCTCAGTGCTTCATCAAATAGTAAAGTCAAGGATAGAGAGATACATTTCGAAAGTACCTGAACCGCGCCGTTTCTTGACTCAACAAACTCCAGCATCTTACGCCGGAGAGCTTCCGGGTCCATCTTATCTATCAACTGCTTTGCATCACCTATTGCATCTTGAAGATGGTCAAACATTTTTTCAGAACTAGGTCGCTAAGTTTCTTTTGCACAGCATCATTGATGCTTTCTGACTTGAGACCAAAACAGTCTCTAACTTCCTAACCAATTCTTTGATGCGTTCTTCTCCCCACGGCGAAATTACGTCATCTACCTCCAGAGAAATCAATCCTTCAATCAACAAGATTACAAATATCTGAACGCTCAAACATATGCTGGTAATCATGAACAGATCCCAATTTGCCGTTAAACTGAAATGACTCATTATTGCGTTCTGTTTCAGTCTTGCCTTTTTTTTATTTTTTATTGTTCGTTTTGTAAAATACTCTATTTTGCTAGAGAGCAGACAAAGACAGAACTATGCCTTGGTATGATGCCATACATTCCATGACTATATTTATATTCCACAGGCGCAGGCAAATAAAAATATAGAAAGACATGTATTTATCTTGCAATTGCGAAACCAACAACTGGCTCAAGTTTTATAATACTACTAGTCTTTAATAATATTTTGTTATTCAGTGTCAATCTTTCCTGCAATCAAAGTTTTAGCACTGCAAATTTTTCTTTTTTTCTTTTTTTTGAATAAGAAAGGATTTATTTGATAGCATGAAAAGGCAATATGACAACCATTGTACAACCGTCGGCAAACAACTGGTTTCACCTCTCAACTCCAATTAAAAGTTGAACGGGAATTAGAATGTATTAGATCCCTTAAAACTAAGACCGAAACTGGAACCAAAGATTAAAAAAACACTCGCAGGTCTTCGGCATATATTTTGGATTGATACCAGAAATGGTCTTTGAAATTTATTTTTAATTCTATTTTAATCCCAACACTCAAAAAATCTCATTTTGATTATTAATTTGGTACTCCTAGATGTTAAATATTTAATAGAATATTCTTAAAATGTCTCACGTTGGTCCTTAATCTATTACTTTATTTTACTTTCGACTCTTAATCTATTACTTCGTTTTACTTTTGATCCATTGGTTAGAAAGATATAATTAGGGATCAAAATTTATAAAAAAGAAGTCAACGATTTTGATTCATAATTTATCATATTGTTATTTAGATGAGCTTTAATTTTGTTTAAGAAAAAAGTAAAAGAAATCTTAATATCAATATACTATATATGCACATATATATATAGCAACTATTATGCTTAGAATTATGATTGTCCAACACAATATATGAAGATACATTTGTATATAAATATATATCATGATATATAGTTTGTTACTTCAAATGTTTGATTATCCATTACTTATATATTCGTATTAAAAGTTCAGTTTATCTTTTTTCTAAATAAAAATTCATCCTACTAATAATATGATAAAATTGTTTTCTTTTTTAAATTACATTCATCAAAATTAATATACTATGTTTTTCACTTTAGATTTTTTTTAATTTTAATTCCTAATAGCTCTTAGTTATAACAGAGGGACCATAACTATAATAACATTATAAATTAGGGACAAAATACCTAACTAACTGAAAGACAGAAACTAAAACAAAGTAATAAATTAGATAACAAAATGGTACTTTTCATAATTAGGTACTAAACTGAGAATGAGAACAAACCTCTAGAGCCATATGTGAAATTAAGGACTAAACAGGGACTAAAGGTTAACCTTGAATACCAGTTGTAAAATTACTCCTATCACTACTACAGACTGCGGATCTCACAATGATTTAAAACGGTTGTGAAATTTCACGACGGTTAAAAAACCGCCTTGAAAACATTAGTCATGGTACTAAATTGAGATTTCACGATGGTTTTTTACCGTTGTGAAACCTCAAAATAGGCGCAAAAAGGGAGGTGTGGGGGTACCTTTTCCACGACGGTTTTCTAGTAAACTGTTGTGGAAGGTTAATTATTTTACGACGGTTTTCTAGAAAACTGTCATGGAAAATAGGTATTGGCCAAAAAAATATTGTCAAAATTTGTGATTTCCCACAGGATGGCCAGTCTCATGTGTTATCCATTGCAATAATGCCCTGATTGCATACGAAATTTGATGTATAATGAAATTACAAGATATTTACAAGACCATTTACATTCGAGCTATTTTAAGCAATTGTTTATTTTCCATCTTTTTCTGTCTAAAAATGACATACCTACTTATAAATTGTACCTACTCTAATCTAACATCATTTATATCTGGATGTATATAAAAATCTTTTCTTCCTAGGTTCCTAGGGCTTGTATACCATTAAATTATATCTCGCATGAAATGTAGAATAAAAAAACTACATCCTACATTTCCTTGTTGTCTTGGACACTTACGTCTAGAATATAGCATTATGTTTGGTCAGTTTGTGACACCATTTCCCGTTTGAAGCTTCCAATCGTTAAGCTTCCTAACAATGTGTCATGATTAAATGAATTAATAAACAATACAAATATGTAAAACTCAAAGTAGTTAATTTTATAAGAGAACATTAATACTTACAATCTCATGACTGATACAAAATCCTCATGCAGTGGGTGTCTGAGGGGATTAAACCAATATATTTGGTCCTCCCATAGCAAAATAACTGCCAACATCCAATGTTCTCCAACATTGTCTGGTAGGAAGAATAATTTGTCCCTTGGTGCTTGAGCTAATAGGTGGTGGAGTGACGTGGTGTGCTCTCTGTGATCACTTTGTAGGTCTGTTGTAGCACTTGAAACAATCGTTGGAGATATGAAGCCAAAATTTTGGCCAAGCCTTGAAGTTCACAATATTCATCCAAAAAACTACAATAAAAAACAATACAGTCAATTATTTGAAAGCACCTTACAACTCTACCTATATTTTAAAATTTATGAATTAAGGATAGAGTTATTACCTGAAGTATACCAGGATACAATTTGCCCCGTTTTGTTCAAAGTTGATGAAGCAGTAGACATCTTCATTGTTGAAAAAATAGTACGTAGCAGAATTTTAAAAAATTTATATTAGAGTATTTTTCAAAACACAAGTTTGACATGCTATATGCATAGATTAACTAGATCTTACTAACCTCTGTGTGCCAAAAAGCTCTTGCAATCATTAAAGAGAAGTAACTTTCCAAAAGGACCTCAACCAACTGGCCTTCTTTGCTATTCTCTATCCACGATCGAAGTGAGTGTAAGCTCACACATATAGCTCTTCCACTAGGTGACTCTCCTTCCAACCAACTGAGAGAACCCAAAGTTAGTGTTTGTGATTTGTGAACAAGAGCTCTCAAGGAGTTTCTAGATTCTCACTAGTAGAGTATCACTCTTAATCTCTCAATTGATCTAAATAATAATGAGACTCACTCCTTTTATATAGAGGTTGGGTCTAGGAGTCAGTCCTTATAAGATAAAGCCTCAAAATTTGAATTAAAATTAAATTCGGATCAATATCTGATGAAATTCGCGTGAAAACACAAGATCTTTTTATCGCGCATAGGTAGGCTGATCTGTCTAATCGGCAGGCCGAACTTGAGGATCAGCATGCCAAACTGTCGATAAAAAATCTCAGTAAATCTTTTATTTTTCACCCAAGATTCTATAGGATAAAGTCTCAGTTTTAATTCAAATAGCCCAATGGAAAAGTTATCTAATTAAAACAGCTTTATCTAGATAATCTCTAAGAAAATAAATGAATTCCAAAAAATTCTATAAGTTTATCTTGATTTAATTTATTCAAAAATTAAATCAACTGATAAACAGACAAAAATTATCAGATCCAAATAATTCAACAAGTTTATGTTGAATTAATTTTGTCATAAAATTAATTCAACCGATAAACAGATATGAATTATTTAATTCTTCTAAATTTCAACCAATCTAATAAATCTGACATGAGTTACCAATTATTGGAAAAACACGTTGTATCATTGCAGGATGTTGTGAGCTAGCAAAGGGGGCCAAATTAACCTATATAGTTCAAGCTCCTAATGATTATGAAACCCAATATCCTAGATACATAATTATCAACTCCAACGCTACTCTACTAAAAGCTTAGAGCTGCACTCTTGAACTACATAGAATTACGAAGCCCGTATAACTAAGTCTGTATGACATATCATAGTGCATCGTATCACCATAGGATTATCCATAATTGGCTTAAGAACATGTTCTGCCTTACTTTTCCAATTATTTTTATCTTACGTTCATTATCTCACTATCGGAAAACTTACCATCCAAAGACAGTATACCATTCGGTTACACCTATGTATCCAAATGGTTGAGTGCTCCAGTTTTTTAATTACAGGATAACGCATATAAGAGAATATCACTACTCCCAAAGAGGAGCTATGGATTCTATATCTATGAATAATAGGTCTACGCTATCAAGAGTCATGCTTCCAACATACCGGGATGCATACCACTATTAAAATGTGGGTGTCACCCTTTGGTACATCAAAAGACGCAAGTTAAGACAACGGGCCCATTATTCATCTCAAGATTAAGATACAGTACAAATGATTGTCTAAAGTGAATCGATTTATCGAGACAGAATTATTAATCCAAATCAATTCACTTTATGTCCCAATCCAACACATCATCACCTATGACAATGTGTCAATGTTTCTATTCACGGAGTCCACCTCCGATGACGAAGACAAACTATCTTCCAATAGGGATATAAACAACATAACAATCTTTACATGAATAAAGCACCCAACTTTATTCCCTCGATTATGGATCTTATGATTTAGACCGTCACCTTAGGAACCATGCCTTTCGCATAATCTGTCCATCATATGCCCAATTCTTAAAGGTTTAGACTGACAGTCTCAGACTATTGTTTGCTTAACATACATTCAACAATTATGAACATAAAGAGAACAAGATTTGGTATATTAATAATAAATAAATTCTTTATTGATAAAAATATCTCTAAAAACATATTACATTTTTACTCCATAGGGCATACATGTCTTGTTTTGTTAGACATGTATGCCCTAAGGAGTAAAAATGTAATAAGTTTTGAAGACATTTTTATCAATAAAGAATTTATTCATTGTTTATATACCAAATCTTGTCCTCTTTACGTTCATATTTGTTGAATATATGTTAAGCAAACAATAGTCTGAGACTGTCGATCTAAACCATAAGAATTGGGCATATGATGGACAGATTATGCGAAAGACACGATTCTCAAGGTGACGGTCTAAATCATAAGATCCACAATTGAGGAAATAAAGTTGGGTGCTTTATTCATGTAAAGATTGTTATGTTGTCTATATCCCTATTGGGAGATGGTTTGTCTTGACCATTGGAGTTGGACTCCGTGAATAGGTACATTGGCATGTTGTCATAGGTGACGATGTGTTAGATCAGGAGATAAAGTGAATTGATTTGGATTAATAATTTTGTCTCGGCAAATAGATTCACTTTAGACAATCATTTGTATTGTATCTTAATCCTTAAGTTGATTATGGATAATCATATGGGGATACGATATACTATGATTTGTCATGGAGACTTAGCTATACGGGCTTCATAATTCTATGTAGTTTGAGAATGCAGCTCCAATCTTTTAGTGGAGTAGCGTTGGAGTTAATAATTATAAAATGTATATTTGGGATATTGTATGTAGTTCGAGAGTGTAGCTCCAATCATTTGTATTGTTTCTTAATCCTTAAGCTGATTATGGATAATCATATGGGGATACGATACACTATGATATGTCATAGAGACTTAGCTATACGGGCTTCATAATTCTATGTAGTTTGAGTATGCAGCTCCAATCTTTTAGTGGAGTAGCGTTGGAGTTAATAATTATGAAATATATATCTGGGATATTGGGTTTCGTAATTATCGAGAGCTTGAACTATACAGGTCCATTTAGTCCCCTTTGCTAGCTCACAAAATCCTATAACGATACGACGTGCTTTTCCACCAATTGGTGACTTATGTCAGATTTATTAGATTGGTTGAAATTTGAAAGAATCAAATAATTCATGTTTGTTTATCGGTTAATTAATTTTGTAATCTGATAATTCTTATCAGTTTATCGGTTGATTTAATTTTGAATAAATTAGATCAAGATAAACTTGTAGAATTATTAGAAATTCATTTATTTTCCTAGAGATTATCTAGATAAAGTTGTTTTAATGGTTATTTGAATTGAAACTAAGACTTTATTTTATAGAATCTTAGGTGGAAAATAAAAAATTCACTGAGACTTTAATCGACAGTTTGGTATGCCGATCGTCGTGTTCGGCCTATCGATGGGGCTGTTCAGCCTGCCGGTCATCATGATCGGCCTGTCGATGAGTGAAGGATAAGATCACGTGTTTTTACATGGATCTTATCAGATATTGATCTAAATTTGATTCTGATTCAAATTTGAGACCTAATCTGATAAGAACTGACCCTAGACCTAACCTCTATAAATAGGGAGTAAGTCACATAAGTTATTAAGATCAATTGAGAGATTAAGAGTGATACTCTACTGGTGAGAATCTGGAAATTCCCTGAGAGCTCTTGTTCACAAATCACGAACACTTGCTTTGAGTTCTCTCAATTGTTTGGAAGCAGAGTCACCTAGTGGAAGAGCTATACGTCTGAGCCCACACTCACTCCGATCGTGGATAGAGAATAGCAAAGAAGACCAGTTGGTTGAGAGTCTTCTAGAACGTTACTTCTCTTCACTGATTGTAGGAACTTTTCGGCACACAAAGGTTAGTAAGATCTGGTTAATTTATGCATATAGCATGTCAAACTTGTTTTTTGAAAAATACCCTGATATAAAATTTTTAAAATTCTGCTACATACTATTTTTCCAACAATTAGTATCAGAGACATGGTTTTTACATAAATTTACAAGTTTGTGATCATGTTATATGTATAACTTTTGTTATCCTAATCTCTCCTATGCTTGAATTTAATTTTATAGAAAGTTGACACTCCAGGTTTCTATATATTATATATGTTGTCATAGATTATCTGGTGAATATTCATTAATTAATTATGGTTGATTAAATCATTCTTTAATTATTTATTAATTAATTAATTTATACCGGTTATGGTTCTTAGAGGTTAGAATGTGTATCTAGGTTTTTCGTGTAATTAGATGGCAGACTATCGTCTCTGTCTAGGAATTATTATTTATTTTTAAATTTTGTAAGAATTTTGTAATTAAATAATCATTCGGAGAAGACGAATCTAGAAGGCAAATCTAGAAGAATGATAATGGCGCTCCTAGGTATTTCCTGAGTCTCTAATTTTATGTTTTTGAATTGTTAAAAATAAAATTGATGAATTGCATTAAAAATTGTATTTTCTAGAATGGGTGATTCCCGCTCGGTCGGCATGCCGAACCTTCCAGTTTGACAAGCTGATGGTCGCAGATCGGCAGGCTAGATGTGAGGTTTGGCAAGTCGACAATGGGCCAGAAATCAGAGGTTCTGTCGGCAGGCTGAACTTCTAGTTCGACAGGTCGATCTTTAATGAGTCAGCAGGCCTATTTTCTTGATTGATAGCCGATGGGTCGTGACCGATAGGTCGATTACCCAAATCGGCTTGCCAACCGAGAGCTGAAAAATTTTCAAAAAAGGTGCAGTTTTTCAGTGCAGTTTTAATTTTATTTTTGGGATGATTCTGAGAGACATTAAATTTGGATATGATCGGAAATATGAAGTATTTGATTCATACGTGATTGAAGACTTAAAGATAGACACTACATGAAAAGAGATGCAACCTGAGAATTCAAGGATGAGGAATCAATAATATGTTTTGATTATTCTCTTGTAATTTTTTATTTCTATTCTCTAGGGTGGAACCATGTCTAACAATCTCCCACTTGCACTAAGTGAGTAAATATGACAAGTCTCGCATCCCCATAGCTTCCACATGCCTCTCAAAGACTCTCCTAATAAGTGTCTTCATAAATAGATCAGCTAAATTGTCCTCTAACGTGATTTTGCACACCATGACATGCCCACCCTCGATGAAGTCCTTTATCACATGATACTTCTTATCAATATGCTTACTTTTCGTGGAAATCTTGGTTCCTTAGTAATAGTTACCGTCGCACTGTTATCATAGTACAGTGATACCGCCTTATCCATACCATGAACTACCTCAAGATTCCCAAAGAACATGCGGAGCCGCATAGCTTCTTTTGAAGCATCACTAGCTGCCACATACTCGGCCTCCATTGTTGAATCCAAAGTGCAATCTTGCTTCACACTTCTCCAACAGATGGCACCGTCGCCCAGAGTAAACACAACCCCAGAAGTCGATCTCCTCGAATCCAGTCAAGATTGAAAATCTGAGTCAGTATATTCTAGAAGAGTAAAGTCCTCACCCGAATATATAAGCATATACCCTCGAGTGCTTATCAAGTACTTAAAATATATGCTTTACCGTAACCTAATGGTTCGATCCTAGATCCGCCTGAAATTGATTTGCAATCTCGACCGTATAACAAATATCCGGCCGTGTGTAAAGCATGGCATATATGAGACTACCCATTGCCGAAGCATAAGGCATCTTCTTCATGTATTCTCTTTCTTGATTAGACTTTGGAGAGTCTTTCTTCAAAAGAATAATTCCAAACCTAGATGGTTGCCCACCTTTCTTGCAATCCTGCATTGCAAACCTCTTGAGAATTTTATCTATGTAGCTGGCATGGGATAAAAGCTATCATTTTCTTCTTCCTATCTCGAAAGATCTAGATACCAAGAACAAAATTAGCCTTACCCAAGTCTTTCATGTCAAACTACTTGGTCAACCATAATTTGACTGATGAGAATGCCCCAATGTCATTGCCAATTAGCAGAATGTCATCTACATTGAGCAGTAGAAAAACCACCTTTCCATCCTTAATGTGTTTGTAAACACATGGATCCATATTCTGTGAAAACCCATGAGTCTTGATCACCTAATCAAATCTTATGTTCTAAGAACGGAAAGCATGCTTAAGTCCCTAAATTGGTTTAGCAACTTACAAACCTTACCCTCTTGACCCTTGACATTGAACCCGTCTAGTTGCTCCATATAAATGGACTTATCAAGATAGCCATTTAAAAAAGCCTTCTTGATATCCATATGCCAAATCTCGTAGTCGAGAGCAGCAGCTATGGACAAGAGAATCCAGATGGACTTAAGCAAGGCTACAAGTGAAAAGGTTTCCTCATAATCGATTCCTTCCTTTTGTGTGTAACCCTTAGCAACCAGGCTAGCCTTAAAGGTTTCGACCTTTCCATCCATTCCTCTTTTCCGCTTGAAGATCCACGTACACCCTATGGGTTTTACCCCTTTGGGAAGATCCACAAGTTCCCAGACCTGATTAGTCTCCATAGACTTCATCTCTGTGTTCATGGCCTCTATCCAGAGTTTTGAATCAATATCCTCTATAGCCTCTACGTAAGTATAAGGATCCCTGTCATGTTCATTTGGTTTAGCCAAAAAGACCTCCCCATTAAACATATAACTCTCGGGTTGACGCCCGATCCTCCCACTACGCCAAAGCCCCTTAGGTTGTTGTTCAGGTTCATTTGGTTTTTCTACACTAATTGAAACAGTTTTGTTCAGAACCTCTAGAGTGATTAGATCACTCCTTAACTCCTCAAACACCACTTTGGTTTGAGGTTTAAAGTCGTCCATGTAACTCTCTTTAAGGTAAGTTACATTAGTTGAAACCACGACTTTATTTTCCTTTGGGTTATAGAAATAACCCCTTTTAGTCCCGTTTGGATATCCTACAAACACACAAACTTCCGAACGTGCTTACAACTTATTTGCATATTTTGAAGGCACATTGCTCAAAATATAACATGCGGTTTGTAGTGCATATCCCTAAAAGGATAAAGGTCATGATGAATAACTCATCACGGACCTTACCATGTCTAATAAAGTCCTATTCCTTTTCTCCACTACGCCATTCTGCTATGAAGTGCCCGACGCAGTCAAATGGGATAAAAAAACCATTCTCTAATAAGTGTCCCAAAAACTCATTAGAAAGATATTCTCTGGCTCGATCGGATTGAAGTGCCTTTATGGCTCTCTCCAATTGCTTTTCTACTTCAGCCCGAACTCCCTAAACTTGTCAAAAGTTTCGCTTTTGTGGTGCATCAGGTACATGCCAATACCTTGAGTAATAGTCAATAAAAGTGATGAAGTACTCATACCCTCCTCGTACCCAGATGTTCATTGGTCCGCAAACATTACTATGCACAAGTTCTAGAACCCCTTCGGCCCTATTGCCCTTAGACCTGAATGGCCTTTTGGTCATTTTACCCTCCAAACAAGATTCACACTGAGGTATAGATTCCACCTTGAAGTGACTTAAAGGTCCATCCCTTACCAACCTTTGAATCCTATTCAGGTTAATATGACGAAGGCGTGAATGCCAAAGATAAGTCTTATTAGAGTGAGAAGTTTTAAGTCTTTTAGAGTTATTATCGTTCATCTTAGCATTAAGAGGTTAATATGACCAAGCACAAATGCCAAAGATAAGTCTTATTTGAGTGAGAAGTTTTAAGTCTTTTAGAGTTATTATCATTCATCTCAGCATTAAGCAGTAAGTCTATCTTAGGTTTGATAAAATATAGGTTACTTTGCATCCATCCAGAATAGATAAAAGATTTGATTTTACGAATCACCACTTTATTATTAAAAGAAACCAAATAGGGGTCTTTAAATAAACAAGCTACAGAAATTAAATTCCTTTTAAATTTAGGAACATAAAAACAATATCATAAAATTAAATTCCTATAATTATCAAAATAAATATGGACGTCTCCCACTGCTCCCGCTAAGACAAAAGATCCATCGCCCATCCGAAGTGTGAAGTCTTTATGAAGTAGACTTCTCGTTTCTTTGAACCCCTATAGAGAAACACAAACATGATTAGTTGCATCGAAATCTATGACCCAAATGTCACTGGATTCCTCAACTAAACACGTTTCTAAATACAGAAGATCACGCCTACCTCCTTTGGAAAGAAAGTCCTTGCAATGCTTCTTTATATGCCAGACCTTCCCACAGAAGAAGTACTTAAGCTTCTTTGGGTTCTTCTTCTTCTTCTTGCTCTTGTTGTTAGCAGGAATAGAAGACTTCTTGTTCTTGGCCCATTGTTTCTTTCTATTCCTTAAGATGGAATTGGAACCAGAAATAGCTACCAAATTGGCCTCTCCACCCGCAGGAAACTCCCTAATCAGCCGTTCGAATTCCTGTAACTGTTTTATTAATTCTGTTAAGGTCATATCTCGGCTATTGCTCAGATTAAAAGTAGCCCTAAATAGAATAAATTCATTTGACAAAGTCTCAAAGACCATAGTCATTTGAGTTTCAGCGTCGATGTCGGCTCCATTGGTTTGAGCCTCAGCGAAGTAACCCATACCAACATCATATGCTCCTTTACAGATGTCCTCGGTCTCTGCTTATAGTTCAAGAGTTTTTGAAGCACCCCTTGCCGCTTTGTTATAGCCTGGTCTCCAAACATGCCTTCTAGATTATCCAAGATCTGCTTAGCAGTCTCATAATCCTCATGTTTAGCCTGCAGCACAGTATTCATGCTGGCCATAACGTAGCAGCGGGCCTGATCATTTGCATCTTTCCAGCGATTGTACGCTTCGAATTGTTCATTAGTGGAGTCTCATGTAGGCTCGGGAGGACAAGGGGTTGTTAGCACAAATTTCAGTTTCTCAAAGGAGAGAACGATATCTAAGTTACATTTCCAATCATTATAATTCTCTCCGGTTAATAGGTTTTTGTCAAGTATCAAAGATAAAGTGTTTTAGAAATTTTTAATCTACAATAAAGAATCATATACCAAACATATGCAAACATACAATAACAATTTACTAAGATAACACAATCATATAAATGTGTTTATGTGTCAAAAACCTTGAAAATTTCACAACCTTACAACGATAATTCCCAACTCAGAATTCAACAAACTCCTAGGGGAGTCATGCCAAATTCAATCAACAACACTTATCCCCTCTTGATTAATATATGCCATCTAGGACCCGTATGATCTAGTATATATTAATAATCGTTTCTTTGGCCATTGATTTTATTAGCAGAGCTCCTAGGAGAGGTTAATAATAAAATTAACATGAGTGTATAACCATCGTTTCAATATTTTATCCACGATTTATAATCACCATCTAGGGGTGTGCAATCATAAATCATGTTAAAATACCATATTCTTTTTGAGATCCAATCTGATACCCGATAGAAATTCATTCCTAGGGGTCGGGACCACCATGTTCTTCCTATGGACTAATGATAGAGGCCTTAGGTCCTCTCTTCGAAAACCTTCTCCCACTCAATCTTTTGAAATCAAGGTTTTATTCTAAAAAGACATACATGAACAATTTTAATATGAGCGGTACTCCCTATTCAACATGACATGTTATCAATATACATGGCAAATCATCTTATAATACAAACAAGCAAAGCTACAAGCAAAATAATAAATAACCATAATATTATGGTTCCACCCTAGAGAATAGAAAATAAAGATTACAACAGGTCTATGCTATCAAGAGTCATGCCTCCAACGTACCGGCATCATAACACTATTAAAATGTAGGTGTCACCCTTTGGTACATCAAAAGACACATGTCAAGACAACTAGCCCACTATTCATCTCAAGATTAAGATACAATACAAATGATTGTCTAAAGTAAATAGATTTGCTGAGACAGAATTATTAATCCAAATCAATTCACTTTATGTCCCGACTCAACACATCGTCACCTATGACAATGTGTCAATGTTTCTATTCATGGAGTCTACCTCCGATGGCAAAAACAAACCATCTCCCAATAGGGATATAAACAACATAACAATCTTTACATGAATAAAGTGCTCAACTTTATCCCCTCGATTGCATATCTTAAGATTTAGACCGTCACCTTAAGAACCGTGTCTTTAGCATAATCTGTCCATCATATGCCCAATTCTTAAAGGTTTAGACTGACAGTCTCAGACTATTGTTTGCTTAACATACATTCAACAAATATGAACATAAAGAGAACAAGATTTGGTATATTAATAATAAATAAATTCTTTATTGAAAAAAATATCTCCAAAAACATATTACATTTTTACTCCTTAGGGCATACATGTCTAACAATCTCCCACTTGCACTGAGTGAGTAAATATCACAAATCTCACATCCCTATAGCTTCCACATGCCTCTCGAAGACTCTCCTAGTAAGTGTCTTCATAAATGAATCAGGTAAATTGTCATCTGATACGATTTTGTACACCGTGACATGCCCGCCCTTGACGAAGTCCTTTATCATGTGAAACTTCTGATCAATATGCTTACTTTTCTTGTGAAATCTTAGTTCCTTAGCATTAGCTACCGTCGCACTATTATCACAGTACAATGATACTACCTTATCTATACTAGAAACAACCTCAAGATCCCCAAGGAACTTACGGAGCCGCACTGCTTCTTTTGAAGCATCACTAGCTGCCACATACTCAGCCTCCATTGTTGAATCTAAAGTGCAATCTTGCTTCACACTTCTCCAACTGTTGGCACCGCCACCCAGAGTAAACACAAGCCTAGAAGTCGATCTTCTCGAATCCAGACAAGATTAAAAATTTGAGTTAGTATATCCTAGAGGAGTCAAGTCCTCACCCTAATATATAAGCATATACCCTCGAGTCCTTCTTAGGTACTTAAAATATATGCTTTACCGCAACCCAATGGTTCGATCCTAGATCCGCCTGAAATTGACTTACAATCCCGACCGTATAACAAATATCCAGTCATGTGTAAAGCATGGCATGCATGAGACTACCTACTGTCAAAGCATGAGGCACCTTCTTCATGTATTCCCATTCTTCATTAGACTTTGGAGAGTCTTTCTTAGAAAGAATAAGTCTAGACCTAGATGGTAGCCTACCTTTCTTGCAATCCTGCATTGCAAACCTCCTGAGAATTTTATCTATGTAGTTGGCCTGGGATAAAGCTATCTTTTTGTTCTTCCTATCTTGAAAGATCTGGATACCAAGAATGAAATTAGCCTATCCCAAGTCTTTCATGTCAAACTGCTTGGTCAACCATAATTTGGCTGATGAGAATGCCCCAATGTCATTGCCAATTAGCAGAATGTCATCTACATGGAGCAGTAGAAAAATCATGTTCCGATCCTTAATGTGTTTGTAAACACATGGATCCACATTTTGTAAAAACCCATAAGTCTTGATCCCGTTATCAAATCTTATGTTCCAAGAAGGGAAAGCATGCTTAAGTCCATAAATTGGCTTTAGCAGCTTACAAACCTTACCCTCTTGACCCTTGACCTTGAACCCGTCTAGTTGCTCCATATAAATGGACTCATCAAGATAGCCATTTAGAAAAGCCTTCTTGATATCCATCTACCAAATCTCGTAGTCGAGAGCAACAGCTATAGAATGAGAATCCGGATAGACTTAAGCATGGCTATAGGCGAAAAGGTTTCTTCATAATCGATTCCTTCCTTTTGTGTGTAACCCTTAGCTACCAGTCTAGCCTTAAAGGTTTTGACCTTTCCATCCATTCCTTTTTTTTGCTTGTAGATCCACTTACACCCTATGGGTTTTACCCCTTTGGGAAGATCCACAAGTTCCCAGACCTGATTAGTCTCCATAGACTTCATCTCTGTGTTCATAGCCTCTGTCCAGAGTTTTGAATCAACATCCTCTATAGCCTCTATGTAAGTATAAGGATCCCTGTCATGTTCATCTAGTTCAGCCAAAAAAACCTCCCCATTAAACATATACCTCTCAGGTTGACACCCGATCCTCCTACTACGTCGAAGCCCCTTAGGTTGTTGTTCAGGTTCATTTGGTTTTTCTACACTGATTGGAACGGTTTCATTCAGAACCTCCAGAGTGATTAGATCACTCCTTAACTCCTCAAACACCACTTTGGTTTGAGGTTTAAAGTCGTCCATGTAACTCTCTTTAAGGAAAGTTACATTAGTTGAAACCATGACTTTATTTTCCTTTGGGTTATAGAAATAACCCCCTTTAGTCCTATTTGGATATCCTACAAACACGCAAACTTCCGAACGTACTTACAACTTTTTCGCATATTTTGAAGGCACATTGCTCAAAATATAACATGCGGTTTGTAGTGCATATCCCCAAAGGGATAAAGGTAATGATGAATATCTCATCATAGACCTTACCATGTCTAATAAAGTCCTATTCCTTCCCTCCGCTATGCCATTCTGCTATGAAGTGCCCGACGCAGTTAAATGGGATAAAATCCCATTCTCTAATAAGTGTCCCAAAAGCTCAAGTTTATCTTGACTTAATTTATTCAAAAATTAAATCAACTGATAAACAGACAAGAATTATCTGATCCTAATAATTCAACAAGTTTATCTTAAATTAATTTTGTCATAAATTAATTCAACCGATAAACAGACATGGATTATTTGATTCTTCTAAATTTCAACTAATCTAATATATCTGACATAAGTCACCAATTATTGGAAAAGCATGCCGTATCGTTACAGGATTTTGTGAGCTAGCAAAGGGGACCAAATGGACCTATATAGTTCAAGCTTCTGATGATAAACCCAATATCCTAGATATATATTTCATAATTATCAACTTCAACGTTACTCCACTAAAACCTTAGAGCTGCACTCTCGAACTACATAAAATTACGGAGCTCATATAGTTAAGTCTCTATGACATACCATAATGTATCGTATCTCCATAGGATTATCCATAATCGACTTAAGGACATGTTCTGTCTTACCTTCCCGATTATTTTTATCTTACATTCCATTATCTCACCTTCGAAAAACTTACCATCCAAAGACAGTATACCATTCGGTTACACCTATGTATCCAAATGGTTAAGTGCTCAAGTTTTCCAATTACAAGACAACGCATATAAGAGGATATTACTACTCCTAAAGAGGAGCTATGGATTCCATATCTATAAATAACAGGTTTATGCTATCAAGAGCCATGCCTCCAATGTACCGGGATGCATACCACTATTAAAATGTGGGTGTCACCCTTTGGTACATCAAAAGACACATGTCAAGACAACGGGCCCACTATTCATCTCAAGATTAAGATACAATACAAATAATTGTCTAAAGTGAATCGATTTACCGAGAAAGAATTATTAATCCAAATCAATTCACTTTATGTCCCGATTCAACACATCGTCACCTATGACAATGTGCCAATGTTTCTATTTACGAACTCCACCTTCGATGGCAAAGACAAACCATCTCCCAATAGGGATATAAACAATATAACAATCTGTACATGAATAAAGTGTTTAACTTTATTCCCTCGATTGCGGATCTTAAGATATAGACCGTCACCTTAAGAATCGTGTCTTTCGTATAATCTGTCTATCATATGCCCAATTCTTAAAGGTTTAGATTGACAGTCTCAGACTATTGTTTGCTTAACATACATTCAACAAATATGAACATAAAGAGAGCAAGATTTGGTATCTTAATAATAAATAAATTCTTTATTTATAAAAATATCTCCAAAAACATATTGCATTTTTACTCCTTAGGGCATACATGTCTAGCAATCTCCCACTTGCACTAAGTGAGTAAATATGACAAATCTCGCATCCCCATAGCTTCCACATGCCTCTCGAAGACTCTTCCAGTAAGTGTCTTCATAAATGGATCAGCTAAATTGTCATCTGATGCGATTTTGCACATTGTGACATGCTCGCCCTTGACGAAGTCCTTTATCATGTGATACTTCTGATCAATATGCTTACTTTTATTGTGAAATCTTGCTTCCTTAGCATGAGCTACCGCCACACTGTTATCACAGTACAATGATACTGCCTTATCCATACCAGAAACTACCTCAAGATCTCCAAGGAACTTGCGGAGCCACACTGCTTCTTTCGAAGCATCAGTAGCTGCCGCATACTCGGCCTCCATCATTGAATCCAATGTGCAATCTTGCTTCACACTTCTCCAACTGATGGCACCGTCGCCCAGAGTAAAGACAAACCCATAAGTCGATCTCCTCGAATCTAGATAGGATTGAAAATTTAAGTCAGTATATCCTAGAGGTGTCAAGTCCTAACTCAAATATATAAGCATATACCCTCGAGTCCTTCTCAGGTGCATGAAAATATGCTTTACTGTAACCCAATGGTTTGGTCCTAGATCCGCCTAAAATTGACTTATAATACTAACCGCATAACAAATATCTGGTCATGTACGAATCATGGCATAAATGAGACTACCCACCGCCAAAGCATAAGGCATCTTCTTCATGTATTCTCTTTCTTCATTAGACTTTTGAGAGTCTTTCTTAGAAAGAGTAATTCTAGACCTAGATGGTTGCCCACCTTTCTTGGAATCATGCATTGCAAACCTCCTGAGAATTTTATCTATGTAGTCGGCCTAGGATAAAGCTATCATTTTGTTCTTCCTGTCCCAAAAGATCAAGATATCGAGAACAAAATTAGCCTTACCCAAGTC
Organism: Artocarpus heterophyllus; assembly: GCA_025403435.1. Taxonomy (NCBI): domain Eukaryota; kingdom Viridiplantae; phylum Streptophyta; class Magnoliopsida; order Rosales; family Moraceae; genus Artocarpus; species Artocarpus heterophyllus. Next base: position 13,334,037 of record CM046332.1, on the reverse strand, counting down.
TTTCATGTCAAACTGCTTGGTCAACCATAATTTGACTGATGAGAATGCCCCAATGTCATTGCCAATTAGCAGAATGTCATCTATATAGAGTAGTTAAAAAACTACCTTCCCATCCTTAATGTGTTTGCAAACACATGGCTCATCTACATTTTGTGAAAACCCATAAGTCTTGATTACCTAATCAAATCTTATGTTCCAAGAACGGGAAGCCTGCTTAAGTCCATAAATTGGCTTTAGCAACTTACAAACCTTATCATTTGGACCCTTGACCTTGAATCCGTCTGGTTGCTCTATATAAATGGACTCATTAAGATAGCCATTTAGAAAAGCCATCTTGATATCCATATGTGAAATCTCGTAGTCGAGACCGGCAGCTATGGACAAGAGAAACCAGATGGACTTAAGCTTGGCTACAAGCGAAAAGGTTTCCTCGTAATCGATTCCTTCCTTTTGTGTGTAACCCTTAGCTACCAGTCTAGCCTTAAAGGTTTCAACCTTTGCATCCATTACTCTTTTTCTCTTGTAGATCCACTTACCCCCTTTGGGTTTTACCCCTTCGGGAAGATCCATAAGGTCCCAGACTTGATTAGTCACTATAGACTTCATCTCTGTGTTTATGGCCTCTGTCCAGAGTTCTGAATCAACATCCTCCATAGCCTCTACGTGAGTGTAAGAATCCTTATCATGTTCATCCAGTTCAGCCAAGAAGGCCTCCCCATTGAATATATACCTCTCGGGTTGAAGCATGATCCTCTCACTACGCCGAAGACTCTTAGGTTGTTATTCAGGTTCATTTGGTTTTTCTACACTGATTGGAAAGGTTTCATTCAGAACCTCTGGAGTGATTAGATGACTCCTTAACTCCTCAAGCCTCACTTTCTTCAAAGTTTCAAGTCATCCTTGTAACTTTCCTCAAGGAAAGTTGCATTAGTTGAAACAACGACTTTATTTTCCTTTGGGTTATAGAAATAACCCCCTTTAGACCCTTTTGGATATCCTACAAACATGCAAACTTCCGAACGTGCTTCCAACTTATTCGTATTCTTAAAAAGGACATGAACTGGACATCCCCATATGCGAATATAGTTTAAGAACGTCGTCTTGCCCATCCATAACTCGTGAGGACTTTTAGGGACCGATTTTGTTGGCACATTGTTCAAAAGATAACATGAGGTTTGTAGTACAGATCCCCAAAAGGATAAAGGTAATGATGAATAACTTATCATGGACCTTACCATGTCTAATAAATTCCTATTCTTTCTCTCTGCTACGTCATTCTCATATGAAGTGCCCGACGTAGTCAAATGAGATAAAATCCCATTCTCTAATAAGTGTCCCAAAAACTCATCAGAAAGGTAGTGGGTCTACCCAATCACTTTTCCACTTCAGCCCAAAACTCCCTGAACTTGTCAAAAGTTTTGCTTTTGTAGTGCATCAGGTACCTGCCCATACCTTGAGTAATCATCAATAAAAGTGACAAAGTACTCATACCCTCCTCGTGCTTAGATGTTCATCAGTTTGCAAACATCACTATGCACAAGTTCTAGAACCCATTTGGCCCTATTGCCCTTAGACCCGAATGGCCTTTTGGTCATTTTACCCTCCAAATAAGATTCACATTGAGGTATAGATTCCACCTTTAAGTGACTTAAAGGTCCGTCCCATACCAACCTTTGAATCCTATTCAGGTTAAGATGACCAAAGCGCAAATGCCAATGATAAGTCTTATTAGAGTGAGAACTTTTAAGTCTTTTAGAGTTATTATCATTCATCTCAGCATTAAGCAGTAAGTCCATCTTAGGGTTGATAAAATATAGATTATTTTACATCCATCCTAAATAGATAAAAGATTTGTTTTTGCGAATCACCACCTTATTATTAAAAGAAACCAAATAGGAGTCTTTAAATAAACAAGCTGCAGAAATTCAATTCCTTTTTAATTTAGAAACATAAAAACAGTCTCGTAAAATTAGATTCCTATAATTATCAAAATAAAGATGGGCGTCTCTCATTGCTTCCGCTAAGACCAAGGATCCATCGCCCATCCAAAGCGTGAAGTCTTCATGAAGTAGACTTCTAGTTTCATTGAACCCCTACAAAGAAACACAAACATGATTAGTTGCACCGGAATCTATGACCCAAATGTCACTGGATTCCTCAACTAAACAAGTTTCTAAATACTGAAGATCACACCTACCTCCTTTGGAAAGGAAGTCCTTGCAATGCTTCTTTATATACCAGACCTTCCCACAGAAGAAGCACTTAAGCTTATTTGGGTTCTTCTTCTTCTTCTTGCTCTTGTTGTTAGCAGGAATAGAAGACTTCCTGTTCTTGGCATGTTGTTTCTTTCTATTCCCTGAGTTGGAATTGGAACTAGAAGCAGCTACCAAAGTGGCCTCTCTACCCACAAAAGACTCATTGATTAGCAGTTTGAACTCCTGTTACTGTTTCATTAATTCTATTAAGGTCATATCTCGGCTATAGCTCAGATTAAAAGCACCTCTAAATGGAATAAATTCCTTTGACAGAGTCTTAAAGACCACAGTCATCTGAGTTTCAGCATTGGTGTCGGCTCCATTGGTTTGAGCCTTAGCGAGGTAACCCATGATCAACATCATCTGCTCCTTTACAGATGCCTCGGTCTCTGCTTATAGTTCAAGAGTTTTCAAAGTAGCCCTTGCCGCTTTGTTATGGTTGTCACGCTTCGAAGTACAAGAGGTGACGTGGCAGATTATTTAAATTAATTAAAAGAGAATTTAATTAAAAATTAAGAGTTTAGGGGTTAGATTAAATATAAAATGTGAGGTTCTTCAAAAACAACACCTTATAAAAGAGTTCTTATACATTAGGCAATTGAAATCATTAAAGGAATAATAATAAAACAATAAAGTCGCGAGTATGGGTCCCACAGACCCACAACTTGTGCACACACATGGTACTAACAATATCATAAATACAACCACAGTCCAAGTACAAATAAAGTTAAAATCTTACATGCCTTGATTTAAATAATACAAATAAGTTTACTAGTCCCTCTATTGCTCCTGTGTCTTGTCTGAAGAATCCTCTCCAAACCTAAATGAAAAACCACCTAGAAGGGGGGAAATTTAAAACAAATAAAACGTGAGCAAAAGGCTCAGTAGGACTATGTTTTATAAAATAATTTAATTTAAAGAAACATTTCATTATTCAGGAATTATTTAAAAGAAACCTTTAATGAATAAATAAATAAATAAATTTGAGTAAAACCGTTCTTACCCAGAACAGTTTACTCGTACAACCAGTAATATCGTTTTCCTTTCCTAAGCAAACCATAATAATATCACCACCGTAGTGGCCCAGCTGAGTTTCAGGACCTGCCCCTAAGGTCGATCGCTACATGACCCGATCTTTGATATGGCATCATGCCTATATGTTTATTATCATCATCATTCAAAACCCAATTACCGAGTGTTGTCATTTACATTCATTATGAAGTTCATTTCAGTTCATGGTATATTAAAATATAACCGATAAATTCACTTTCAAACAACCATTGAAAACATTTTAATAGAAATCCTTTTCAAAGCCAAATCATTTTGAAACTAGGCTATCAAAGAATGGGGTAGAAGTCCTACCTCAATACTCATGTCGGTGCCCCACACCGTAATCCCGGTCCGCTATACGTTAGCTCCGCGGAACCACGAATGATCCTAGATACAAACTAAGTCGATCAATATCTAGTTTGAGACATTCTATGTTACTAAACCATTTCATGATGTCCTAGTGTGCCATTTGTATCTTTAAAATCATTCTATAAGGTTGGAATTTAAATCAGGGTTCAAAAATAGTGAAAACGGATGAAAAATCACAAAATTCTCTACGCTCAGCCGGCCTGTCGGACTCCCTGCTTCGGCCTACCGAACTGTGCAGTTTGGCTTGCCGGAAGCCAAGTTCGGTCAGCCGAACATTCCTAGGTTTGGCCTATCGATCCCTTGATCCGGCCTGCCAAACACATGGTATGGCCTGCCAAACTGGGAAAACCCAGAAATCCAGCCACGGGTTTTCAATTCCCCCAAAATCCAAATCTGGATTTTAACCTGTTTTTCTCAAATCCCAAGCATGGAAAACAATCATAGTTGATAGAAAAACATGTTGGAAACAAAGTCCGCAGCGGAATTTTAAAATTTTTCATCAGAGTATTTTCCAAAACACAAGTTTGACATGTTATATGTATAAATTAAACAGATCTTACTAACCTCAGTGTGCCGAAGAACCTCCGCGACCTGTGTAGAGAAGTAACGTTCCAGAAGAGCCTCAACCAACTGGTCTTCTTTGCTATTCTCTATCCACAACCGGAGTGAGTGTGGGCTCACACGTACAGCTCTTCCACCGGTGACTCTCCTTCCAACCAATAGAGAGAACCCAAAGCTAGTGTTCGTAGTTTGTGAACAAAAGCTCTCAGGGAGTTTTCAGATGCTCACTAGAAGAGTATCTCTCTTAATCTCTCAAATTGATCTGAGTAAATCATTAGACTCACTCCCTTTTTATACCTATTGGTCCTTGGGGTCAGTCCATATCAGATTAGGTCTCAAAAATCGAAACAGAATCAAGTTCGGATCAATAACTGATAAGATACGCGTGAAAAACGCGTAATCTTAACTGTCGCGGTCGGCATGCCGAACTGTGTGATAGGCAGGCCGAACTGGCAGGTTCGGCAGGCCGAACTGGTAGGTTCGGCAGGCCGAACACGTCATCCGGCATGCCGAACTGCCGAGAAAAAATCTCCGCGAATCTTTTATTTTCCACCCGAGATTCTAAAGGATAAAGTCTCAGTTTTGATTCAAATAGCCCAATAGAAAAGATATCTGATCAAAACAAACTTTATCAAGATAATCTCTAAGAAAATAAATCAATTCACAATAATTCTACAAGTTTATCTTGTTCTAATTGTCCAAAATTAAAACAACCGATAAACAGACAAGAATTATCCGAACACCATAATTCAACAAGTTCATCTTGAACTAATTTCTTACATAATTAATTCAACCGATAAACAGACATGAATTATTTGATTCTTTTAAACCAATCTGATAAATCCGACATAAGTCACCAATTATTGGAAAAGTACGCCGTGTCGTTACAGGATTTTGTGAGCTAGCAAAGGGGACCAAAATGGACCTATAAAGTTCAAGCTCATGATAATTATGAAACCCAATATCCCAGATATACATTTCACAATTATCAACTCCAACGCTACTCCACTAAAAGCTTGGAGCTGCACTCTCGAACTTTATAGAATTACGAAGCTCGTGTAGCTAAGTCTCCATGACATATCATAGTGTATCGCATCCCCATATGATCATCCATAATCGGCTTAAGGACAAGTTCTGTCTTACCTTCCCGATTATTTTTATCTTACGTTCCATTGTCTCACCATTAGAAAACTTACCATCCAAAGATAGTATACCATTCGGTTACACCTATGTATCCAAATGGTTGAGCGCTCCAGTTTTCCAATTACAGGACAACGCATATAAGAGGATATCATTACTCCTAAAGAGGAGCTATGGATTCCATATCTATGAATAACAAGTCTACGCTACCAAGAGTCATGCCTCCAACGTACCGGCATGCATGCCACTATAGAGATGTGGGAGTCACCCATTGGTACATCAAAAGACACAAATCGAGACAACGGGCCCATTATTCATCTCAGGATTAAGATACAATACAAATGATTGTCTAAAGTGAATCGATTTGCCAAGACAGAATTATTAATCCAAATCAATTCACTTTATGTCCCGATCCAACACATCGTCACCTATGACAACGCGCCAATGTTTCTATTCACGGAGTCCAACTCCGATGGCCAAGACAAACCATCTCCCAAAAGGGATATAGACAACATAACAATCTTTACATGAATAAAGCGCCCAACTTTATTCCCTCGATTGCGGATCATATATTTTAGACCATCACCTTAAGAGTCGTGTCTACCGCATAATCATCCCATCATATTCCCAACTCTTAAGGTTTAGACTGACAGTCTCAGACTACTGTTTGCTTATCATACATTCAACAAATATGAACGTAAAGAGGACAATATTCGGTATATATAAATGAATAAATTCTTTATTGATAAAAATGTCTCCAAAAACGTATTACATTTTTACTCCTTAGAGCATACATGTCTAACAATCTCCCACTTGCACTAAGTGAGTAAATACTGCAAATTTCGCATCCCCATAGCTTCCACATGCCTTTCGAAGACTCTCCCAGAAAGTGTCTTCGTAAATGGATCAGCTAAATTGTCCTCTGACGCGATCTTGCACATCGTGACATGCCCGCTCTCAACGAAGTCCTTTATCACATGATACTTCCGATCAATATGCTTACTCTTCTTGTGAAATCTTGGTTCCTTAGCATTAGCTACCGCCGCACTGTTATCACAGTACAGTGATACCGCTTTATCCATACCAGGAACTACCTCAAGATCCCCAAGGAACTTGCGGAGCCACACTGCTTCTTTCGAAGCATCACTAGCCGCCACATACTCGGCCTCCATCGTTGAATCCGAAGTGCAATCTTGCTTCGCACTTCTCCAACTGATGGCACCGCCACCCAGAGTAAACACAAACCCTGAAGTCGATTTCCTAGAATCCAGGGAGGATTGAAAATCCGAATCAGTGTATCCTAGAGGAGTTAAATCCTCACCCGAATACACAAGCATATACCCACGAGTCCTTCTCAGGTACTTGAAAATATGCTTTACCGCAACCCAATGGTTCGGTCCTGGATCCGCCTGAAATCGATTCACAATCCAGACCGCATAGCTAATATCCGGTCGAGTGCAAAGCATGGCATACATGAGACTACCCACTGCCGAAGCATAAGGTACCTTCTTCATGTATTCTCTTTCTTCATAAGACTTTGGAGAGTCTTTCTTAGAAAGAGTAATTCCAGACCTAGATGGTTGCCCACCTTTCTTGGAATCCTGCATTGCAAACCTCCTGAGAATTTTATCTATGTAGCTGGCCTGTGACAAAGCTATCATTTTGTTGTTCCTATCCCGAAAGATCTGGATACCGAGAACAAAATTAGCCTCACCCAAGTCCTTCATGTCAAACTGCTTGGTCAACCATAATTTGACTGATGACAACGCCCCAACGTCATTGCCAATTAGCAGAATGTCATCTACATAGAGTAGTAGAAAAACCACCTTCCCATTCTTAATGTGTTTGTAAACACATGGTTCATCCACATTTTGTGAGAACCCATAAGTCTTGATCACTTGATCAAATCTTATGTTCCAAGAACGAGAAGCCTGCTTAAGTCCATAAATTGACTTTAGCAGCTTACAAACCTTGCCTACTTGACCCGTGACCTTGAACCCATCTGGTTGTTTCATATAAATTGACTCATCAAGATAGCCATTCAGAAAAGCCGTCTTGACATCCATCTGCCAAATCTCGTAGTCGAGAGCGGCAGCTATGGACAAGAGAATCCGGATGGACTTAAGCATGGCTACAGGCGAAAAGGTTTCCTCATAATCGATTCCTTCCTTTTGCGTATAACACTTAGCTACCAGTCTAGCCTTAAAGGTTTCGACCTTTCCATCCACTCCTCTTTTCCTCTTGTAGATCCACTTACACCCTATGGGTTTTACCCCTTCGGGAAGATCCACAAGCTCCCAGACCCGATTAGTCTCCATAGACTTCATCTCAATGTTCATGGCCTCTGTCCAGAGTCTTGAATCAACATCCTCCATAGCTTTTGCGTAAGTATAAGGATCCCTGTCATGTTCATCCGATTCAGCCAAAAAGACCTCCCCATTGAACATATACCTCTCAGGTTGACGCCCAATCCTCCCACTACGCCGAAGCCCCTGAGGTTGTTGTTCAGGTTTGTTTGGTTTTTCTACACCGATCGGAATGGTTTCGTTCGGAACCTCCGGAGTAAACGGATTACCCCTCAACTCCTCAAGCACCACTTTGCTTTGAGGTTTAAAGTCGTTCATGTAACTCTCCTCAAGGAAAGTTGCATTAGTTGAAACCACGACTTTATTTTCCTTTGGGTTATAAAAATAACCCCCTTTAGTCCCTTTTGGATATCCTACAAACACGCAAACTTCTGAACGTGCTTCCAACTTATTCGGATCCTTAAACAGGACATGAGCTGGACATCCCCATATGCGAATATGGTTTAAGGATGTGTTCCGTCTTGTCCACAACTCGTGAGAAGTTTTAGGGACCGATTTTGAAGGCACATTGTTCAAAAGATAACATGCGGTTTGTAGTGCATATCCCCAAAAGGATAAAGGCAATGATGAATAACTCATCATGGACCGAATCATGTCCAACAAAGTCCTATTCCTTCTCTTTGCTACGCCATTCTGCTGCGGAGTACCCGGCGCAGTCAAATGGGATAAAATCCCATTCTCTAACAAGTGTCCCAAGAACTCATCAGAAAGGTATTCCCCACCTCGATCAGATCGAAGTGCCTTTATGGGTCTACCCAATTGCTTTTCCACTTCAGCCCGAAACTCCCTGAACTTATCATAAGTTTCGCTTTTGTGGTGCATTAGGAACACATACCCATATCTTGAGTAATCGTCAATAAAAGTAACGAAGTACTCATACCCTCCTCATGCCCGGATGTTCATCGGTCCGCAAACATCACTATGCACAAGTTCTAGAACCCCTTCGGCCCTATTGCCCTTAGACCCGTATGGTCTTTTGGTCATTATACCCTCCAAACAAGATTCACATTGAGGTATAGATTCCACCTTTAAGTGACTTAAAGGTCCATCCCTTACCAACCTTTGAATCCTATTTAGGTTAATATGGCCAAGGCGCAAATGCCAAAGATAAGTCTTATTAGAGTGAGAAGTTTTAAGTCTTTTTGAGTCATTATCATTTATCTCAGCATTAAGCAACAGGTCCATCTTAGGTTTGATAAAATATAGATTATTTTGCATCCATCCAGAATAGATAAAAGATTTGTTTTTACGAATCACCACTTTTTCATTAAAAGATACCACGTAGGAGTCTTTAAATAAAGAAGATACAGAAATTAAATTCCTTTTAAATTTAGGAACATAAAAACAATCTCGCAAAATTAAACTCCTATAATTATCAAAATAAAGATGGACATCTCCCACTGCTTCCGCTGAGACCAAGGATCCATCGCCCATCCGAAGCGTTAAGTCTTCACGAAGTAGACTTCTCGTTTCTTTGAATCCCTGCAGAGAAACACAAACATGATTAGTTGCACCGGAATCTATGACCCAAATGTCACTGGATTCCTCAACCAAACAAGTTTCTAAATATAGAAGATCACACCTACCTCCCTTGAAAGGAAGTCCTTGCAATGCTTCTTTATATGCCCGACCTTTCCACAAAAGAAGCACTTAAGCTTCTTTGGGTTCTTCTTCTTCTTCTTCTTGCTCTTGGTAGCAATAGGAATAGAAGACTTCCCACTTTTGGTCCGTTGCTTCTTTCCATTCCCAGAGTTAGGATTGGAACTAGAAGCAGCTACCATATTGGCCTCTCCACCAGCAGGAGAATCCCTGATCAGCAGTTCAAACTCTTGTAACTGTTTCATCAGTTCTGTCAAGGTCATATCCCGTCTATTGCTTAGATTAAAAGTAGCTCTAAACGGAATAAATTCCTTAGACAGAGTCTCAAAGACCATAGTCATCTGAGTTTCAGCATCGATGTCGGCTCCATTGGTTTGAGCCTCAGCGAGGTAACCCATGACCAACATCATGTGCTCCTTTACAGATGTCCCCGGTCTCTGTCTACAGTTTAAGAGTTTCCGAAGCGCCCCTTGCCGCTTTGTTATGGCCTGGCCTCCAAACATGTCCTCAAGATTATCCAAGATCTGCTTCGCAGTCTCATAATCCTGGTGTTGAGCCTGCAGCACGTTATTCATGCTAGCCATAACATAGCAGCGGGCCTGATCATTAGCATCTTTCCAGCGGTCGTACGCTTGGAATTGCTCATTACTTGAGTCTCCCGTAGGCTCGGGAGGACAAGGAGTTGTCAGAACATATTTCAGTTTCTCAAAGGAAAGGACGATGTCCAGGTTCCGTTTCCAATCATTATAGTTCTCACCGGTTAATTGGTTTTTGTCAAGTATCGATGATAAAGCGTTTTTAGACATTTTCAATCTACAATAAAGAATCATATACCAATCATAAGCAAACATATATAATAATTTAGTAAGATAACACAATCATGTAAAATCATACAAATGTGTTTATGTGTCAAAACCTTGAAAATATCACAACCTTACAACGATAATTCCCAACTCAGAATTCAACAAGCTCCTAGGGGAGTCATGCCAAATTCAATCAGGAACACGGATCCCCTCCTGATTAATATATGCCATCCAGGACCCGTATGATCCAGCATATACTAATAATCATTTCTTTGGCCATTAATTTTATTAACAGAGCTCCTAGGGGAGGTTAATAATAAAATTAACGTGAGTGTATAACCACCGTTTTAATATTTTATCCATTATTTATAATCACCACCTAGGGGTGTGCAATCATAAATCATACTAAAATACCTTATCCTTTCAAAGATCCAATCTGGTACATGATAGAAATCCCTTCCTAGGGGTTGGGACCATCATGTTCTTCCTATGGACCAACGATGGAGGCCTTAGGTTCTCTCTTCGAAAACCTTCTCCCACTCAATCTTTTGAAGTCAAGGTTTTATTTTAAAATTATGCATGAACAATTTTAATATGAGCGGCACTCCCTATTCTATATGACATGTTATCAATATACATGGTAAATCATATTATAATGCAGACAAGCAAAGCAATCAAGCAAAGCTACAAGCATAATAATAATAATAACCGTAATATTATGGTTCCACCCTAGAGAATAGAAAAACTAAGATTACAAGAGAATAATCGAGACATTTATCGATTCTTCATTCTTGAATCCTCAAGCTGTATCCTTCTTCATGTAATATCCATCTTCAAGTCCTCAATCCCGTATGAATCGAACACTTCATATTTTCAGTCATATCCAAATTTAATGTTTCTCAGAATCGTCTCAAAAATAAAATTAAAACTGCACCAAAAATTGCACCTTTTCTGGACACCTGGCTGCTCTCGGTCGGCAGGCCGATCTGGGTGATCGGTCTGCCGATCATGGTGGTTCGGCTTGCCGAACATGAAGGTTCGGCCTGCCGGCAGAGCACCAAAATTTCTGCCCCACTGTCGGCCTGCCGGACCGTACGTCCGGCCTGCGGATCTGTGACCTTCGGCCTGCCGAACTGTGAGGTCCGGCATGCCGACCGAGCAGAAAACCCTCAATCCAGAAAATACAATTTTAATGCAATTCATCAATTTTATTTTCAACAATTCAAAAACATAAAATTAGAGACTCAGGAAATACCTGGAGGCGCCATCATCTATCTTTAAGTTCCGACTTCTTGTTCCGTCTTCTCCGAATAATTATTTAATTACAAAATTCTTACAAATTAAAAATTAAATAATAATTCCTAGACGGAGATGATAGTCCGCCATCTAATTACATGAAAAACCTAGATACACATTCTAACCTCTAAGGAACCATAACCGGTATTAATTAATTAATAAATAATTAAACAATAATTTAATCAACCATAATTAATTAATAAACATTCACCATATAATCCATGACAACATATATATTATATAGAAACCTAGAGTGCCATCTCTCTATAAATTTAATTCAAGCATTGGAGAGATTAAGATCACAAAATTTATGCATATAACATGATCACAAACTTGCAAATTTATGTAAAAACCTCGGCTCTGATACCAATTGTTGGAAACAAAGTGCGCAGCGGAATTTTAAAATTTTTCATCAGAGTATTTTCCAAAACACAAGTTTGACATGTTATATGTATAAATTAAACAGATCTTACTAACCTCAGTGTGCCGAAGAACCTCCGCGACCTGTGTAGAGAAGTAACGTTCCAGAAGAGCCTCAACCAACTGGTCTTCTTTGCTATTCTCTATCCACAACCGGAGTGAGTGTGGGCTCACACGTACAGCTCTTCCACCGGTGACTCTCCTTCCAACCAATAGAGAGAACCCAAAGCTAGTGTTCGTAATTTGTGAACAAAAGCTCTCAGGGAGTTTTCAGATGCTCACTAGAAGAGTATCTCTCTTAATCTCTCAAATTGATCTGAGTAAATCATTAGACTCACTCCCTTTTTATACCTATTGGTCCTTGGGGTCAGTCCATATCAGATTAGGTCTCAAAAATTGAAACAGAATCAAGTTCGGATCAATATCTGATAAGATACGCGTGAAAAACGCGTAATCTTAACTGTCGCGGTCGGCATGCCGAACTGTGTGATAGGCAGGCCGAACTGGCAGGTTCGGCAGGCCGAACACGTCATCCGGCATGCCAAACTGCCGAGAAAAAATCTCCGCGAATCTTTTATTTTCCACCCGAGATTCTAAAGGATAAAGTCTCAGTTTTGATTCAAATAGCCCAATAGAAAAGATATCTGATCAAAAAAAACTTTATCAAGATAATCTCTAAGAAAATAAATCAATTCACAATAATTCTACAAGTTTATCTTGTTCTAATTGTCCAAAATTAAAACAACCGATAAACAGACAAGAATTATCCGAACGCCATAATTCAACAAGTTCATCTTGAACTAATTTCTCACATAATTAATTCAACCGATAAACAGACATGAATTATTTGATTCTTTTAAACCAATCTGATAAATCCGACATAAGTCACCAATTATTGGAAAAGCACGCCGTGTCGTTACAGGATTTTGTGAGCTAGCAAAGGGGACCAAAATGGACCTATAAAGTTCAAGCTCATGATAATTATGAAACCCAATATCCCAGATATACATTTCACAATTATCAACTCCAACGCTACTCCACTAAAAGCTTGGAGCTGCACTCTCGAACTTTATAGAATTACGAAGCTCGTGTAGCTAAGTCTCCATGACATATCATAGTGTATCGCATCCCCATATGATCATCCATAATCGGCTTAAGGACAAGTTCTGTCTTACCTTCCCGATTATTTTTATCTTACGTTCCATTGTCTCATCATTAGAAAACTTACCATCCAAAGATAGTATACCATTCGGTTACACCTATGTATCCAAATGGTTGAGCGCTCCAGTTTTCCAATTACAGGACAACGCATATAAGAGGATATCATTACTCCTAAAGAGGAGCTATGGATTCCATATCTATGAATAACAAGTCTACGCTACCAAGAGTCATGCCTCCAACGTACCGGCATGCATGCCACTATAGAGATGTGGGAGTCACCCATTGGTACATCAAAGACACAAATCGAGACAACGGGCCCATTATTCATCTCAGGATTAAGATACAATACAAATGATTGTCTAAAGTGAATCGATTTGCCAAGACAGAATTATTAATCCAAATCAATTCACTTTATGTCCCGATCCAACACATCGTCACCTATGACAACGCGCCAATGTTTCTATTCACGGAGTCCAACTCCGATGGCCAAGACAAACCATCTCCCAAAAGGGATATAGACAACATAACAATCTTTACATGAATAAAGCGCCCAACTTTATTCCCTCGATTGCGGATCATATATTTTAGACCATCACCTTAAGAGTCGTGTCTACCGCATAATCATCCCATCATATTCCCAACTCTTAAGGTTTAGACTGACAGTCTCAGACTACTGTTTGCTTATCATACATTCAACAAATATGAACGTAAAGAGGACAATATTCGGTATATATAAATGAATAAATTCTTTATTGATAAAAATGTCTCCAAAAACGTATTACATTTTTACTCCTTAGAGCATACATGTCTAACAAAACATACTAGAACACATTTGAACTCATTTAAACAAGATTTAAACTCAAAAATCTCAAAAATCCAAAAATGAAAAAATGAAGAGAAAAATGAAAAATCTTGAATCCAATCCGTTTTTCTTCAATCTAAGCTTAGGTTCTAGTTGTTCTAAGTTCATTTAACTCAAATCAAAGGTTTTCTAAGCTCAAGCAAACCTAGATTTTAAAAATACACAAAATTGAAAATTTTGGAAAAAGTTTAAAAATTTCAAAACTAACCTTGAATCGAAGCTTTAAATCCATGCTTTTGGTTGCTAAATCACGTTCCCGAGCTTCCTCCTTGCTAACCCGAAGCTTGGATTCGAATTTGATTCAAAAAATCAAGGAGAAATTGAGAGAGAGAGAGAGGAAACCGAGAGAGAGAGTGAGAGAGCTCACGGGAGAGAAGAGAGAGAGAGAGAGCTGAGAGAGTGAAGAGAGAGAGGGAGAGAGAGAATAAATGGAGAAAAACGGTAGGCGGTTTTACTGTGCGAAAACCATGTGCCGTCCACGGTATTGTAAAACGGAGTATTTTTAACATTTTACAAATTGTTGTGTTTTAAAACTCAAAACATCATTTTAAAACAATAAGAAATCATTTGGATTCATCAAATTAACAAAACAACAAAAATTCAAAATCCAACCAAGTAATCAAATTAATGTTGAAACATTAATTATGGCACACTAATTCATCATTTATATTACAATAACATTAAATAAATTCCGGGGTGTTACAATGGTCTAGCCTCCAAACATGTCTTCTAGATTATCCAAGATCTGCTTAGCAGTCTCATAATCCTCATGTCAAGCCTGCAGCATAGTATTCATGCTAGCCATAGCATAGCAACGGGCCTTATCATTTGCATCTTTCTAGCGATTGTACGCTTGGAATTGCTCATTAATGGAGTCTCCCGTAGGCTCGGGAGGACAAGGGGTTGTTAGCACAAATTTCAGTTTCTCAAAGGAGAGGACGATATCCAGGTTTCATTTCCAATCATTATAATTCTCTCTGGTTAATAGATTTTTGTCAAGTATCGAAGATAAAACGTTTTTAGACATTTTTAATTTATAATAAAGAATCATATGCCAAACATAAGCAAATATACAATAATAATTTAGTAAGATAACATAATCATACAAATGTGTTTATGTGTAAAAACCTTAAAAATATCACAACCTTACAATGATAATTCCCAACTCATAATTCAACAAACTCCTAGGGGAGTCATGCCAAATTCAATCAGGAACACAGATTTCCTCCTGATTAATATATGCCATCTAGGACCCGTATGATCTAGCATATATTAATAATCATTTCTTTGGCCATTAATTTTATTAACAAAGCTCCTAGGGGAGGTTAATAATAAAATTAACATGAGTGTATAACCATCATTTCAAGATTTTATCTATGATTCATAATCACCACCTAGGGGTGTGCAATCATAAATCATGCTAAAATACGTTATCTTCTGGAGATCCAATCTGGTACATAATAGAAATTCCTTCCCAAGGGTCGGGACCACCATGTTCATCCTATGGACTAACGATGGAGGCCTTAGGTCCTCTCTTCAAAAACCTTCTCCCACTCAATCTTTTGAAATCAAGGTTTTATTTTAAAAATACATGCATGAACAATTTTAATATGAGTGGCACTTCCTATTCTATATGACATGTTATCAATATACATGGCAAATCATATTATAATTCAGGCAAGCAAAGCAAACAAGCAAAGCTACAAGCAAAATAATAAATAACCATAATATTATGGTTCCACCCTAGAGAGTAGAAAATAAAGATTATAAGAGAATAATCGAAACATATTATCGATTCTTCATCCTTGAATCCTCAAGCTGTATCCTTCTTCATGTAATGCCAATCTTCAAGTCTTCAATCTCGTATGAATCGAATACTTCATATTTCTGGTCATATCCAAATTTAATATTTCTCAAAATTGTCCCAAAAATAAAAATCAAATTGCATTGAAAACTAAACCCTTTCTGGAAAAATTTCCATCTCTCTGCTGGCAAGCCGATTTAGGTAATCGGCCTACCAGTCATGACCCACTGGCCTACCGATCTTCATAGATCGGCCTACCGATTCATGACTAATCAACCATCGATCTAGAAGTTCGGCCTGCCGCCAAAGCCACCTGATTTCTAACTCATTGAAGACCTGCTGAATCTCACGTTGGGCCTACGATCTGCGACCATCGGCCTGCCGAACTGAAGGGTTCGGCTTGTCGACCTAGCAGAAATCATCATTTTCAGAAAATACATTTTTTAATACAATTTATCAGTTCTATTTTCAACAATTCAAAAACATAAGATTAGAGACTCAGGAAATACTTGGGTGTGCCATCATCCTTCTTCTAGATCAGCTTTGGGATTCGTCTTCTCTGAATAATTATTTAATTACAAAATTCATGCAAATTTAAAATTAAATAATAATTCCTAGACGGAGATACACATTCTAACCTCTAAGGAACCATAACGGATATAAATTAATTAATTAATAAATAATTAAATAATAATTTAATCAACCATAATTAATTAATAAACATCCACCATGTAATCCATGACAACATATAATTATATAGAAACTCTTGAGTGCAATTTCTCTATAAAATTAAATTCAAGCATAGGAGAGATTAAGATCACATAATTTATATATATAGCATAATCAAAAACTCATAAATTTACATAAAAACCATGGCTCTGATACCAATTGTTGAAAAAACAGTATGCAGCGAAATTTTAAAAATTTTATATCAGAGTATTTTTCAAAACACAAGTTTGACATGCTATATGCATAAATTAACTAGATCTTACTAACCTCTATGTGCCGAAAAGCTCTTGCAATAAGTGAAGAGAAGTAACGTTCTAGAAGGACCTCAACCAACTAGCATACTTTGCTAGTCTCTATCCACGATCGGAGTAAGTGTGGGCTCACACGTAGAGTTCCTCCACCAGGTGACTCTCGTTTCAACCAATTGAGAGAACCCAAAACTAGTGTTCATGATTTGTGAACAGGAGCTCTCAGGGAGTTTCTAAATTCTCACCATTAGAGTATCACTCCTAATCTCTCAATTGATCTAAATAATAATGAGACTTACTCCCTTTATATAGAAGTTGGGTCTAGGCGTCAGTCCTTATCAGATAATGCCTCAAAATTTGAATTAGAATCAAATTCAGATCAATATTTGATGAAATCTGTGTAAAAATGCATGATCTTTTTATCACGTATAGGCAGGCCGATCTGTCTAATCAACAGGCCAAACTTACCCCATTGGTAGGCCAAACTAGAGGATCGGCATGCCAAACTGTCGATAAAAAATCTCAGCGAATCTTTTATTTTCCACTCGAGATTCTATAGAATAAAGTCTTACTTTTAATTCAAATAACCCAATAGAAAAGTTATCTAATTAAAATAGCTTTATCTAGATAATCTCTAGAAAAATAAATTTAGATCAATATCTGATGAAATCTGTGCAAAAATACGTGATCTTTTTATCGTGTATAGGCAGGCCGAACTGTCTAATCAATAGGCCGAACTTACCCTATCGGGAGGCCAAACTAGAGGATCGGCTTGCCAAACTGCTGATAAAAAATCTCAGCGAATCTTTTATTTTCCACTCGATATTCTATAGGATAAAGTCTTACTTTTAATTCAAATAACCCAATAGAAAAGTTATCTAATTAAAACAGCTTTATGTAGACAATCTCTAGGAAAATAAATAAATTCCTAATAATTCTACAAGTTTATTTTGATTTAATTTATTCAAAAATTAAATAAACTAATCAATAGACAAGAATTATCCAATCCTAATAATTGAACAAGTTTATCTTGAATTAATTTTGTCATAAAATTAATTCAAACGATAAACAGACATGAATTATTTGATTCTTTCGAATTTCAACCAATCTAATAATTTTGACATAAGTCACAAATTATTGGAAAAGCACTCCGTATTGTTACAGGATGTTGTGAGCTAGCTAAGGGGATCAAATGGACCTATATTGTTTAAGCTCCTAATGATTATGAAACCCAATATCTCACATATACATTTCATAATTATCAACTCCAACGCTACTCCACTAAAAGCTTGGAGCTACACTCTCGAACTACAAAGAATTACAAAGCCTGTACAGCTAAGTCTCCATGACATATCATAATGTATCGTATCCACATAGGATTATCCATAATCGGCTTACAGACATGTTCTGTCTTACCTTTTCAATTATTTTTATCTTGCGTTCCATTATCTCACCTTTGGAAAACTTATCATCCAAAGGCAGTATACCATTCGGTTACACCTATGTATCTAAATGATTTAGTGCTCCAGTTTTTCAATTACAGGATAACGCATATAAGAGAATATCACTACTCCCAAAGAGGAGCTATGGATTCTATATCTATGATTAACAGGTCTACGCTATCAAGAGTCATGCCTCCAATGTACCGAGATGCATACCACTATTAAAGTGTGGGTGTCACCCTTTGGTATATCAAAAGACACAAGTCAAGACAACGAGCCCACTATTTATCTCAGAATTAAGATATAATATAAATGATTGTCTAAAGTGAATCGATTTGCTGAGACAGAATTATTAATCCAAATCAATTCACTTTATGTCCCGATCCAACACATCATCACCTATGACAATGTGCTAATGTTTCTATTCACAAAGTTCACCTCGATGGCCAAAACAAACCATCTCCCAATTGGGATATAGACCACATAACAATCTTTACATGAATAAAGAGCCCAACTTTATTTTGTCGATTACGGATCTTATAATTTAGACCGTCACCTTAAGAATCGTATCTTTCACATAATTTGTCCATCATATGCCCAATTCTTAAAGGTTTAGACTGACAGTCTCAGACTATTGTTTACTTAACATACATTCAATAAATATGAGCGTAAAGAAGACAAAATTTGGTATATTAATAATAGATAAATTCTTGATTGATAAAAATGTCTCTAAAAACATATTATATTTTTACTCCCTAGGGCATATATGTCTAACATTCATACCCCATATGGATAGGAAATTCATTGCCAGTGACATTTACTATTATCGGGAACTCAATCATGAACCCATCACGCATGAAAGAATGTGTGTATTGAGCTAACTACATAAATTCTTAAGGTATTGAAGCAAAGTTAAATGCAGGCAGTGGCTTATTCGCAACTGGTTGTTCTTGTTCTTATTCTACCTTAGGTTGTGATTGTCTTGCTTTTGTAGAGCTTTTCTGTTTTTGGCATTTCTTTCTGTTTAGATCTTGTGAAATGTGGCTAGGAACTCGACTCGTCTTCATCATTGCGACGATTTCAACAAACCTCTTCGGCCATGCGACGAAGCTTCCGGTGGCTTCACCCACAATTGTTGCTTCAAGTGTTGGAACAGGCAATTTAGCTATTCTAACTATAATGGTAGTGATGCTAATATGTACATTTTCTTCCCCTAATGGTATTCTATGGACTGTATCAGTTGGAAGACTCTCTATCCACACCATCCCAAACGCAACAAGCGCACACCCACCATTAATTCTTTCCTCAACAAAGTGCCTGCATTCTTGACCTTGTTAGGGCTCTTGACGATGAGGTGACAATTGGACATCTGGAGCTTCTAGAGCTTCTACTACATTATCAAGAGGGTTACAACTAGCCTTGAAGCTATTCTGTTATGAGATGCTATCATCCGTTACTTGGCATGTCCTTGGGAAATGAGCTCGGTCACAAGACTCACAGTTCTACAATCTCTATCCGCATCTTTGAAATTTGGGAAGTCAATTTCGAACCTGATTGGAGGCCGAAGTATTGAGACTGCTTCACATGCTTCGATTAACCGCAGACACGTCCTGAATTTTTGGTTTCCCTAGAACCGTCATCAATATGTCATCGTTACTGACGAATTGGAAGCTTCCTTGACTTTGTTGAATCATGTATTCATCCTGTAAAACAGCAACAAAACCATGTTAGTCTTAAGATCCTTGAACATGTAATAAATTACAAATTATCTACTTTGTGTTCAATAAACTTATAATCAAGTTTCCAATTTCTGCTACTCTTAGATTTTTAAACTGTCCATTGGGACCTTGATGTAACCCACAACTCCTCCTGTGTTGGTAACATGCCGGTCTTAATGAACTGTATTACGCTATGGTAGTAACATATTAGTGATAGAATAATTGATATATGTACTACGAGTAAGATATTAGCATACCAATGATTACTCGAGCTCTCTATATATGACTCCGCTAACCATAGAGCAGTATTCATTTTCCCCTCTTATTTTTCTTGATTTTGATGATAGCAGTTGGAATTCGGTGGAACGTCGATACCTCACAAAAGCTTCCCAATCGTCATCGTTTATAAAGGGGTAGTGGTGTACTACCATAGGAGGCCGTTTATATACATTTCATCCTCCTCTGGAATGGAAAGCTATGGCTATACAAAGGTAACATAGAGGTTAGATCTAAACCCCTTTGTTAATTCGCCACAAACCTTCAAAGCCTTTTTCCTATACTAATTCTCATATGTGAAAGCGTTGTAAATCTCTCACCAAATTAGATCTTTTACTTGTTCAAAATCTTTAGACCTCCAATCTTTTATCCATATAAGAACGTGTTCTCGACTAAGAACTCTAATCCAACTGCTTAATTCATGGTCGGATGTGCCTTATAGTTGGCCTTTCAAATCAAATGTTTCTTCAATTCTAACCCATTAACGATATATTTTTCTCTCTATCAAGAAAAGTATTCTATTAAACCTTGTGATCAATCATTCTCATATGTCTTATTTTCTAATTATTATTATATGAGAATTATATAGTTCAAAGATTTTGGGATTATGTTTATGCAATATTAGGGTTTGTTCTGCATACTAATGAAATTTTCCCAATATGTGGTATCAGAGACAGATTTAAAAACGTATGATTTTTCATAATAATCATTGATTTCTTCTTTGATTAAATTATTGAGAAATATTTTTAAATCTTCCGCTGTACGACCCAGTTTGATGATCAAAGCCTTCAAAGTTTTCTTTTTTATATGTCTATATATTGTTGTATATATAATTCATGTTTTAATGATAATGATGGATAATTGTTTGATATATATATATATATAGATATATATATATATATATAAGTGAATGATGTTGCTGTACGTAATTAAAAGCAAAGTGGGCTTCAAGTTTTCATTTGAATGCCTGAATAAATGAATGCATTGTTTGCGTTAGGAGTGAATGGCTGAAGCCATAATTTTGAACGAATCAAAAAAAAAATTTTGTTTGAATTCCTATTGAGAGGATTACGAATGAATACTTATCATAGTCAGTCAAAGTTTCCATTTTTTCTTTGAAAAGTGTCAGTTTTCCGTCTCATGCATATTGAAAGAAGACAAAAATCGTCGGTTGTTAAAGTTTGCTTTTTGCTTTTCCTTTTGTTTTTTCCTTGAAAAGGAATCTGATTGAAATTCAAAAAAAAAAAAAAATCAACATGGGAGATTAATGATACTAGACATGCAAAAGAGATTACATGGGATCTTCCCATGTGCTGCACGTCAGCGAAAAGAGAGAGAGTACATGGGATTCAGCCATTTACCAAGTCAATTGGTTTCAATTGGGCTTTAAGCCCAGTTATTTAAAGCAGCCTTAAATAAAGGTTAATGGGTTTTAAGTGAAATGGGTATTAAAGTTTAAAGGCTCAAAAGTAGACTGGATAAGAAACTGAGTTGGGTTGATTCGATCCGATCTAGTCCTAACCTATTGATTGACTCAGTTTGACAGTCAAATTTTAACCATTGACTTTGACTTTTACTGTTTACCTTTGACTTTGATAAAAAAAAATTTCCTTTTCCAAAGCATTATATTAGAGTTTTAAAATTAAGTTAAATTGAAATAAAAGGGTCAAAAGCTTAAAGTTTAGCATTTGTTAAGTTGTATAATATTATGATTTAATTTGATGTCCATATTATGAATAATTTGTTAGTCACCAAAGTGGCCACATAAGAATGTTTCCATAGATGTCAAATTAAATAAAATTCAATTACCCATGATTATACGGGATGATGTATATTTTTTGTAATGGGTATATTGAAGTTCATTGATTATAAAATATTTAAGGATCGCTTAAAAGTTGATTAGTTATTTTGTAATCATGAACATAATAGTGATTAATTGATATATTTAGTGTATTCAAAGATTGCGAGCATGTCTAATTGGAATATATTTAATTACCAATTATGTGAAATTTAAAGTAACAATAAAAAGCATCAATTATGTTAATTGTCATACATCATTGGATCACCCAAAGGAGAACTTCAATGTACATTTATGCCTATGTGAATGTTATTGGAATGTGTATTATGTGTTTATTTATGACTCAAAGCATTAATGTGTGAGTATTCTATCTATTTGCAGCATTTGCTCCTGTTTCTCTTCATTCGCAAGCTTCGTCTGTTATGACGTTTAATAGGCTTAACTTTCTTGAATGGTCTGAACAAGGTTAGTTTCACTTAGGTGTTTTGAATTTTGATTTAGCACTCCTACATGATAAGCCCACTACTATTACTAACACTAGCAGTGTTGAACAAAGATCTTTCCATGATGCTTGGGAAAAATCAAACAGACTGAGCTTAATGTTCATGCGGAAGACGATAGTAGAGAACATCAAGTCAACGATTCCACAAACTGATAGTGCAAAGAAATTTATGGAATCTATGAAAGGTATGTCCCAATCTGACAATTCTGATAAGTCAGTTGCTAGGACACTAATGGGTACGTTAACTACCATGAACTTTGATAGTTTTCGTACCATGCATAAGCACGCCACTGAGATGATTAACATAGCAGCAAGATTGGGATCCATGGGAATGAAAGTGGATGAAAGTTTCCTTGTTACATTCATTATGAACTCCTTGCCTCCTCAGTATGGTCCATTCCAATTAAATTACAATACAATAAAGGATAAATGGAATGTGATTGAATTGCAAACTTTGCTTATTCAAGAGGAAGCAAGGAACTCATTTAGTTAATCTCATGGGTCAACCAGGAGTTAAAAAGAAACCAGGAAAGAAGAATCAAAAGGGCAATAAAAGGGCCATTGAAGGTTAATGCATCATTTGCCCAAATCCACAAGAAGGAACAAAAGAAAGATGTGTGTCATTTTTGTGGAAAACCTGGACAATACAAGAAAGACTACTTGAAACATAAGACATGGTTCGAAAGTAAAGGTAAGCCTAGTGCTTTTGTATGTTTCGAATCAAATTTGGTAGAAGTTCCTCATAATACTTGGTGGATTGATTCTGGTTGTACTACTCATGTTTTAAATACGATGCAGGGATTCCTTATGATCCAAACCATAAATGCAAATGAAAAATTTGTGCTTATGGGGAACCGAGTCAAAGCTCTAGTTGAAGCCATCAGAACTTGTCATTTAATTTTAGACACTGTACATCATTTAGATCTTTTTCAAACGTTTTATGTTCCTTCTTGATATAGTTGGAGATTCTTTTAAGTTTGGTAATGGATGTTGCAGTTTGTTTAAGCATAATTGTTTATTGGTTTTAGGTGTTCTTTGTGATGGTTTATATAAATTAAAGCTTGATAATCTTTTTGTTGAGATTCTATTGACCTTGCATCATAATGTTGGTACTAAACATGGTTTAGTGGATGAAAGTTCAGCTTACTTGTGGCATAAACGTTTGGGTCATATATCCAAAGAAAGAATACAAAGATTGGTAAAGAATGAAATCCTCCTGACTTAGATTTTACTGATCTTGGTATTTGTGTGGATTGTATTAAGGAAAAACACACAAAACACACAATTAAGAAGAAGGCCACAAGATGCACACAGCTCCTTGAACTTATACACATCAACATATATAGGCATTTTGATGTTCCATCTTTTGGTGGAGAAAAGTATTTTATTACATTTATTGATGATTTTTCACATTATGGATATATCTATTTGTTGTATGAGAAATCTCAATCAGTAAATGCCTTAGAGGTGTTTATTACTAAGGTTGAAAGATAGTTAAATAGAAAAGTGAAAATTGTCAGGTCTGATAGAGGTGGTGACTATTATGGAAGGTATGATGAAATTGGACAACGCCCTGGTCTATTTGCTAAATTTCTTGAAAAGCATGGCATATGTGCTCAATACACAATGGCAGGTACACTGGAACAAAATGGTGTTGTAGAAGGCATAATCATACTTTAATGGATATGGTTAGAAGTATGTTAAGAAATTCTTCTTTACCCTTATTATTGTGGATGTATGCTCTAAAAACTACCATGTATTTGTTGAATAGGGTTCTTAGTAAGGCAGTTTCAAAGACTCCTTTTGAACTATGAATAGGAAGGAAACCTAGTTTAAGGCACTTGCATGTTTGGGGTTGCCTAGCAAAAGTAAGAATTTATAATCCACATGAAAAGAAACTAGATTCAAGAACAACTAATGGTTTCTTCATTGGTTATCTAGAAAGATCTAAAGGGTTTAGATTTTATTGTCCTGGCCATAGTACGAGGCTTTTTGAAACTAGAAATGCAAGGTTCATTGAAAATGGTAAAATCAGTGGGAGTGTGGAACCACGTAAAGTGGAAATTCAAGAAGTTAGGGTGGAGGCTCCTTTACCTAAAACTTCTTCTCAAGTTGTTGTTCCTATAGTTGTTGAACATTTAGACGATGCACAAGAACGAAAAATGATGATGAAATACCCCATAATGAAGCTGTTGCCAATGAACCCATAGTGGATGAACCGCAAAAGGTGGTATTAAGAAGGTCTGAAAGGCAAAGAAGACCTACAATCTCCAATGATTATGTAGTTTATCTACAAGATTAAGAATTTGACTTGGGAATTGATGATGATCTAGTTTCATTTTCACAAGCCATAGAAAGCAATGATTCTATTGAGTAGTTAGAAGCCATGAAAGAAGAGTTGAAATCAATGGATCACAATAAAGTCTAGGATCTTGTTCAATTGCCTGAAGGTTATAAAAGAGTTGGGTGTAAATGGGTCTTTAAGACCAAGCATGACTCTAAAGGCAATATCGAATGATATAAAGCTAGACTTGTTGCCAAAGGTTTCACTTAGAAAGATGGTGTTGACTACAAAGATACTTTTTCTCCTGTTTCAAAAAAAGGACTTATTTACAATTATCATGGCATTGGTAGCTCATTATGATTTAGAGCTTCACCAAATGGATATGAAAACTGCTTTTCTAGATGGGACTTTAGAGGAAGAGGTCTATATGGACTAACCATAGGGTTTTATTGTTAAAAGAAAGGAACACATGGTGTGTAAACTCGACAAGTCAATATACAGAATTAAGTAAGCTTCTCGACAATGGTATCTTAAGTTCAATGATACCATCACTTCCTTCAGATTTAAGGAAAACATTGTTGATCAATATATATATCAAAAAGTCAGTGGGAGCAAGTTTATAATTTTGATTATGTATTTGATGATATTTTGCTTGCTACTAATGATCTTAGCTTATTACATGAGACTAAGAAATCCCTTTCTGAGAACTTTGAAATGAAGGATATGGGTGAGGCATCCTATATGATTGGAATTGAAATATTCCATGATAGATCACAAGGATTGTTAGGATTGTCTCAAAAAGCATATATTAACAAAGTTCTAGAGAGATTTAATATGGAAAACTACTCTACAAGTGTCGTTCCTGTTTAGAATGGAGATAAATTGAGCCTTATGTAATGCCCAAAGAATGAATTAGAATGCAAAGAAATGGAATGGATTCTATATGCTTCATTGGTAGCTTGATGTATACTTAGACTTGTACTAAGCCAAACATCAGTTTTACCATTGGTATACTAGGCAGATATCAAAGTAATCTAGGATTGGATCATTGGAAGCTGCAAAGAAGGTGTTAAGATACTTGCAAGGAACAAAAGATCACATGCTCACTTATAGAAGTTCTGATCATCTTGAGGTGATAGGATATTCAGATTTAGATTATATTGGATGTGTTGATACAAGAAAATCCACATTTGGCTACTTGTTCCTTTTAGCTGGAGGAGTAGTCTCATGGAAGAGTGCAAAGCAGTCTGTCATCGCTGCATCAACTATGGAAGCTGAGTTTGTGGCATGCTTTGAGGCAACTATTCATGGATTATGGCTGCGAAACTTTGTTTCAAGACTTGGAATCATTGACAGCATTGCCAAGCTGCTAAAAATTTATTGTGATAATTCAGCAGCAGTCTTCTTCTCTAAAAACGACAAGTATTCAAGAGGAGCTAAACATATGAAATTGAAATACTTTGCCATTAAAGAGGAAGTTTAGAAACAAAGAGTGTCAATTGAACACATTAGCACTAATCTCATGATTGCAGACCTGTTGACAAAAGGGTTACCACCAAAGACATTTAATGAACATGCCGAAAGATGGGCATTACTGAAAACCATTATTGACATTATGATGATGTTTTATGTTATTTATGTATTTGACACTCTGAGCTCAATTAACTTGTGTTTCTGATATTTTAATGCATCATGTGTCATTATATTAATTGTTATATATACATGAATGAATTATGTTAATGTAATAGGATTTGTCTCTAACAAAGACATTATTGTTGGACCATTATGATATATCTCTCATTATAGGTCATATTAAGTATAGAACTGATATTGTGATACATGGAAGGGACTATGTTGATCGAATGACATACAACTGCTATGATCCTTATTAGTTTTTACTTATTAGTGATTTATGATTTGACCAATTTACGAAGGGATTTAGCTTATGTATTGTGCATTATATTCTATTATTAAACCAAAAAGTTGGATAATATCACATGGACCAAGTGGTAGAATGTTAAATATTTTAAAAATATTTTAATTGTGGTCTACGTGTCATATTCCTATTAGTTGTTTTATTTATTTGAAGAATAATAATTATGGTTTAATAATTATGAAGTGTCAAAATACTATTGGTTAAAAGGGAGATATTTTCTATTTACTGCACACATTGATGGAATGTGGGTTATAAAAGGATCTCAATAGAAACCGGTCCTCTCTTAACCCATTAACGATATATTTTTCTCTCCATCAAGAAACGTGTTCTGTCAAACCGAAAAGGGGTTAAGAGAGAGAAACACAGTTTCCTTCAAAGGCCTCTTGTGATCAATCATTCTCATCAAATCTTTATCATGGATCAAGGTATGTCTTCTTCTCTAATTATTGTTATGTAAGAATCATATAGGTCAAAGATCTTGATATTATGTTTATGCAATATTATTACATAATAATGAAATTTTCCCAATTCTTTCTCATCTGATGAACTTTTTTCATCAATGTAGCCCTTTACTCAAAGTCTACTCTTAGATCGAATTTGGTTCGCCTTTGTGGCATATTGCTTTGGTTTCCCTTGCTATATTGCGATGAAGATGGAGTGCACTCTTTGTACTCCTCCTCATGCTGGTCACTATCGATCTTACAAGACATTGTATATGTGCAAAGTAAGCAAAAACTAACACACACATAGTAATATTAAATTACTATCTTACAGTAAAAAAATTGACATTTGTAAATTGATATATTACACAATTACACATTAACAATCACATATTATAAATTAACATGTTGAAAATGAACATATTATAAATTGACATACTATAAATTACCATATTGTAAAGTAACATATTATGAATTGACATATTACACATATTCACATAATTTTGGATCGAATTTGGTTCACAATTTTACAATTTCAATTAGACAATTGTACATATTCACATAATTACATATATTTCTCATATTTACATAATTTCACATATAATATATATTCACAATTTTACAATTTCAATTACACAATTGCACATATTCACATAATTACACATATTTCTCATATTTACATTACACATCTTCACATTGTTTCACATATTACACATATTCACAATTTTATAATTTCAATCACATAATTGCACATATTCACATAATTACACATATTTCTCATATTAACATAATTTCACATATTACACATGTTCACATTGTTTCACATACTACATATATTTACAATTTTACAATTTCAATTACACAATTGCAAGTATGGGCCGAGGGTAGGGCGAGGTGGGGCAGGGTAGGGCAAGGTGGGGGGACGAGGGTGGGGCAGGGTGGGATAGGGGTGGGGCGAGGGTGGGGTTGGGTGTGGTGGGCAGGGTGGGTGTGGTATGGGTGGGGGCGAGGGTGAGGGTGAGGCTGGGTGGGGCAGGGTGGGGGGACGAGGGTGGGGCAGGGTGGGGAGAGGTGGGTGGGGTGAGGGTGGGCAGACGAGGGTGGGGGGATGAGGGTGGGGTGATTCGTGGGGTGGTCAGGGTGGGGTAGGGGGGCTGGTTAGGGTGGGGTGGGTTACACGATGGTTTATGCACAAACCGTCATGTAAGCATGGAAAAATACCACATTACATGATGGTTTATGCATAAACCGCCATTTAAGCATGGAAAAATACCAAAAATAAATTGACACAGTACATGACGGTTCATGCATAAACATAAACCGTCGTGTAAGCATGGAAAATTGCACATCATAGGATGGTTTATGCATGAACTGTCATGTAAGCATGGAAAAATACCAAAAATAAATTGACACATTATACGACGGTTGATGCATAAACCGTCATGTAATCATGGAAAAATAAATGGTATAAATTTGACACATTACATGATGGTTTATGTATAAGCCAACGTGTAAGTTTAAATTTCGCAATGGTTTTTGTGTAAACCATCGTAACAACATGGTCAAATTTACCACTTACATATCTTCTATTCTTCTACCCAAGGTGGTCAGCCCATGTGTTAAGCATCCAATGGTCTAGATGTATACTTTTCTACTGTTTTCATCACAAATATAACTATAAATAGATATCCCAAAACCTTAAAAAAAGATGAAAAATGAAACAAAGAAATATTTTAAAATAAATTAATATAAATTGGTTTACATATGCTCATTTTTTTCTCTTTTTTTAATGGTTCCTTAATACATATCCATTCCACATCTTCACGAAGCAAGTGCAAAACATCATCTTCAAAATCATCTATCTTTTTAATCGGTAGCAATCCCTTTGTGAATGAAGGGATGTCCGTGCAATCCTCAGCAACTTCTTCACCATCGATAACTACTCTTGGCTTCATCAGGATGACTAAAAACAACTCCATGTCTTGGTGATCCATAGCACAAAAACTTGGATTGCATGTGATGCCATAATGAAGGGATCATTCTTGTATCCCAATCTTCCAAAGTCAACCACCGTGATGCCGTCATTATCGTTCTTAGCATAGTTATTGTCGGCCCATTTGCCCATAAAAAGTGCTACGTGCAATCCCCCATAATCAAGTTCTCAAATATCTTCAATGAAACCAAAGTAGTTCATGGTCCCATATCCTGGATTCTTGTCCTTGCCAGAGGCAATATGCACAGCCTCGGCATAGAGAGTCACCCCGCTATTTTGGAGAGGATGTTTCTCATATCTTTCACGAGTGTAGAAAGTGTAACCATTTATGAATATGACGTATACCTTGTAACTAACTATCGATGACGGTCCTCTAGCTAGGTTCTTCAAGTCCTGTGACATGCCTCCAACTTGTGATGTGGAGCACTTACCATAGATGTGTGCTCTAATCCACAACCGAAAGGTTTGGTTTTGTTGATCTTGCAACCACTTCTCATTTCTTGCTTGATTCATTCATGTGCACCTCAATGAAAGGCTCCACTTCATTAGCATTGTGCAAGACATAAAGACAAGCTTGCTCCTGCTCCTCTCAATTTACTGAGGAAGGATTACTAGTAGATAGTCCCCTAACCTCAATGTTTATAGTCTTTGGAACCCAAATTACATCCGCATTAGAGAGGTACTCGGACCAAAATTTAACCGATTCCTTAGCTATGTACCTTTCTACAATACATTCCTCCAGCCTATTTTGGTTCTTCAGATAGCCCTTTAAAACGTCCATATGTCTTTCAAATGGGCACATATGTCTCAAATTGTAACACCCGCCTATTTCATGTAACGGAATTATGTAATGATAGTAATGACGTTAAGTATTATCCATATTTATTTATGATATTATTGTCACTAACCAGTTATTTTAAGTTTTATGGTAGGTGACGATCGCGTGGAATTGATGTGCTCAAGTGTTCATTGTAATTACAATGTATGTTATTTATGATGCAATGATGACTTGAATGCTATGATGTATTGTATTTTAAGGACAGTTCGGTAGGCCGGACTTTCAAGTTCGGCAGGCTGAATAGTCTTTCAAGGATCGGCAGGCCGATGATAACAATCGGTAGGCCGAACCTCATGGAATCGGCAGGCCGAAGTTAAGAATCGACAGGCCGATGACAACTGACAAACAGTCAGTAAAAATCTCTCCAAATTTGTAATTGGGATGATTACGATGATTGGATGGTTTAATGTGATTAATTGACATATTTATGGATTAATTTCCTCATTTAAGGAAATAAAAACATTTGACTTTTGATTGATTGAATGTAATTGATATAGTTTACCTTTTTGAAGCGTTGAAATATGGTAAGATGAGATGACGATTTGACTTTCCCTCATTTCCCTCTATTCTCCATGCAAATTAGTCCAAGATGAGTCAGAAAATTCCTGACATAATTGAGGGTATTGAAATTTTTTTTATGTTATCCTTATTTACATTATTTTTCTCCCTATCTATTACTCTCTCTCTCTCTCACTTACGGTTTCTCTCACTCATTCTCTTCTCTTCAAGTCTTCTTTTTTTTTTCCTCTCAAATTTCTCTATAATTATTTGTAAGAAATATTGAAATTTCTTTGGTTGAATTCGAAGGAGTTTGTGAAGAAATTTGTTTAAGGTAAGAACTTTCTTTTTTGATGTTTTTGAAATGTATTTTTCCTCCTTACTCCGATAGCCATAATTTTGTCTAGGAATCTTATTTTGCTCTTAGACTTTAGTATGATGTTCATATGTATGTTCTGTAGTGTTCTTCCAAGTTTCAAGTCATTTCAAATTTTCTAAATTAAGTTATGAATTTTCTATCCTCTACCACTCATAGTAAAATATTGTTGTTTGGATATGATGCATGAAATGTGATTTGTGTTCGAGGGGGTAAATGTACTTTGTTTGCTACAAAATTTAGCTAGAATGTTCATGTATATGTTATGTTAAGTTATGAACTAGAAAGTTTGGTGATTATTTGATGAGTATTTTATCTGTTATGAAATTTTTATTGAGACTAGGTCAAGAAACTACTTTAACAGTGTTATTATTGGACATTTGTATTATGTGATGTTTTGTATGTTTAAAAGATTTTACTGATGATGAAATAATTTTATGATATTGTAATATATGTTAGTAAGTTGTTAGTATGAATTTTATAGTTAAAATATATGTGTTTTAATTGTTTGAAAATGATGAATTTATATGACTCACTGTGTAAGTTAATGGTAGATTTCATGTTTGTCATGTATGACTTGTTTTGGATACTTAATGTAATTTTTATGACTAAAGAAAAATAATGGTAATATGTTTATGTATTAAGTTTACCCCTGTCAGGTGTGGTGCCTAAAGTATGTGTGAATGTTGAGTTTTTTTTAAGTCTTGAATCCATGTAAGTCAGTGAAGTGTTTTGTGTTGATGGGTGATGCTAATGCTTTAATATTGATGAAATGGTTATGAAATTTGTAATTTCATGAAAAGAAAGGATATGTGATGGAATATGCAAATAGAAGTTATTATGTGATGATGATTTTATAGTTTTATGAAAGTAAATGTTAATTGCTATTTTTATGAATGTATGACATGAGCACATGAAGAAGCGGGCACATCAAGACCGCGGCATTGTCACCTACTAAGTCTACAAAGTTAAGGTTAAGTAAGCTATACAAGTAAGTGTATTGTCACTTGCAACATGATATATTATAAAGGTTTGAAAATATGTTCTTGATGATATCTATTATGATTTTATGATGATTTCATTTAACAATTTCTTAGGAAATATTTTTATGTTCTTAAAGATATGCATGTATGATGATGACGTATTTTAAAGCGTGAAAGTGTATATATATGTATATATATGTATCACCTAAATAAGTGTTGCACACCAATGTTATGATGACGTATTCTAGTTGTGAAAACTTGTCACATATTAGAAGATTATTTCTAAGTTCCCAATTCTTTTAGGAAACTAATGATGGACGGCCACAGAAGAATGCAAACACGCACCCAGACCAATGAAAGGCTTATGACGATGATCACTGAGTTGCAAAGGCAGTTGGAGGATCAAAGAAGAGACATTGCCAAATTAAGGGCCAACGGTCAGAACGGTGAATGATGAGGCAATGACGTGCCTCCTCCTCTTCCTCCTCAGCCACAAGTTAATGAAGTCCTAGCTCTTGTTGCTGAACCAAGAGCAGCCTATTAGGAACCCCTTCTAGTTAGATGGAAGAGAGTTAAGCCAGCTGATTTTGAGGGTTCTAAGGATCCATTAGTCGCTCAAGGATGGTTGAAGACAAATGAGGCCACTCTAAGACTCATGGATTTCACTGACAATGAGAAGGTTCTCTTTGCATCGTACTGTCTCACCATGGAGGCCAGGATTTGGTGGGACGGCATCAAACAGAGTTGGAACGTTGAAGAGATGACATAGGATGACTTCATTCATGAGTTTAACATAAAGTTTTTCCACATGAACGTTACAAGGAAGTATTATGAGGAGTTCGAGAACCTACGCCAGGGGGATATGTTAGTCACAGATGTCGTGATAAAGTTTGACCAGCTAGCTTGCCTATGGCTAGGGATGGTTATTGATGAAAGTGAAATGGTCAAAAGACTGATCAGAGTCCTTATGCCAGAAATTGCTACACAAGAACAGGTTCTTATGAGGGCCCAATGTGTTGAGTTTCACCTGTCCAAGCTTAGAAGAAATTAGCCTCAACCTAGTCAGCAAGCCAACAATGCAAACAACTAGAGCCACCCTCCACACAGAAACAACAACAACAACTGTTAGACATGTATGCTCTAAGGAGTAAAAATGTAATACGTTTTTGGAGACATTTTTATCAATAAAGAATTTATTCATTTATAAATATACCAAATATTGTCCTCTTTACGTTCATATTTGTTGAATGTATGATAAGCAAACAGTAGTCTGAGACTGTCAGTCTAAACCTTAAGAATTGGGCATATGATGGGATGATTATGCGGAAGACACAATTCTTAGGGTGACGGTCTAAAACATATGATCCGTAATTGAGGGAATAAAGTTGGGCGCTTTATTCATGTAAAGATTGTTATGTTGTCCATATCCCTTTTGGGAGATGGTTTGTCTTGACCATCGGAGTTGGACTCCATGAATAGAAACATTAGCACGTTGTCAAAGGTGACGATGTGTTGGATCGGGACATAAAGTAAATTGATTTGGATTAATAATTCTGTCTTGGCAAATCGATTTACTTTAGACAATCATTTGTATTGTATCTTAATCCTGAGATGAATAATGGGCCCGTTGTCTCGACTTGTGTCTTTTGATGTACCAATGGGTGACTCCCACATCTCTATAGTGGCATGCATGCCGGTACGTTAGAGGCATGACTCTTGATAGCGTAGACTTGTTATTCATAGATATGGAATCCATAGCTCCTCTTTAGGAGTAATGATATCCTCTTATATGCGTTGTCCCGTAATTGGAAAACTGGAGCGCTTAACCATTTGGATACATAGGTGTAACCGAATGGTATACTATCTTTGGATGGTAAGTTTTCTAATGGTGAGACAATGGAACGTAAGATAAAAATAATTGGGAAGGTAAGACAGAACTTGTCCTTAAGCCGATTATGGATGATCATATGGGGATGCAATACACTATGATATGTCATGGAGACTTAGCTACACGAGCTTCGTAATTCTATAAAGTTCGAGAGTGCAGCTCCAAGCTTTTAGTGGAGTAGCGTTAGAGTTGATAATTGTGAAATGTATATCTGGGATATTGGGTTTCATAATTATCATGAGCTTGAACTTTATAGGTCCATTTTGGTCCCCTTTGCTAGCTCACAAAATCCTGTAACAACATGGCGTGCTTTTCCAATAATTGGTGACTTATGTCGGATTTATCAAATTGGTTTAAAATTTATAAGAATCAAATAAGTCTTGTCTGTTTATCGGTTGAATTAATTATGTAAGAAATTAGTTCAAGATGAACCTGTTGAATTATTGCGTTCGGATAATTCTTGTCTGTTTATTGGTTGTTTTAATTTTGGAGAATTAGAACAAGATAAACTTGTAGAATTATTGTGAATTAATTTATTTTCTTAGAGTTTATCTTGATAAAGTTTGTTTTGATCAGATATCTTTTCTATTGGGCTATTTGAATCAAAACTGAGACTTTATCCTTTAGAATCTCGGGTGGAAAATAAAAGATTCGCAGAGATTTTTTCTTGACAGTTCGGCCTGCCGGATGACGTGTTCGGCCTACCGAACTGGCCTGTTCGGCCCGCCTATTCGAAAGTTCGGCCTGCCGACCGACGACAGTTAAGATTACGCTTTTTCATGCAGATCTTATCAGATATTGATCCGAACTTGATTCTGTTTCGATTTTTTGAGACCTAATCTGATATGGACTGACCCTAGGACCAATAGGTACAAAAAGGGAGTGAGTCTAATGACTTACTCAGATCAATTTGAGAGATTAAGAGTGATACTCTTCTAGTGAGCATCTGAAAACTCCCTGAGAGCTTTTGTTCACAAATCACGAACACTATCTTTGGGTTCTCTCTGTTGGTTGGAAGGAGAGTCATCCTTGGAAGAGCTGTACGTGTGAGCCCACACTCACTCAGGTTGTGAATAGAGAATAGCAAAGAAGACTAGTTGGTTGAGGCTCTTCTGGAACATTACTTCTCTACACAGGTGGCGGAGGTTCTTCGGCACACTGGGGTTAGTAAGATCTGTTTAATTTATACATATAACATGTCAAACTTGTATTTTGGAAAATACTCTGATGAAAATTTTTAAAAATTTCGCTGCGCACTTTGTTTCCAACAACAATAGCAACAGCAGCAACAACAACAAACAGAACTGGAGGAACAGTAAGAGGAAGGGCAATCCTCAAAACCAGCAGGGCCAAGACAACAAGAGGCATAATGATGGTCAGTAGAACAACAATAGTAGGCGGTTTCAACCATGCACCAAATGTGGAAAGAAACATCCAGGAGAATGTCATCTAGGGACAAACTAATGTTTTATTTGTGGGAGTGAAGATCATTTTGTCAAGAACTGCCCCAAACTAATGAATGCTAATGTCCCTCAAAGAGCTCCTCCTCAAGGCCAACTTCATCAAATGCAAGCTTCCCTTGAAGGGCCACTAATCAGTCAAGGAAGACTTGAAGCCCCACCTACGAATGCCCGCATTTATGCCATGACAAAGGAACAAGTGGCTGCTAAAGCCTCCAATGTGGTCACAGGTCAGATAACAAGTTTATCTAATGATGTTTATGTTCTCTTTGATACGGGTGCTACACATTCTTTTATATCCATGTCATTTGCTAATAAGTTAGAGGTCCGTTTAGAGCCTATGAGACATAGATTCACTACGACACTACCCTTTGGGGAAGTCATATTATCTCCGCACTGTCTGCGTATGGTACCCCTATGGATTTCTGATAGGGAACTTTTCATCGACCTCATTGTGATCGACAAGTATGATTGCGATATGATTCTTGGGATGGCTTTCTTAAGCAAATACAATGCTTCTATCGAATGTCAGAAATGAAAGGTAATCTTCCATCCAGAAGGTGAACAAAAATTCGTGTATGTTGGCGAGTCCAGAAAGAAACCCAGCGTGTTTTTATCTGCAATGAAAGCAAGGAAGTTATTAGCAAGTGGCTGCATGGGCTATCCAGCGTACATCATGGACAAAAGCCAAGAAGAAAAGATAAGAATTGAAGATGTGCCTGTACTATGTGAATATGCTGAAGTGTTTTTGATGATCTGACAAGTTTACTGCCTGAAAGTGAAGTAGAATTTGAGATTGAGCTCGCACCAGGCACCGATCCAATCTTAAAGGCACCTTACAGAATGGCCCCTGCAGAGTTAAAAGAGCTTCACACGCAATTAAAGGAGCTACTCGACAAAGGCTTTATCAGGCCGAGTCACTCTCCATGGGGAGCTCCAGTTTTGCTTGTAAAGAAGAAGGATGGCACTATAAGACTCTACATCGACTATAGAGAGCTGAATAAGGTGACGGTTAAGAACAAGTACCCGTTGCCTCGTATAGATGATTTGTTTGATTAGCTTAAGGGTGCATCAGTGTTCTCAAAGATTGATCTACGGTCGGGTTATCACCAGCTAAAGGTTAAAGAAGGAGATATTCCTAAGACAGCCTTCAGGTCGAGGTATGGTCACTATGAATTTGTGGTCATGCCTTTCAGTCTGACGAATGCACCAGCAGCCTTCATGGATTTGATGAATCGGGTATTCAAGGATTTCCTCAATAAATTTGTTGTTGTATTTATCAATGATATTCTTGTCTATTCAAAGAATCAAGAAGAACATGAGGAGCATTTGAAAATTGTGCTGGAGACATTAAGAAGACACAAGCTATATGCAAAGTTCTCTAAGTGTGAATTCTGGCTCAACAGAGTGTCTTTCTTAGGGCATGTCATATCAAAGGAAGCAATCATGGTAGATCCTACTAAGGTAGAGGCTGTTCTCAACTGGAAGCAACCAACAAATGCAAGTGAAATAAGGAGCTTCTTGGGTCTAGCAGGTTATTATCGGAGATTCATAGAAGACTTCTCTAAGATAGCAGCTCCACTTATGAATCTAACACGCAAAGGAAAGAAGTATGAATGGACTGAAGCTTGCGAGAAAAGTTTTCAGGAATTGAAGAAGAGGCTAACGACAACACCAATTTTGGCTATTTTGGAAGGAGATGACGGATTTGTAATATATAGTGATGCATCTAAGATGGGTCTCGGAGCTGTTTTAATGCAAAATGATAGGGTGATTGCTTATGCGTCGAGACAGTTGAAGGACTATGAAAAGAACTATCCTACTCATGATCTTGAGTTAGCAGTAGTCGTCCTTGCGCTGAAAATATGGAGACATTATTTGAATGGGGTCCAATGCAAGATCTTCACGATCATCAAAGTCTAAAGTACTTCTTTACTCAGAAGGACCTGAATATGAGACACCGGAGATGGCTAGAGTTGGTGAAGGATTACGATTGTGAAATCCTTTATCATCTTGGGAAGGCCAACTGAGTGGCTGATGCTTTAAGTAGGAAGACTGCGGCTACGCTAATGTCAATGCAAGCAATGTCTCCACCTTTGAGAAAGGAAATTCTAGACTTCAGATTGGAACTTATAGCAGGCCAACTGTCAGCACTCACTCTTGCTCTGACGATGTATGATGAAATTCAGAGTAAACAAAATGATGATGTAAGCTTTGCAAGGATTAAGCAGGAAATGAAAGAAGGAAAATGTCAAGAGTTTCGTATTGCAGATGACGGAACTCTATATCTCAAGGACCGCTTATGTGTTCCCAATGTTGATCGCTTAAGGAACAAGATTTTGGCAAAAATTCATGACACTTCGTACTCAATTCATCTAGGTGCAACAAAGATGTATAATGATCTAAAGGGTAACTTTTGGTGGTTTGTAATGAAACGTGATGTTGTTGTATATATGAAGAAATGTCTGATATGCCAGTAAGTTAAAGCTGAACACTAGAGGCCTGGTGGTAATTTACAGTCTATCTAGATGCTGGAATGGAAATGGGAGGATATAGCAATGGTCATTACCGGTTTACCCAGGACTATGAATGGTTATGACGCTATCTGGGTTGTTGTAGATTGATTAACGAAGACGGCACATTTCATTCCCATCAAGATCACTTAATCTATGGAACGGTTAGTGGAACTCTATGTCAAGGAAATCGTACGACTTCACGGAATCCCTAAGTCTATCATCTTAGACCGTGATGGCAGGTTCACATCCAAGTTTTGGAAAAGTGTACAAACTGCTATGGGGACCAAGTTGCATTTCAGTACGGCTTTTCATCCTCAGATAGACGGCCAAATGGAGAGGACAAACTTGATTTTAGAAGATATGCTTTGGGCCTATACTCTCTAAAACGTCCTTTTTTTGATGTCACAGATGTCGTTACATTCTTACATTCTTACTTAATTAACTCAAAACATATATATGAATACAAAACATAAACGATACTTTTAATAGTAAAAGTAATTAAATATACTTAACTAGGATTCATTCATACATATTTTTTTTATAATAACTTAACATTGTTAATACACATGCTAAACTCATTCCATGTCATAATTTATTCAATTAAACTTTAAATTAATCATAAACTTATTTTAATAAAATAGAAAAACCAAGTTGTAAAATCAGGACTTATAAAAACATGACATCATATCCCATCAATCATCACATCATGTCTCATTAATCTTCACATCATTTAAAAAGTCATTAACTCCCACAGTTCAGCAGGCCAAACTTGGGACTTCAACAGGCCGAACATGATCGGCAGGCCAGAGTTCCC
This sequence comes from Artocarpus heterophyllus, assembly GCA_025403435.1. Classification (NCBI taxonomy): domain Eukaryota; kingdom Viridiplantae; phylum Streptophyta; class Magnoliopsida; order Rosales; family Moraceae; genus Artocarpus; species Artocarpus heterophyllus. The sequence continues at coordinate 13,295,612 of CM046332.1, read as the reverse complement.
TCAATCGGTAGGCCGGCAGAGGCTCTACAAATCTGGCTTAGAAACTCATCATTGACCGGCAGGCCGAAAACGTGATCGACAGGCCGAACTTCTGGACATCGGCAGGCCGACCAAGATGTTCGGCAAGCCGACCGAGCCAAATTTCCTTGGGAAAACTTATTTTTTTTTTTAAAAACAAAACCATCCTTTCATAAAAATGCGGAAGTTCATAATACTTAAAATAATGAAATAAAATATAAAACATATTTCAAGAATCCTTTAAATATTTATCATAAAATAATTGTGTTCAAAATATGAAACTTGATTTAAAATATAAGAACGTTCTTCTTGGCGTGCTTCCGGTTACAATTCATCGTGCTTAGTGCTCATACACCTTCCTATGTCCTCCGCCTAATCCATGATTTTCTTACCCTTATCTGCAACATGACATAAAACATTATTAAGCTAATGCTTAGTAAGTACATATAATTCTCACAATTTAAAACATTACATAAACATCATCATCATCATTGTCATCATATCATAACAGTGCCTTAAGCACAATTTCATAGAAACATATCTTTCATTGCATTAACCATTTAAAAACTTATTCCATTTTATCTTAAGGGCCCAAGTGTTGCACCATGAACATCATTGTAGGCGTGCTGTCATGAGAGGAGAAGGGTAGCTAATCCTAAACCAAATATGACATCATAACATTTCATTTCATAACATTGGTGTGCAACACTTATTAGGTGATACATATATATATAATTTTCATGTTATAAAACATATTATCATCATACATGCATAACTTTAAATCATGAAAATCTTTCATAAGAAATCCTTTAAGGAAAATAACCATATAATCATCATGAATACAGTTGTGAACATATCATCAAACCTTGAAAAAGGCGTCATGTTGCAGGTGAGAATGTACTTACCTTAACGCTAGCTTACTTAACCTTAATATACTTTTGGTGACGACGCCGCGGTCTCGATGTGCTCGTTCGTTTGAGTGTTCATGCCATTTATCCATTTAAAATTACAATAAAATTAATACTTACCATCATAGCGTAAATCATCCATTCATATATCATCCATTCATATAACATTCATTCATATAACATTTATGGATACATTCATCACATATTACAAACATAATTCATAGCTATAATAAAAGTTGTCATCACATAAACATGTTATCATGATTTTTCCTCAAATCATAAAAATTACCTTAAGCATGTAAAAACAAACCATACTTTTTTAAACATGAATATCTTAAAAAAAACATTTCTGAACAATTAAAATACATATATTTTAATTTAAAAATTCATACAACATCTTATTATTATGCATAAAATTATTTCATTATCATAAAATCATTTAAACATATATAACATTTCATAAACAAAAATCCAGAAATAACATTGTTAAAACAGTTTTCTCATAGAAATTTTGTAACATAAAATACATTCATCATACATTATACATGCACATTCTTGAATAAACATTACATTTTCATGCATCAAAGTTAAACAGTAATATTTTACTGCGAGGGGTTAGAAGATAGAAAATTCATATTTTTCATAAAAACACCGAAATAACATGAAACTTGGAAAAACATCACACAATACATACATGAACATCATATTAAAAATTCAAGGCAAAAATACAATACCTAAAGAAAGATATTGTAGACGATTGGAGGAGGAGAATTCTTTTCAAAATTAATGGAAAAATTGAGTTCTTACCTTGAAATTTCTTCTCAAAATTCTTGAATTCAACCAACAAAATATGACCCTTTTCTTTCACTTTTCTTATAGAGAATTTTTGAGAGAGAAGAAATGAAATGCGTGGAGAAAAGAAGAGGAAGAGAGGAAATGAGAAAATTTCTTCGAACTGAGAGAGAAAAGAGTGAGAAGTTAGAGAGAAAAATAGAAAAGAACGTTAAAAAATTTTAACGTAACGAGCATAACCGATGGACATTCAGTACTCTCCATTAAGTTAGAATATTCTGACTGTTAGATGGCAATTGGCGTGAAGGAAGGAGAGAAAAGAGGAAAGTCAAACAATCACTCATCACTTTCCATGTTTTGCCCTCTTAAAATTGGACACCATTTAAAATCTGACAAATCAATGCGAAGTCAACCTTTTAATTTCCTTAACTGACAAAATTATTCCATTATTATGCCAATTATTCACAATAAACCACCCAATTAATGTAATTAACTTACCCATAAATTTAGAGAGATTTTTACTGATTGCTCGTCAGCCGTGTTTGGCCTGTCGATTTCCCCCTTCGTCCTGCCGGTTCCACCAAGTTCGGCCTGCCAATCTTGGGCAGACTTTTCGGCCTGTCGAACTTAAAAGTTCAGTTTGCCGAACTGTCCATAAATGTCATACATTAAAACATTCATACATCATCGCATCATAATTAAACATACATTAAAATAATCATGAACACTTGAGCACAACGATTCCATGCAGTCGTTACCTGTCATAAAACTTCACATAAAAAGTTAGTAACATTAACATCATATGTCATTACATATAACATAAATTATTAATAAAATATCATCAACGTCATTACTAACTTAACATGATTCATTACATAAAAATAGGCGAGTGTTACACTCTCGACTTCAAGACAAGCTGGTGTAAAATGTTGCCATTAGCAGAGTTTGCTTACAACAACAGTTATCAGGTGACGATTAGAATGGCACCTTATGAGGTCTTGTATGGGCGAAAATGTAGGTCGCCTATATGTTGGCATGAAGCTGGTGAGAAAAAGTTGATTGAAAGCATCGATGCTGAAAGGACTGAATTTGTTAACGAAACTTCTGAGATGATAAAGCTGATAAGAAGAAGAATAGAGACCGCTCAAAGCCGTCAGAAGAGTTATGCTGACAAGTGGAGAAGACCCTTAGAATTTGCCATTGGAGACTATGTGTTTTTGAAAGTTGCATCGATGAATGGGGTTATGAGGTTTGGGAAGAAAGGCAAATTGAATCCAAGGTTTAAGCGGATAGGCAAAGTTGCTTATCAGTTAAGGTTGCCTTCAGAAATGTCCACAATGCATGATGTGTTCCATGCTTCTATGCTCAAGAAGTATGTTCCAGACCCAACAAATGTGATTGAGCCATAGGTGATCGAGATACGTAATGACTTAAGTTATGAAGAAAAGCCAGTAGAAATACTTGATCGTAAAACCAAGACCTTGAGGAATAAAAAAATTCCATTGGTCAAAGTATTTTGGCGAAATCACCAAGTGAAAGAAGCCATATGGGAACGTGAAGATGACATGAGAACTAAGTATCCGCAATTGTTTTGAGTTTCAAGGATGAAACTCTTCTAAGGTGGGGAGAATTGTAACACCTGCCTATTTCATGTAACGAAATTATGTATGATAGTAATAACGTTAAGTGTTATCCATATTTATTTATGATATTATTGTCACTAACCATTTATCTTAAGTTTTATGACAGGTGACGATCGCGTGGAATTGATGTGCTCAAGTGTTCATGTACATTACAATGCATGTTTATTTATAATGCAATGATGACTTGAATGCTATGATGTATTGTATTTTAAGGACAGTTTGGTAGGCCAAACTTTAAAGTTCTGCAGGCCGAATAGCCTTCCAAGGATTAACAGGCCGATGATAATAATCGGTAGGCCAAACCTCATGGAATCGGCAGGTCGATGACAGCTGACGAGCAGTCAGTAGAAATCTCTCCAAATTTGTGATTGAGATGATTACGATGATTGGATGGTTTAATGTGATTAATTGAAATATTTATGGATTAATTTCCTCATTTAAGGAAATAAAAACATTTGACTTTTGATTGATTGAATGTAATTGATATGGTTTCCCTTTTTGAAGTGTTGAAATATGGTAAGATGAGATGATGATTTGACTTTCCCTTATTTCTCTCCATTCTCCACGAAAATTAGTCCAAGATTAGTCAGAAATTCCTAACATAATTAAGGGTATTGAAATATTTTTTACGTTATCCTCATTTACGTTATTTTTCTCCCTCTCTATTACTCTCTCTCTCACTTACAGTTTCTCTTACTCATTCTCTTCTCTTCACATCTTCTTTTTCTTTTCCTCTCAAATTTCTCTGTAATTATTTGTAAGAAATATTGAAATTTCTTTGGTTGAATTCGAAGGAGTTTGTGAAGAAATTTGTTTAAGGTAAGAACTTTTTTTTTTGATGTTTCTAAAATGTATTTTTCCTCCTTACTCTAATAGCCACAATTTTGTCTAGGAATCTTATTTTTCTCTGAGATTTTAGTATGATGTTCGTATTTATGTTGTGTAGTGGTCTTCCAAGTTTCAATTCATTTCAATTTTTTGAAATTAAGTTATGAATTTTCTATCCTCTACCACTCACAGTAAAATATTGTTGTTTGGTTATGATGCACGAAAATGTGGTTTGAATTCAAGGGGGTAAATGTGCTTTATTTGCTACGAAATTTGGCTAGAATGTTTATGTATATGTTAAGTTATGAACTGCAAAATTTGGTGATTATTGGATGAGTATTTTATGTGTTATGAAATTTTTATTGAGACTAGGTCAAGAAACTACTTTAACAGTGTTATTATTGGACATTTGTATTATGTGATGTTTTGTATGTTTAAATGATTTTATTGATGATGAAATAATTTTATGTTATTGTAATATATGTTAGTAAGTTTTTAGTATGAATTTTAGAGTTAAAATATATGTGTTTTAATTGTTTGAAAATGATGAATTTATGTGACTCACTGTGTAAGTTAATGGCCGATTTCATGTTTGTTATGTATGACTTGTTTTGGATACTTAATGTAATTTTTATGACTAAAGAAAAATCATGGTAATATGTTTATGTATTAACTTTACCCCTGTCAAGTGTGGTGCCTAAAGTATGTGTGAATGTTGAGTTTTTTTTAAGTCTTGAATCCATGTAAGTCAGTAAAGTGTTTTGTGTTGATGGGTGATGCTAATGCTTTAATATTGATGAAATGGTTATGAAATTTGTAATTTCATGAAAGGAAAGGATATGTGATGGAATATGCAAATAGAAGTTATTATGTGATGATGTAGTTTTATGAAAGTAAATGTTAATTGCTATTTTTATGAATGTATTACATGAACACATGATGAAGCGAGCACATCGAGACCGCGGCGTTGTCACCTACTAAGTCTACAAAGTTAAGGTTAAGTAAGCTATACAAGTAAGTACATTCTCACCTGCAACATGATATATTATAAAGGTTTGAAAATATGTTCTTGATGATATCTATGATGATTTTATAATGATTTCATTTAAAGATTTCTTAGGAAATATTTTTATGTTCTTAAAGATATGCATGTATGATGATGACGTATTTCAAAGCATGAAAGTGTATATATATGTATATATATGTATCACCTAAATAAGTATTGCACACCAATGTTATGATATGTTATAATGTCATGTTTGGTTTAGGATTAGCTACCTTTCTCCTCTCATGACGGCGCGCCTACGATGATGATTACGGTGCAACACTTGGGCCCTTAAGATAAAATGGAATAAGTTTTAATATGGTCAAAGTAATGAAAGATATGTTTCTATGAAAATGTGCTTAATGTACTATTATGAAATTGATGATGATGATGATGATGTTTATGAAATGTTTTTAAATTATGCGAAATATATGTACTTACTAAGCTTTAGCTTATTCAAGTTTATATCATGTTGCAGATAAAGGTAAGAAGGTCATGAACTAGGTGGAGGATATGAAAAGGCGTGTGAGCAAAGGACGATGAATTGTAATCGGAAGAACACCAAAGAAGCAAGTTTTATGATTAAACCTTGTTTATAATTTTGGAACATGTTATTTGATGAGTTTTTAAAGATTTCATGAACTATGTTTTAATATTTTACCTTATTAAGTATATGGTCTTTTGCTTATTGAATCTTGTCTTTATATTAAAATTTCTAATGTTTTTCTTTAAAGTCGGTCGGCCTGCCGAACAATGATGATCGGCCTACCGATCTCAGCAAAGTTTAATACCCAGTTTTGTAAAGCCTCGGGCAGCTTGTCGATAGATGAACTCCGGCCTGCCGATCCAGTTCGGCTTGCTGAAGTACTAGGTTTGGCCTGCTGAACCGAGAATGAATAATTTGTTTAAGATATTTTAAAGTTTGTTGATTGTTTTAAAAAAATTACGATGCTTCATGATAAAATATGATTTTATCAATTGTTATATTTTATTTATAAAGGATGTTTATGATCATTTAATATTTAATTGTATTATTAATAGTATGGATTAAGTTATTGAATGTTGTAAAAAAAAAATATATTTATGCATGTATCCTGGTTATGATTTCTTAATTATGCTTTCAATTAAGTTTTATTCTAACAGTTTACCTTACATAATAAGTATGTTATGGATGAATGTATGATATCTGTGATGTCCAAAATGGGGCGTTACACAAATACTCCAGTCTATATAGCTTAACTTCACGTACTAAGTGCACCATTAGAATGCCAGTGGAAAATACTTCTCAAGCATGTATAAGGTTTGAACCAACTCCAATTGCAATGACTCTAGCATAAGTGGATCAATTACCTTGAAGCATATTGAATTAAAGAACAAGCACAACTTGGTAATTGCAAATCTCACATCCTTTGTTAGAATTCCCTACAAAGCAAGTGGTTGTAATTGCTGCCTCAACACATGACAATCGTGTGTCATGCCAATAAGTTTCAAATCCTTCACTGACACCAACTTTTTAAAGTTTGAAGAATAGCCGTCTGGCACTTTCAACGAAGCAAACCATTCCCAAAGCTTTCTCTTTTTCACTCTTGATAACGTGTGCTTCGCCAGAGGTAACTAAGTACAGTTCTCTTATTTCTTGGGAAACAAATTAGGCCTAATCTCCATTTCCATGAGATCCAACCAAGCTTTTTCTCCATCCTTAGTCTTGCCTAGAATGTCAAGCAACGTGCCAACTATGGATTCACAAATGTTTTTCTCAATATGCATAACGAACAAAAAGTGTCTTCCAGTATGGAAAATAAAAAAAGATTGATCTTTTTTTGCATGGTCCATCAATTGGCTACTTGTCCTTACCTCGATTTCCCTTCCCAAACATGACTCTTATATCTTTTACCATTTCAAATATTTGTTCACTCGTCAAAGGATGAGGAAGGTTTCTTTCTTCACTGTTGCCATCAAAGGCTTTCTTTTGTTTGCGGTAACAATGATCTCTTGGCAACCATCTTCTATGACCAAGAAAAATGGTTTTCTTACCATTCCTCAACTGTTTGTGAGACGTTTCTATCATGCAAATAGGACAAGTAATAGAACTCCTCATCGAATAACCAAATAAATTGTCAGATACGGAGAAGTCGTTAATTGTCCATATCAACATTGCATGGAGTGTGAACATCTCTTCTAAGAAAGCATCTTTAGCTTTGACTCCATTTTGCTAGAACTTTTTTAGGTCATCAATTAACAATGCCATGTATACATCAATGTCATTGCCTGGTTGGTGAGGACCTAAAATCAATAAAAACAACATTAAAAACTTCCACTTCATGCACATCTTTGGAGGGAGATTGTAGTTGACAAGTATTACCATGTAGGTTCATTACATCTGTCAACAAAATGAAATGTATGTTTCTTGGATCCACACTAAAGTTGGGATAATGGCTTCAAAAGTGTTCCATTGTGGTGAATCCATAGGGTGTCTAAGTATACTATCATCCACCTATTTGTCATGATGCCATGTCAAATTCTTGGCATATTATGAGTTTTTGAATAAACGTCTCAAACGTGGTAACTATGGAATGTACCATAACACTTTCTTCGGCACTCCATTCTTACCGTCTTTTGGCTTCTTTCCTTTTTTCCACCTTGCTCGTTGACAAACCGGACAATAATTCTTGTCCTCATACTCATTCTTATAAAGAACACAATCATTTTCACAAGCATGAATTTTCTCAAAATCCATTCCCAAAGTGCTCAAAGTCTTCTTAGCTTGACACATACTAGTTAGTAATGTATTACTCTCTAGTAGAAGCCTTCTTAAAAATTCCAAAAGCTTTGTAAAACTAAAATTTGACCACCCACCAGACGCTCACAAATTCCATAATCCAACTAAAGCGGACAATTTGGTGAAATTGGTACATCCCTCATATATGGGTGTCTCGGCATCATTCATCATTGTCTCAAATAAATCCAGTTGGTGCACTAAGTGTTCATCCAAATCATTGACCATGTCAACCACATTGTCGTGATCATATCTATTGTCGTGATCATCTATATTATCCTCCACAATACACTACAACAATTTTTTGATTTTATGACCTTTAATTAATGACCATTTCTCAAAAACCATCATGGTAAGGAGAAAAAAACGTGGCGATTTATGCTCTTGGAGATGGAAATCATTGTAGAATGTGGCGGGAGTTACCCCGATGGTTTTTTAAAAAACTGTCATGGTAGCTTCGCCCTATTCCACAATGGCTTTTTAAAAAAACAGTCTTTAGACACAATTCAGAAACTCACTTCTCAAATACAAACATAGACCTGTCCAAATCAGCTGTCGCTATCCCTCTCCACCTCCACACTCTTTAACCTCAGCCCAAATTGTAAGTCTTTGTTAGAAATTGCTAAATTGTTGTTGATTTTATTGTATAATTAATCCAAAATTGATAAATAGTTGTTGATTTTGTTGTTTATTTCGTGAAACTTATATTGTGCATCATGGGTATGATTTATTTGTTTTATAATGAGTATGTGTAACTTGTTTTACGATGGGTGATGTTTTTGTTTTATGATTAGAGAATATATATAGGTGGGTATATATATAATTTGTGAAATTAATTTTAATTGAATATTTGCTATTTATTATTTTGATTTTGGACTTGCAAAATAGATAGGAAGTGGATGTGGGATTTTCGATTGTCTAGAGGGTACGTGAATGGTGTGGAAGAGTTCTTGGATTTTGCCAAAAGTCATGCCAATGGTGATAAAATTTGGTGTCCTTGTGTTCAATGTGGAAACCATAGGTTGCATCCAATTCCAATTGTTAGAAGCATTTCTTTCGAAATGGAATTATAAGTAGTTATCAAACGTGATATTTTCATGACGAGTCTAATTTCAATCCAACTTTTGTAAGTAAAGAAAGGAAGCTATTCTGGAGGATAATATGGATGATCAAGACAATATAGTTGACATGGTCAATGATTTAGAAGAACACTTCATGCACCATTCGGATTTATTTGAGACAATGATGAATAATGCTGAGACAACCATATATGAGAGGTGTATCAATTTCACTAAATTGTCTGCTTTAGTTGGATTATGGAATTTGAAAGTGTTGGGTGGGTAGTCAAATTCTAGTTTCACAAACCTATTGGAATTTTTAGGAAGGCTTCTACCAGAGAGTAATAATTACCACCTAGTATGTATGAGGCTAAATAGACTTTGAGCACTTTGGGAATGGATTATAAGAAAATTTATGCTTGTGAAAATGATTGTGTTCTCTATAGGAATGAGTATGAGGACACGAATTATTGTTTAGTTTGTCAACAAGCATGGTGGAAGATAGGAAAAGAGCCAAAAAAGGTAAGAATGGAGTGCCAAAGAAAGTGTTATGGTACATTCTATTGGTACTACATTTGAGGCATTTATTTGGAAACCCATCATGATAAACGGGTGGATGATGGTATGCTTAAACACCCGGCGGATTCACCACAATAGAAGATTTTTGAAGCTGATCATCCTAACTTTATTGCGGATCCAAGAAACATACATTTCGCTTTGTCAACGCATGGAATGAACCCATGTAGTAATATGAGTAGTAGGCATAGCATTTGGCCCATAATACATGTTAACTATAATCTCCCTCCAAAGATGTGCATGAAGTGGAAGTTTTTAATGTTGTCTTTATTGATTTCGGGTCCTCACCAACGAGGCAATGACATTAATGTATACTTGGCACCGTTAATCGATGACCTAAAAAAGTTGTAGCAAAATGGAGTTAAAGTTAGAGAAACTTACGAAAAGAGACGTTCACACTCCATGCAATGTTGATGTGGACAATTAATGACTTGGCTATATATGGCAATTTATCTGGTTAGTCAGTGAAGAGTTCTATTGGTTTTTCTATTTGCATGATGGAAACATCTCACAAATGGTTGAAGAATGGTAAGAAAACTATTTTTCTTGGTCATAGAAGATGGTTGCCTAGTGATCATCATTACCACAAACAAAAGAAAGCCTTTGATGGCAATAGTGGAGAAAGAGACCCTCCTCGTCCTTTGATAGGTGAACAAATATTTAAAATGGTAAAAGATATAAGAGTCATATTCGGGAAGAGAAAGCGAGGCAAGGACGAGCTGCCAATTGATGGACCATGGAAAAAAAATCAATCTTTTTTGATCTTCCATACTGGAAGACACTTTTTGTTCATCGTTGCTTGGACGTTATGCATATTGAGAAAAAAGTATGTATATCCATAGTCGGCATGTTGCTTGACATTCTAGGCAAGACTAAGGATGGCGAAAAAGCTCAGTTGGATCTTATGGAAATAGACATTAGGCCTAATTTGTTTCCTGAGAAAAGAGGGAACCGCACTTACTTACCTCGGATGAAGCACATGTTATCTAGAGCCGAAAAGAGAAAGCTTTGTGAATGGCTTGCTTCATTCAAAGTTTTGGATGGGTATTCATTGAACTCTAAAAAGTTGGTGTCAATGAAGGATTTGAAACTTATTGGCATGAAAACACACGATTGTCATGTGTTGACGCAGCAATTACTACCACTTGCTTTGTAGGCAATTCTAACAAAAGATGTGAGATTTGCAATTTTCAAGTTGTGCCCGTTCTCAATTCAATATACTCAAAGGTAATTGATCCACTTATGCTAGATTCATTGGAATCAGAGTTGGTGCAAACCTTATGCATGCTTGAAAAGAATTTTCCACCTGCATTTTTTGACATTATGATTCATTTAATGGTACACTTAGTACATGAAGTTAAGTTATGTTGACTAGTGTATTTGAGATGGATGTACCCATTTGAAAGGTATATGAAGGTCTTAAAGTACTATGTGAAAAATCAAAATAGGCCGGAGGGATGTATTTAGAAAGTTATGTAGCTGAAGAATCAGTTGAATTTTTCTCTAAGTACGAATCTAATGCAGACGCAATTAGGGTGCCAATGACTATAAACATTGAGGCTAGGGGACTATCTATTGGCAATCCTTGTTAGTAAATCGAGAGGAGTGGGAGCAAGCTTATCTTTATGTCTTGCACAATGATAATGAAGTGGAGCCTTTCATTGAGGTGCTCTTGAACGAATTAAAAAAAGCATACCCAAAAAGACCAAGAAACAAGAAGTGGTTGCAAGATGAATACAACCAGACCTTTCAGTTATGGATTAAAGCATACATCTAAGGCAAGTGCTCCACATCACAAGATGGAGGCGTGTCACAGGAGTTGAAGAACCTAGCTAGAGGACTGTCGTTGGTAGTTATAAGGTATACATCATATTCCATAAATGGTTACACTTTCTACACTCACTAAAGAGATGAGAAGCATCCTATGCAAAATAGCAGCATGACTCTCTGTGCCAAGGCTATGCATATTGCCTCCGTCAAGGACAAGAATTTGGTATATGGGACCATGAACTACTTTGGTTTCATTGAAGATATTTGGGAACTTGATAATGGGGGATTACGCATAGCATTTTTTAAGTGCAAGTGGGCCGACAATAACTATATTAAGAACGATAATGATGGCATCACGATGGTTGACTTTAGAAGATTAGGATACAAGAATGATCCCTTCATAATGACATCACAAGCAATCCAAGTTTTTTATACTATGGATCCCCAAGACATGGAGTTGTCCCTAGTCATCCCAACGAAGCTAAGAAAAGTTATCGACAGTGAAGAAGTTACCGAGGATTGCACAGGCATCCCTTCATTCACAAAGGGATTGCCACCGGTTGAAGAGATAGATAATTTTGAAGATGATGTTTCATACTTGATTCGTGAAGATATGGAATTGATATGTATTGCGGAACCAATAAAAAAAAGATAAGAACATGAGCATCTATAAACCAATTTATGTTAATTTATTTTTTAATTTTTCTTTAATTTCTTCATTTTTCATCTTTTTTTAAGGGTTTTGTCTATCTATCTATAGTTATGTTTGTGGTGAAAACAAAGAAAAAGTATACATTCTAGGCCATTGGATGCTTAACACACAGGCTGGCTACCTTGGGTAGAAAAGAAAATAATGTGTAAGAAATAATTTTGGCACTTTTTGTATGATGGTTTTAGTAAGAAACTGTCGTCAAAAATTATTCCATGATGGTTTTCTAAAAAAACCGTCGTGGGACAATGGGCTTCCACGACAGTTTTTGCAAAAACCGTCGTGGAATGCTATAAAAAATCACAACATTTTTATAGGCTTCCACAACGGTTTTTGCAAAACTTGTTGTGGAATGCTATAAATAAATCACAACATCTGAAATCCTGTAATAGGCTTCTACAAAAATCGTCGTGGAATGCTATAAAAATCACAGCATTTGAAATGCTGTGATAGGCTTCCATAACGGTTTTTGCAAAAACTGTCGTGGAATGTTGTAAAAATATCATAGCATTTTAAATGCTGTGATATCTTCCATGACGGTTTTTACCAAAATGATCATGGAATGCTATAAAAAAATCACAGCATTTTAAAATGCTATGATAGGCTTCCACAATGGTTTTTGCATAAACAGTCATTGAAAGCTGTAAAATTTCACGGCATTTTAAATGCTGTTAGTAGGCTTCCACGATGGTTTTTGCAAAAATTGTCATGGAAGGTTCATTTTCTCCATTTAAATTTTTGAAATGAGAGCACACCCCCCATTTTTAATCTGTGCCCTTCTCTCTTTAAAATTCCTCTCTCTCTCTCTCTAAAATCTCTTTTTTTCTCTCTCTAAAATCCCTCTCTCTCTGCCGCCATCACCTCCACCGCCGTCGCCTCTTCGCTGCCGATAAGCTCCCCCTCCCTCTCTTTCTCTCTTCTTCACCCTCCCTTTCTCTCTCCTCGCCCCACCCACGCCCCTCGCCCCACCCCGCCCCACCCACCCCCACCCTACCCCCTCACCCCCACTGCCCCCCTACCCAACCGCGTGCCCCCTCGCTCCCTACCTCTCCCCACCCACCCTCCTTCGCCCCCACCCGCCCACCCTACCCCCCCACCCCCACCGCACCCCACCTTGCCCTGCCCCCACCCCGCCCCCTTCGCCCTACCTAGCCCCCACCCTACCCCCTCTCACCCCACCTACCCCCTACCTTGCCCCACCCGCCCTTTAATCATATGTGTAATTGTGTATATATGTGAATATATGTGTAATTGTGTGAATATGTGTAATATGTGAAATTGTGTAATTGAAATTGTAAATTTGTGAATATGTGTAATTTGTGAAATTATGTAAACAAGTGAAATTGTGTAATTGAAAATGTAAACTTGCGAATACGTGTAATATGTGATTTAATATTACTATGTGTGTGTTAGTTTTTGCTTACTTTGCACAGGTACAATGTCTTGCGAGATCGATAATGACTAGTATGAGGACGAGTACGAAGAGTGCACTCCATCTTCATCGCAATATAGCAAAGGAAACCAATGTAGTAAGCCACGATGGCGAACCAAATTTGATCCAAAAGTAGACTTTTAGTGAAGGGCTACATTGATGAAAAAAATTCATCAGATAAGAAAGAAAGGTTTAAGAATTGAATTGACTTTTGATTCAAAAGGCCAACCGAAAGACGCACCCGGCCATGAAATAAGCAATTGGATCAAAGTCCTCTTAGTCGAGAGCACATTCCTATGTGGACAAAAGATTGGAGGTCTAAGGATTTGGATAAAGTAAAAGATGTGAATTGAAGAGAGATTTATGAAGTGTTCCCAGTCGAGGATTGGTATAGGAAGATGGCTTTGAAGGTTTGTGGTGAATTAGCAAAGGGGTTTAGATCTGACCTTTACGTTACCTTTGTACAACCATACCTTTCCATTTTGAAGGAGGATGAAAATGTATATAAACGACATCCTATGGTAGTGCACAACTACCCCTCCATAAATGATGACGATTGGGAAGCTTTTGTAAGGTATCGACGTTCCACCGAATTCTAACTACTATCATTAAACACAAGAAAAATAAGAGCGGAAAATGAATATTGCTCTAAGTTGGCCGAGTCAGATATAGAGAGCTCGAGCAATCATTGGTACGTTAATATCTTACTTGTATTACATGTATCAATTATTCTATCATTAGTATGTTACTAACATAGCGTAACACAGTTTGCAAAGACGGGCAAACCAACATGGGAGGAGTTATGGGTAAAATCATGCCAAGTTCCTGATGAACAGTTTAAAAATCCAAAAGTTGTAGAAATTGGGAACTTGATTGTAAGTTTATTGAACAAGAATAATTAATTTGTAATTTAATACCTATTGAAGGATCTTAAGAATAACATGGTTTGGTTGTTGTTTTACAAGATGAATACACGACGTAACAAAGTCAAGGGAGCTTCCAATCGATTGGTAACGATGACATTTTGACAAGGGCACTAGGGAAACTAAAACATTCAGGACGTGTTCGTTATCAATCAAAGTATATGAAGCAGTCTCAATACTTTGACCTCCAATTAGGTACTTCAAAATTGAATTCTTAAATGTCTAAGATGCAGATGGAGATTACAAAACTGTGAGGTCCTGTGACCGAGCTCATTTCCTAAGGACGTGCCAAGTCGACTGATGATAACATGTTATAACACAACAGCTTCAAGGATAGTTGTAACCCTCCCAATAATGTAGCAGAAGCTCCAGAAGCTCTATAAGTCTAATTGTCACCTCTTCGTTAAGAGCCCAAACAATGCAGGCTCTTTGTTGAGGATAGAATTAATGGTGGGTGTGTACTTGTTGTGCTTGGGAAGGTATGGATGGAGAGTCTTCCAACTGATACAGTTCATGGACGACTATCAAGGGAAGAAAACGTGTGCATTAGCATCACTACCATCAGAGTTAGAACAGCTGAATTGCCTGTTCTAACACTTGAAGCAACAATTCTGGGTGAAGCAGCCGGAATCTTCGTCACATGGCCAAAGAGGTTAGTGAAGTCATCACATTGACAAAGATGAGTCGAGTGCCTAGCCACGTTCCACAAGATCTAAGTGGAAAGAAACGTCGAAAAAAGAAAAGCTCTACAAAAGCACGACAATCACAACCTGAGGTAGAACAATAACAAGAACAAGAACAACCTGTTGTGAATGAGCCACTGCTTGCATTTAACTTCGTTTTAGTACCTCAAGAATTTATGTAGTTGGTTCTATACACACATTCTTTCATGCATGATGGGTCGATGATTCAATGCCCGATACCAATAAATGTCACTAGCAATGAATTGCCTATCTATGTGGGGTATGAGGACCTTTACTACTTTATCAACTTTGATAAAATTGGGGCGAACTGTATCTTGGTATACCTCGGTAATACTCCATCCTTAATTCATAATTTTTAAAATACAGGTGGATTTGTAAGGTGCTTTCAAATAATTAACTGTATTGTTTTTTATTGTAGTTTTTTGGCAGATATTGTGAACTTCAAGGCTTAGCGTAAAATTTCAGCTTCATATCTCTGGTGATTGTTTCAAGTACTGCAAGAGACCTACAGAGTGATTGTAGAGAGCACGCCATGTCACTCCTCCACCTATTAACTCAAGCATCGAAGGGGAAATTATTCTTCTTGCCATACAATGTTGGAGAACATTGGATGTTGGCACTTATTTCGCCATGGGAGGACCAATTATATTGGTTTGACCCCTTGGACACCCACCACGTGAAGATTTCTTATTAGTCACAAGATTGTAAGTATTAATGTTTTCTTATAAAATTTATTATTTTGAGTCCCACATAATTATATCATCTATTAATTCATTCAAACACGACACATTCTTAGAGCGCTTAACGATTAGAAGCTTTAAGTGAGAAGCGGTGTCACAACCGACTGAATGGAACACTATATTTCAAACATAAGTGTTCAAGACAACAAGCAAACATAGAATGTGGTTTTTTTTATTCTACGTTTCATGCAAAATATCATTACAGGTGGTATACAAGCCCTAGGAAAAAAAGAGTTTTATATACATACGGGTATACATGAAGTTAGATTAGAGCAGGTACAATTTGTAAACAGGTATGTGCTCTTTAGATAGATAGATGGAGATAGTAGATAAAAAATTACTCAAAATAGCTTAAATGTAAATGATCTTGTAAATACCTTGCTATTTCAATATACATCAAATTTTGTATGCAATTAGGGCCTTGTTGTAATGGATAACACACGGGACTAGCCATCCTATGGGAAATAAAAAATTTTTGGAGATTTTTTTTTATGCTGAAACCAATTTTCCACGACGGTTTTCAAAAAAACCATCGTGGAATCAAAAGCTTCCATGAGGCTTCCACGACCTTTTTCAGAAAAAAAACGTCGTGGAAACCTAGAAATTCCATGACGATTTTTCTAAAAACCGTTGTGGAAGCCTTAGATTCCACGATAATTTTATAAAAACCGTCATGTAATCTTAAATATTCCACGACGCTTTTTTAAAAAACCATCATGGAAGCTAAGCTTCCACGACTTCCACGACCGTTTTTTATTCCACGATGGTTTTCTTAAAAACTATCATGGAAGATGTTCCAGCCACATCCCCCTTTCCATGCCAATTTTTCTACTCCACAACAGCAAAAAACCATCGTGAAAACTCTATTTTGTACCACAACTAAAGTTTTCATGACGGTTTTTTAACCATCGTGAAATTTTTCCACCACGGTTATAAACCGTCGTGAAATCCTTAGTCTATAGTAGTGATAGCTTCCTTTTCATTGCTTACTAAAGTTGGATTGAAATTAGACTCGTCATGAAAATGCCACATTTGATAACTACATATAATTCTATTTTGAAATAAATGTCCTCTAACAATTGAAATTGGATGCAATCTATGGTTTCTACATTAAACACAAGGACACTGAATTTTATCACCATTGGCATGATTTTTAGCAAAATCCAAGAACTCTTCCACACCATTCACATATTCTCTAGACAATCGAAAATCCCACATCCCTTTCCTATCCATTTTGCAAGTATTAAATCAGAATAATAAATAGCAAATATTCAATTAAAATTAATTTCACATATTATAAACATACCAACCTATATATATTCTAATCATAAAACAAAAACATCACCCATCATAAAATAAATTACACATACCCATTATAAAACAAATAAATCAAACCCATGATGGACAATAAAATAATCACGGAATAAGCAACAAAATCAACAACAATTTACCAATTTTGGATTAATTAAACAACAAAATCAACAACAATTTATCAATTTCTAACAAAAACTTACAATTTGGAATGAGATTAAGGATTGTGGAGGCAAGAGGGACGGTGGCAGCTGTTTCAAAGGGGTCTATGTTCGTTTTGAAAGGGGAGTTTTTGATTTGTGTCTGATTGTCGAGGTGGAAAAAGGGGTTTCAATTGAGCTACCATGACCATTTTTTAAAAAAAACCGTCATGGTATTGGTGGGAGCTACCACAACAATTTTTTAAAAATCGTCGTGGTAGCTCCCACCCATACCATGACAGTTTTTGTATTTGTGAGCGTAACTCACCTTGTTTTTTTCTCTTATCACAACAGTTTTAAGAAACGGTCGTTAAATAATGGTCGTATAATCTCAAATTTATTGTAGTGTATATTCTACAATCAAAGAAAATATTCTTATTGACCAATGTCAATAATCTATTAATACCAATGTGACATAAAAATAGGGTACAACACACAAAAAACACAACTAACCATTAAAGAAATGAGACAAACACGCAAATGAATAGGGTAAAAACTACTATTAATATGAAGCAAGATCTGCTATTCTATTTTCTTGTCCCCTTGTCTATCTTCTAAATAAATTTTGATACATATATATATATAAGTAAATTGCTTATTTGCTTTTAATATTAGGTTTAAGTTGTTAAGTTTAAAAAATATGTTGATAAAATAGTAAGGGGTAGCCAAAAAAGATTAAAAAAAAATAGAAGAGAAGATTTAGACTCCTCTTAGTATAAACCCAAATCAAACAAAGCTCGAAGAGAAAAAAATTTTAAAAAAAAAGCACAAATAAAAAGGTGAAAGACCGAATGTGGGGAGAAGAACCATTAATTGCCACCAAATCAATCCATATGCACTGCACGAATAGCCGAATGCAGCCCCAAGACAACACTTCACAACAAGGAAGAAAATGTTGATGTCGTTGAGGTTGTCAACGTTGTGATTTATAGATAATGTCGATGTCGAAAGATATTCAAGGCAAAAATAGATATCTTGAGAAAACTTGTTCTTTTTTACAACTTTATACAATGCTAAAAAAAACAATATTACTTAATTTGAACCAAGTTAATAACATAAATAATACAATTTTGGTCTAATATGAGAGTTATATTAGTTACTATAAAAGAATACCATCATTTTATGTATTGATTATATTTCTAATATTATTTTACATACTCATTACAAACAAGATATAATAATATAAGTACACACAAACTTCAAGCATCTTCAATATCAAAAGGAGTTTCTAGCTTGTTGAACAGCATTATGTAGGTTCTAAAATACTACATTTGTCACGATATAATCTTTGAAAAGTGCTGAAGGAAAATATTGATGTGTCACATGTAAATTTATTGATATCTTCTTACTATTAGCTCATAAATTAGATATTGTTGATATTAACCCAATTTGAGAATTATAAGGAACATTATGTCCAAAAGAACTTTAGTTAGTTCCTAAATTTATGAGTCAAAACTCGAGGTAATAGAATCCTTGTCAACTTGACTCATTTAAGTTATGTCATCCCTTCATGTGCTCTATGAAAAACAATAATTGAAACTAGTAGACAAAAAATAGTAAAAATAGAGTACACACACTTACATGTAACATGACATATGGCATTGCATAGCAGTCACAAATTAATTATTTTAATAGTAAAAAATATTTGAAGACTAAATAAGTCTTAATAAGTACTTTTTATTTTTTAGGTTTAAAATATTAGTCATATTTTATTGAAAAATAATTTAAAAAAGTCCAGCAAAATTGGTTTATGTGCAAAAAAGAAAATGTTCCTAGCCTTTTTAGATATTTTGTGGAAATTTTCATAAACATCTTGGATTTTCATCGATACATTGATATTATGGATATTTATAGATATTATGGATATTTTACAGATACTCCGGAAGAAAAATCTTTCCCCTTATATCAAGATTTCAAAATATAGATATTATCGTAGAAATATCAATAATATCGTGAACATTTTCATCCCTGTTTCCCAGACCGTGAGATGAGTCACACCACTGGGAACAAGACCTTAACAGATCATGAAGCTGGAAGAGTGTCGCCCCTAGTATGTAGCCAAAATCAATGAGTAACCCCACATATTATGTCTCATATTCAACAATAATCGTGACTCACAAAGGCATACACCATCCTCACCACTATGTTGAACTCATGCATGAAAATACTGGTCAATTTGACAAATATCATTTTGTGGCATTGTTTTTCAATTTTTCGATTTTAAACGAAGTTTGAAAGATACCACTTAAACTAAAGACATAGTTGATCATAAAAATTTTAGGTTAAAGCTAAGCAAATATATAATATCTAAACGTATTTAACCTTTTTTAGCCAAAAAGAAAAAAAAAGTGGTTCAAACACAGTTGTAATAGTAAAAAGGTGAGGCATGGCCTAATTTACTCAAAAAATACCGGGCCGAAAGCTTGGGCGACTTCCCCAAAAGGCTGACGCCATAATGCTATTCTTTATTATGTATAGGGCCGGTGTGGTAGGAGATTTATTATTCATTCAATCAAATCGTATCTAATATAACTTTATGATACTACTCTATGCCAATGTAATTACTGATAGTTGTAAATTGTTTATTCATACAATTTTGATATGATTTTAAGGAAGAAAATGTGAATGAATACTTTATTGGGCTCAAGGGTGCTGTAACAGACTTACCTACAATTTTTTCCTGCTATTTTCATATTTGAATTTATTGTTGTAATGTATAAATTTCATTTGAATTCCGTGTATGATTGAGGGAAAAATTAAAAAAATATATTAAACTTAGGTATAGCCAAATGAGGACGAAAGTTCTTACGTCGCGAGAAAACCACGGATGTTATTGATTATTATTTTTTTTTTTGGTATCACCCCGGATAATACTGTCACATGTTTATTTTTTGTTTTAACATTTTTTTGTTAAGAATTTTGTTATATGCCAGGGCAAAAACCCATTGACTTCATTTCCAGAAAACAACAACCATTGACTTGTCGTATTACATACCGACCAACTCACGTAGGTCCATTAGTAGAATAATAATTTCGCTTTGTAACTTGCGGGGTGAGAAAACGTATAAGGACGCGGTTTGACTTGGCTTTTGTTAATTCGTTGTGATCCGAGAATCATCTGGAGTTGCTTCTAGGAAGAGGTTGCACTAGAAGAGCATGTTTGGAGAGCAGGTTAAAATTTAAAGTTAGAACTTAAATATTATAGTATGTAAAAACTTTATATTATAGTAAATTTTTACTTTTTACTGTAGTATATGAGAATATTAAACTGTAACAGTTAGAACGTTCTAGTTCCAACGGATATCCCAAACACCATCAGTATGATGGTCCTATACTCCAAGGAAATATTTCAGTTCTCCAAGATATTTAAGAGCAAACTTTTGGTTTAACTGACCAACTAGCTACTGAACTTCATTGGTGCTGCTGCCTATGACAAGTAGGTCATCTACATAAACTAAAAAAACCAATAATGTAGATGAGCCTGAAGACTTGATGAACTGTAACACCCCTGAAATTTTCAAACAAAATTAGTTATGTTAAGTTTAATTATTAAGTGTGCCAGTAAAATTTTTATTGTTAATTTTAGTCATTTGAAGATTTTATTGCATTTGTCATATTTAAAAATTTGATTTTTAGTTTTAAAATACTAAATGGTATTTTTACCCCATATTTTTCTCATGTTTACGAAAACGCCCTTGGGGCTTTTCTTTTTCTTTTTCCCTTCATTCTTCTTTCCTTCATGCTCTCTCTCTTTTTCTCTCAGCTCTCTCCCATCTCTCTCTTTCTCTCTTCACCCGATGCTCTCTCTCTCTTTCTCTCTAAACATTTTCAAACTCAAGCTCCTTGCCACTGATTTGAGGCCAAGGAACAAGTTCAAATCATCAAGTTTTTCATCCAAAAATGCCATTAAAGGTTAGTTTTCTCTTTTCTTAAAATTTCAAAGTTTTATTTTTAATTTTTCAAATTTTCTTTGATTATTGAATCTGAACTTCATTGAGCTTAGATAATGTTTAATCTAAGCTTATAGGGCTTGTTTTATCATGAATTTAAGCTTTATTAGAACAAAAATTGATTAAATCAAGTTTTTTGCATTTTACTTTGATTTTTAAATCAAAGGTGAAAATTGGTTTTAAATTTAGGGAAAATGATTTAAATTTGTTATAGTATGATTTTGTATGCTTTCTATATGATTTCCATGCTCTGGGATTGAGAAAACAGGTTTTAATTTAAATTTTTGAGCTTGGGGAGGTCGAGACTCGAAGTCTTGGGTCTCCACATTTTGCCAGTTCGATAGGCCGAACTTGACCTTTGGCATACCGGATTCAAGAAGTTCAGCAGGCCGGATTCATATCTTCTACAGACTGAATTGTGGCAGCTCGGCAAGTCGGTCTGGATGTTTGAAAGGTTGAACTGTGCAGGTTAGGTAGGCTGGTTCAGGGTGTTCGGCAGACCGACTATGAATTTGGAAAATTGTATTTTGATCCCAGTTTTCATTGTTTAATGGTTCCAAAATGTTTCAAAAAGGATTGCAATTTTGCGTTATGATTATTTTGAGTGAAAAAACACATTGATAATTAAACTGACATAATGATATTTTTTGAATGTGATTTCTGATTTTAAATGCAGTTTTTAAGCTCTTGAATATTGATTGGAGCTTACGTTGGATTTTATTTGGAGCTTACGTATTGGATTTAAATAAGGTAGGACATTCCTATTCCTTTCTTTGGTAGCCCCTTTTAAATTATTTTGGCCAAAGTTTATTTCCTAAATTTTTTCTTTTAAGAATGTTTTCATCATTGATTTTGAAGAATTGTATTTTGATATTCTTTTCGATTTCCAAAACCTGTATGGTGATATTTTATCAAGTTTCAATCAAGTGTGTATTTATTGATTTTTGTTAAGATTTCGAGATTAGTTTACGAATGATATTTTAACTTGTAACTGTTATTTTTAAATAACTTGTTTTAACTAATTATCCTACTGAGCCTTCCGCACACGTTTTTTTATTTTTTTAAAATCCTCTTCAGGTTTGAGGAGGAAGGATGGGCCCAAGATTGAAACCTGGCTCTAGGAGTAGAGATGGTATTTTTTTACTGAAACTGTTGTATGATACGTATACTGTACGATTTGTCCTGATGTTGATGTTGTTTCGTCTCTATTATTTGTATATTTTTAATTTATTTCAGAGATGATGATTTACGATGATTTTCAATGATTTTGTATAATTAATATTATGATTTACTATTTACCTACTTACCCACCTTCGTGGTAAGCATCCACATGATAGGGAATGAGAATAAGGTCTTGGCCTCACCTTCGTGGCATTCACATGATGGTGACCGCCGATGATATTATTTATTTTCGATGATATTTATTTTGAATGAGAAACCTACTTTATTTATTTATTTACTTTTTCTTTATTTACCTTGTTTATTTATTCTAATTTACCTTATTTTCATCCTCTTTACCCAAAACTACTGACCCCCTCCCCGGGGCGTCACATGAACAATGACTGATCAAACATCACAGGTTTAAATCAAAGTTAACCAAAGCAGTATGAAGTTTATCAAACCAGACTCTAGGAGTTTGTTTTAGACCATATAGTGACTTATGAAGCTTGTAAACATGTTGTGCTGGAGCAAGATCTTGAAAGCCCTCAGGTTGTTGCATATACACTTCTTCCATAGGGTTTTCATTTGGAAATGCATTATTTACATCTCGTTGTCTAACTTGATAAAATCCCTTAGCTCCTAACTGGGCCTTATACTTGCTAATGGAGCCATCAGGATTCTCTTTCACCTCCCTATGGCTTGCCTCCTAGATGGGAAAGGCACTAAAGAGCAAGTATTGTACCGAAGAAGAACAACATCCTCATCAGTCATTTCTTGCTTCCAGTAAGTGACTCCAACTGCTTCAACAATGGCACTTGGTTCCTTAGTATATATCACTACTAGAAACTTAAGATTACACAATTTAATGATTTTTTTCAAAAATCATCGTGGTAAGGAGAGGTAAACATGCAGAGAGTATAGTTCTTTAGTAAAAACCATCGTGTTAGTCATGTGGGACCTTTCACGATAGTTTTTACCAAAAATTATTGTGGTAGGTGCAATTTTATACGACAGTTTTTGCTAAAAATCATCGTGAAAGATATAGGATGGTTTTTACTAAAATCCATCATGTAAGATTCTACCTTTCATGACCGTTTTAGTAAAAACCGTTGTGTAAAATTTAAGCCTATGCCAACGCCACGGCCTTTTCCATTTATTTGAAATTTTTCTATCTTAAACACTCTCTAACTCTCATACTCCCTTCTCTCTCTAATTCATCTCCCCACCACCCAGCCACTGACAAACCTAACCCCACCACCCCCCCCCTGCCAAAACGACATCCCACCAACTTTGAGATTCTGTCGACACTCTCTCCACCCACCATCATTCGACCCAATCCCTCCTAGGGTTATTTGTCGCTGTTCATCCTCATCCCTCGACATTCCATTGACTTCATCATCGATCAACCTTGTCCATTGATGTTCCACCAACTCCACCACCATTGGCAAATTTCAAACCATGTTTCTTTTTTAAATTTTTAGTTACAACATTTTTAGTTATAGTTTTAATATTTGTTTCATTATCTAGTTTTGTTAATTTCAATTTTAATTACTTTTAATGTTATTGTTAGTTCTAAACTTAGTATTATTTGATTATTTTATTGTTTTTTAAGTTTAGTTTTAGTTTTAGTTTTAATATTAATTATATTAATTTGTTATTGTCATTTAGTATGTGTTACTTGTATTCGATGTTTGAAAGAACTTTAAACAACATTTAACAATTTGGTGTGAGAATAGGCTACTTTCTATGTGTTTATGATGTCTAAGTGTTGTTGTGATGCCCACCATATGTTGATAAAAAGCTTCTATGACTATGTATTTATGTTTATATTTTAGTTAATTAGTTTTATTTTCATTATTTTGTTTATTCTATTTATTTTTGTTTTTATTTCTTTACCTCACACATGACAACATAGGCTTAGACACCAAAAATTCATCAACTCCTATGCAAACTTGAAAAAAGCACATGACTTTACAATATAAACATATATATAATTTTTTAAAAATTTTATAGTTTAATGTAATTATATGATTATGAAATCAGGGCATTGTATTAATGGTGAAAATACGGGACTAATTATCTTATGGGAAACTAGAAATTCTTGTTATTTTTTAGGTTGAGACCAATTTTAAGAGCCTTAAAACTGTTGTTTAAGGCCTAGCTTGTACGACAGTTTTTACTAAAAACCCTCGTGTAAGTTTAGTGTTTCACGACTGTTTTTAGTGAAAACCGTCATAGTAACCTCGTCCCAAGACCCAAAAACCTTGCCAAAATAAAGATTCCATGATAGTAAAAGACTGTCATGAAAAGTCTCATTAATACCACGGCGGATGATTATACGACTGTTTTTAGCCGTCGTGAAGACATACCATGACGGTTTTAAACTGTCGCGTAATTTGCAGTTTCTACTAGTGTATAAACACCTTTAGATTGTGAACACTAACCTTAGCTCGAGTTATCATAGAATGAGTATTGCCAATTTTTGCTCGAGTTCTCCTCTAAACTATGGAACTAAAGAAGGCACAGAAGAACAATACCGGGGTTAAAGTATTAGCACATTAACCAACTGACTCATCAATGGAGGACAAAGAAACAATGGAAGAAGTTAAAGTAGATGACGAACCAGAAATAGAAGAACTAGACGAAGGAAGAGTAACGAGAGGAGGAAGAAAGACATGAGAAGAAGAAGAGGAAGGAGCAGAAAACATAGAAGATGCAGACTTAGAAGGAAAAGGAAAAGTAGACTCATCAAAAAGAACATCATGAGAAATCAACAACCTGCAAGACGAGTCTAAACATTTGTATCCTTTATGATTTAAACTGTGACAAGTGCAAGGAGTGGAACAAAATCCAAGTTTGTGGAGATTGTAAGGACGAGTATTTGGAAAGCAAGTGCAACCAAAAACTCTCAATTGAGAGTAAATAGGAGGCATTTTAAACAGGAGGTGTTTTAAATAGAACTTAAATTGGAGCTTTACCTTGAAGAATAGACAAAGGCAAATGATTAATAAGAAAAACTGTAGTCTGGAAAGCCTCATCCTAAAATCAAAAGGGTAAAGAAGCTTGAACAAGAAATGTAAGTCCTGTTTCAACAATACGTCAGTGTTATGCTCAAAAACACCGTTTTGTTCTTGTGTGTCAGGGCAGGAATTTTGGTGAAGAATGCCATTGTGTTTTAGGAAATCCGTAAACAAGCAATATTCACCACCCCAATCGGTTATTATGGCCTTAAGAGAAAGACCAAATTTTTTTTCTACAAGAGTTTTGAAGTTGAGAAACGTTTGAAAAGTTTCAGACTTAGAGCGAAGAAGATACAACCACGTAAAACAAGAGTAAGCATGCACAAAACAAACATAGTATTTGTAACCATTAGAAGAAACAACAAGAGAGGGGCCCATAAATCAGAGTGAATATGCTTATAGAGGAGTTGTGCATTCGGTATCAGAAATGGGAAAAGCAAATTCACGAATTTTACCAGAGCAAAAAGAAGAATAGAAAAAATCAGCACTTTTATTTATCTTAGGCAAATTGATTTAGCAAGAACATAATGTACAATCTTCCCCTAAAGGTATCCAAGCCTAATATTCCGAAGACTAAAAAATTAAGAAGATTTAGACATAATGGTACATACATTAGTTGAAAGTGAAGAGCTAGACGAAAAAGACTCAAAAGGAAATAAACTGGACTCAACAATAGAAAAAGAACCAGGACATGAACTAGAGCTACCGCAAGAAGTTTACTGTGTTTGGAGATTAATCTAATCAGAATCAGGCATGTAAAAACAATCTTTAAGCTTGCCCTCCAGAAGGATAGAGTGAGTAGCTTGATTCTTGACAAAACAAAACATTGGGTGAAACTCAAAGTAATAATTGTTATCAGCAGCAAACTCTTGAGAGATTTTTTGTAATTTTTGAAACATGAAGCAAACTTTTTAAGGAAAGAGACCGAGAAGGCTAAAAAGGAGAAAGAAAATCAGTGTGGCCAATGCGTTTAATAAAAAGCCCCTTTTCATTGCCCATGTGTCCTTACTCAGAACCCAAAAATTTAGATTGAGGGCCTGTGTTAGAGACATAGAAGTCAAGTGATTAGTGGCACCGAAGTTAGGATACCAATTTGAATCAATGACAGCCTCAGGAGTTGCCAAAAATTCCATGCATAGAAGAAGTTCCAAGGACAGTTGAGGGCAGACCAAAAGCAGAACCTACTTGAGCCACATTATCCTAAAGAGAAAACTACAACCTAGCTAGCCCGTGAAAGGGTTGATCAAAATGACAGTAACATTTGAGCATAGTATGTCCATGTTTACCACACAACTAGCATTGAGGTCTGTTATTAGTGTAACGACTGAAAAAATTTAGAAATTAATAAATATAATTAAATAATGATTTTCCATAATTACGATGTTAAATTCATAGGAAAATATAAGTTTATGTTCCGGTAAGAATTACGAGAAACATTTACAAGATAGCATGAAAAGTTAAGAAAATGATCGACTTTAGACAAGTCAGTACATTTTCAACAATTCAAGTGAAATTTTGGACCAATAGCTAAGTATTGGATTAATTATTTCTTATAGAATTTATGAATTTAAGGGAAGGGTTTTTTTGACAAACCTAAAAACTTAACCTGGAAATTCAACATAAATTTCCACGATTTTATAATTAAAGTAAATGCTAATAAGCGTTACAAGAATATTGTTCGGAAACAGTTTAAGATTAAGAGACCATTCATCTTAAAGTTAAAGATGAATGGAGTTCATCAACAAGGGACCTTAGATAAAATATATTAGAATTTTAAGTATGAGTACTGCATTAAAGGTGTACAGATAGACACTTTAATGCAGTTAAACGAAATTAGTAAGCTTTTATTTAATTTAAAGATTTTTTCAATAGTGAAATCTAGGAACTAATGTTACAAGCACTAAGAACTTAACCGATATTAGTAATGGCCAAGAAAATCCTATAACTAAATAATTTAATTTATATAGTTAAGTTAAGAATATTCCTTAATAACAACGTGTTTGATTTTTATGACTAAAAGATTTATGAAATTAATTCTATAGTAAATTTTAAAGTGAAATTTATTAATTTTTATGATTAAATCAATTTGGTTGATAAATTCTTACCATAATTTAAGGTAGAAGAAATTTTACTCCATAAATAACTTGAAAATTTTGATTACAAGAATTTCCAAACATAATATGATGTTAACAATATACTGAGAAACACTTTAACGGCCAACAAATCTTTAATTGCCAATTAATTAAAAATCGAAGTTACACGAGTAGCAATTTTGGTAGAAAAATGCTATCCAAGCTTTGGAATTGACATTGTCGAAAACTATATCATTACCAGACTAGATACAGAGAAAGTCATGTTCAGATTTTTATTAAGTCTAGAAATAATTTTTAGACTAAAAACAATTTAATATCGATACATGATTAAAGTGTATATCGATATTGGTGTAGACAGTGATTAGTGTAAGTCATTCCTCGGCAGTATAAATTTCATCTGTTTAATGGGAATCTTTAAGATAAGATCAAGTACAAGATATGACTATTTGAATAACCTTGATGTGATAATGTCCTTGATGGCATTATAGGATGCTAATCCCTTAATCTTTGGCTTCAAGAATGGTGCCAATAATAGGGAGGATTAAGACAAAATTTTAGTTACATTAGGCTTGATTTAGAGCCTAATTAAAACTAGGATAGGTGGAGACATTAATTAGTGTTAAATCTATAAATAGAAGTGCCTTCATCAGGCCACCACATTTGCTTCATGTTCTCCTCTTCCTCTCTTTCTCAAAACTGTTTCTCCTTAAGGCTACTATCCAAAATTTTTCTCCCATTTTCTCACCATAAATCCTTAGCCAAAATTAAGAAGAAGAAGGATGAGAAATTAAATCTCTTAAAGAAATCATCAAGGGTGATTTCTAAACCTTTCTTCTTCTTCATTTTCTTAGTTGGAACAAAGTTTGTATTTTTATTAAGTTAGTTTATGATTAGTGACCAAACCAAGAAGAAAAAGGAGGAGGAACTAGTCTCCTTAAGAATGATTTAAAGAGTGGTTCTTCAATAGTAAAAATCTTAAACTTTTCTTCTTTAATATCTTAGTTTGATTTAAAGTTTGTTATTTTATAAGTTAATTTATGATTTGGTCACGAAATAGCATGTAATAATCCCAATGCGTATTACTTAGTATGGTTTTACAAGTCTATTATTTTAAAAAGTTTAGATTATGCATGTTTAGTCTAGATTAGTATGTTTTTGTGTTGTGGAAAATTTTTTTTTTACAAACTTTGATCACAAAAATAGAAGCCTTAAAGTCCAATTTCAAACCTTTTTCTAAACACAAAACTTTTAGATTTACATGTTTTGAACAGAACACCATGATTGTGAAAAAGCTAGTCTTGACTCTAAGGTTTCCGAGCAATTTTTCAAAACTACCCAAAGTTGCCAAAACTATTTTTTTCTTGGGTTATCCAAAACTATTTTTCGATGGCTGCCATTGTTTTGGCTGGTTCGAGCTGTTTTGGGTCCAAATCATAATTTTTTTTGAACACAAAAGTCAGACAGACAACATCTATTAAAAAAAATTTCAAATACTACTTCTAAAATACAGCTATGGATAGTTTTCTGAAACTAGCCAAAAAACCGTACAATGGGGCTACCATAGTTTTCAAGCTTTCAGGCTATTTTGAGGCCAAATTATAATTTTCACAAAACACGAAAGCTTTAGATCTCATCGAAATGAGGAACTTTTGTAAAGAAAAAATTTGAAATTATGCCTCTATAATACAGTTATGAGCAGTTAAAGATGAATATCAGTTTTAAACACTAAAAAGTAGTTTTTGTTTTCATTCAAAATGACCTCTGAAAAGTCCTATTTGTAATTTTTGCAATACACAAAAGTTTTAGTTTTCAACAAAACAAAGAAATTTCATGAAGAAAGTTTTGTAAGAATCTGTCTCTAAACTGAACTTTAAATTGATTGATAAAAATATTCAAAACTTTTTAGTCAGTAAATTTTGTAAAAAAATCACCAAAAACGGATATGCTAAAGACAGTAAAATGGTTATAAAAATGAAAGTTTTAAACTTTGTCAAATAACTAAGAAACTTTCATGAAAAAAAATTAAAAGAAAAAGACTATCGTTAACATATGTTATTATGGAAACTTTTAAAACTAATAGGAAAGTACCTCTCAATACTAGTTTTACAAACAAACGCCCGTTTAGCAAAATGATTCTATTTTACGACTAACAAAGAAATTGTATTACTCGAAAAACTATATAAGTCTATAGTTTACAATTTTACCAAATTTTGACGTTATTTTAAAATTGTGATTTGTAATATGAAACTTTAGTTAAAATGAATATAGTTTTTCCATAAACTTTATCAGTTTTCAAATGAATATTTGAAAGGATTTTATAAAAGCCAAATATACTGGACCCTTAGAATTATGACGCTAGACATGGGCTCAACACCCATACTACTTCAAGAGTCCTCTCAGGTCAAAGTTTCAATGATATACTATATGGAATACCTTAGTAATGATTTTAGGCTTAGTAGGCCTTAACCCAATTACGAGCCCAATAAATGATGTAAGAAAAATGTTCTTTAAAATTTAGTTTATGAACCCTAAAGTTATGCAATTATTAAATTAGTTAACTGAAATTATTTAGATTTAATTAATGATAAGATAATTAATTAATTTATCAACCTTAGCATGAGTAGGCAATTAAAGAAAACTGAAATTATGAGCATTTAATTAATTAATTCTTATTATAGAAATAGTGATTCTTATGATCCTTTGATAAGGAAAACTAAAATTATGAGGATTTCACTAATTAAGCCTTGTAATAAAAATAATCATTTTTATGATTTTTTGATAAGGAAAACTAAAATTATGAGGATTTAATTAATTAATCCTTGTAATAGAAATAGTGATTTTTACAATCCTTTGGTGAGGGAAAAATACATCCTAGGAAAGGATTAAAATCCTTATGATTATGTTAAGATTTGAATAACATAAGATAAGTTATTCTTGCACTCTCAATAGATGTTTCAATACCATTTATCCATAGAGGATAGAACCCTACTTCGGAAAATATGTAGGTAACAATTTCATCTATAATATCAATAGTTTTCAAATAAAATGTTTTTACATGATTTATAAAATTATGAAACACATGATTAGTGTTATGCCCTGCCATATTTTGTTAGGTTGGTAACATATAAAAATGCATATATTCATGAGTTTGAAATAATTTATTTAATATTTTATTTGTTATTAAAACCTCTAATTAAGCATTTTTGCTTCTCTTTGGTATTTTGTGTGTTTTCAACAAAATATGTTTAATTCTATGTTTTTATTGTTTAATTATATTTTTGGTAATTTTTAAAAGCATTTTTTAAGTGTCAATTATTTTAATATATAACCGTAAGTCTAAGTAAAGTTTTGTTTTTATTTTAAAGTATGTTTTTAGTTTTAAGTTAAGATTTGTGTTAGATAAGTATCCAATAATATTTACTTATTTTTAGTATTTTTGTCTTGTAAAATAATTATTTTTGTTGGGTTTATTTGCAAGGATTGGTGGAATAGAAGCAAAACTAAAAGAAAAGTGCAAAGAATTGTTGAATTCATGCCAAAGAATTAATTTTTGGAAGTTTTGAGTAACAACTTTTGAGCCATCAGAAGTAAAGCGAAGCTGCGAGATAGCTACCAAGCCGCCAACACCCTCAGTGCGCCTGGAGTCGCACGGAGCCGAGCTGATGAGCCGAGCCTGATCCCATTGCCCACTCTTGCATCCCACGCTATGCTTGCCCAGCGCACTCATGCTGCTCCGCGCTATTCACGCACGCGTCATGCGTTGTCCAAGGCAGAGAGTTTCAACATTTCTTCTTCTGAGTACACCACATGAAGTTCGAGAACGCATGTTAAAAAAAAATAAATGAAGAAAAGAATCCAATAGGGCAATTGCAATCAATTGCACTTCTAGGTGTGCAAATTCTTCTCCAAATTTCTTGAAGCTGTGGTAAAAGTGCAATGCAGTTATCAAACAATAAAGAAAAAAAAAAAAAAAAAGAATCAAAAGTAGTTGCATTATCAATGTTCGTCACCCGAGGAAAAAGATAAAGGAGAAAACAATAATAAAAAAATACACATCTTCAGATCAATTTGGATTAATTCAGCTGAATTATTCACCAACTCTTAGAATTGCGGTGCCGTCGTCGTCTTTTGTATGTAAATAATTCTGAAAAAATCACAAATTTGCCTATAAAATGACAGCATCTCTTCAGTTCAAGGGCATCCTTTAATCAGTTTTTCTATCTACTTTTTATTCACAAAGTCAATAAACACTCTTGGAAGAAAAATAGAGTGGATATAGAGCAAGAAGGATGAATCTAATGACCTTTGTGTAGCAAATTTTTGGAGATCATCACAATTTTTCAAATACCACCAATCTTTTGAACTGTAAATGTTGTTAGTTTCTATGTTTTTTTTATTATTTTGAATTATGTCTAACTACATTTATTTTTAGTTAAAGGTGATTTCAAAACCTTGGACAAGATTATGTAGCTGTTTGTATGAATTATTTTCCAAGTTTTCAATTTGAGATTGTTTATATTTCACTATAATTAATGTTTATGGTTATTTTCTTATAAAATTTAGGTGCACAACTTAATGAGACTAGAAAATCACCTAACGCTACGTCAAAAATCTAGATCTGTAATTGTCTTGTATTTTTCACCAATAGTAGCAATTTATGATCTATGATTACGGGAGGCTTTTGGTTGATTTTATGATGTGAAACATAATCTAAGTTGAATAAACTAAGCTTATGAGTTTATTGCTTAGATTAACCTATCTTTTTCAACTTAATACTTCCGTTATATTAAATCTACAGAGCTTATTCTTGGTTATTTGATGGAAAGAAATTTAGTAAAAAGCTTGTTTTGCTAAACTACAAAGTGAGAAAAGACCGGGATAGCAGAGGTTGTTGCTATTTATGATTGTTAATTTCAACAGAAAAATTGAAAATAATTCTATGACTACTGTAAAATGATTGTCTAATGGTGGAAAATGAACCTTTAACTAATTTTTTTATTTTTGTTTACCAATTCTTGAATTTTGTTATAATTTTACTTATTTGCATTTGTTATTTTGATTTGAATTTTGAATTTAAATTTTGTTAACTAAATTTTGCTATTGTAATTTTCTTTTCTTGTTTAATTTTTTCCTTTTTTATTCACAATTTAATTTTCATGTATTTTGTATTTTAATTTTATTATTTCATTAGTTTAAAGTAATTTAATTATTAAAATCAAAACCCTCCCCTTTTTTAATGTGGCAAAAAATAAATATAAAAAATAAAAATAAAAAATATAGAGAGTGAAAATTAATAACAGATTAATTAAAATCAATACTCATGAGAACAATACTTAACTCATCATTTATATTACTTGATATGACCACATATACTTACATGTATAAGAACCAATGCATCAAGTTTTTGGCGTCGTTGTAAGGGAATTGAATTTTCAATTAATTTGTTATTAATTTTTCTTTTTTAGTTATTATCAATTTTTATTTTTTGTTCATTTTTGTTTTTAGATTTGCACATGCCTGAATGTCCATTAAAGAGTTTGAGGAAAAGATTCCTAAGAGTCAAACACTACTTAGAAACAACAAACATCACGCAACCGCTTCCAACTTCTTCGCCGCCTTCGTCATCCTTATGCACTTCATTTACCCTACCAAATGAGTTCAATCAAGTAGTACACATCGATCTACCATCATCTAGTGATTCCTCTGAACACTCGGACCAATAGGAATAAGAAGAGATGGAGGTGAACAACTGCACACTCAAATAGTTGGCGGCACCATCTTAGACCAGCAACCACTTTGCATTCAATATCCCAACCTAGAGGCTGCTTTTGAACTCAAGTCATGATTAATCCACCTCTTGCCAACATTCTATGGTTTTGCGGGAGAAGACCCACATAAGCATCTCAAAGAATTTTATGTGGTATGCTTAATTATGAGACCAACAGAACTTTCTAAAGAGTAGACTAAACTAAGGGCCTTTCCTTTCTCTTTGGCGGACTCCACTAAGGAATGACTTTAGTATCTGCCATCTGGCTCTATCACAACATGGATTGAGATTAATAAACTCTTTCTGAAGAAGTACTTCCCTACATCGAAAGCTGCAACCATCCGAAAAGAAATAAGCAGCAGCCTAGAATACAGTGGAGAGTCCTTTTATGAGTATTCGAAACGATTCAAAAAGCTATGTGCAAGTTGCCCTCATCACCAAATTAGTGAGCAACTCCTTATCCAATACTCCTATGAAGGACTCCTATTGATGGACAAAAGCATGATCGATGTTGCAAGTGGAGGAACACAAGGTGACAAGACTCTAGAAGTCACAAGAACTCTAATTTCAAACATGGTGTCAAACTCTCAATAGTTTAGCCATAGACGTGAACCACCACGACCGCCACCAAAGAAAGCAAACGAGGTCAGTAATTCTTCTACTATTGAACAACAACTTGCACAACTTGCCTCTTTCGTTCAACAAATGTCTTTAGAAAGTGTTCAGTAAGTAAAGATGTGTGGGATATGTTCTATTACGGGACATCCTACCAATATGTGCCCAACCTTGCAAGATGGTAACATAGAACAAGCCAATGTCACTAGTGGATTCCTGGGACTACCAAGGAAGTATGGTCCCTTCTCTAATACTTACAATGAAGGATGGAAGGGTCATCCCAATTTCAGTTTTAGGAGAACATGACAACAAACAATGTTGAATTCCATGATCAACCAACCAAGGCCGTAACAACCATATCAAGTCCGACCACAACAACTGACTCCACAAAATTCAAGTCCATCCTTAGAAGATCTTGTTAAAGCCCTTGCAACCAACATTATACAGTTTTAACAAGACACTAGAGCAAGCATTCATAATTTAGAGACTCAAGTTGGTCAATTGGCTAGTATTGTGAGCCAATAGGAGGCACAAAATTTGGGGAAATTATTGTCCCAAACCATTGTAAATCCAAGGGAAAATACTTATGTGATGATGTTGAAGAGTAGGAAACAAACCGAGGGACCTTTAAGCCTGCCACAAAAGGAGTCACTTGAGGATAAAGACAACAACAACAAAGCAAACACACAACAAGGGGATGTCAGTCCCTACAGTAAAAATACATCATCCTCTGACATACGTACCAAAACTCTCATTTTATCTTATGTCACTCCTCCCCTTTCTTCTAGCAAGTTTTGGTAAAATCTAAGAAAAAGGAACAAGAGAAGGAAATCTTAGAGACATTTGCAAGGTAGCAGTAAACATACCTCTCGCCCCTATATGCTAAATTTCTCAAAGAATTGTACACCATAAAACACAAGCTCAAAGGAAATGAAAGAGTAAGTGTGAGTGAGAATGCATTGGCAGTGCTACAAAAGAAGATCCCACCTAAATGCAAGGACCTAGGCATCTTTACCATTCTATACACCATTGAAAACACTATGTTTGAGAAAGCAATATAAGATTTAGGAGCATCTATAAATGTTATGCCGTGTTCTATTTATGCTTCTTTGAATCTTGGCCCACCAAAGGAAACCTGTGTTATTATATAACTCGCCGATCGTTCTAATGCCTATTCTATTGGAAACAATATGCAGTAGAAGTTTAAAATGTTTATGTCAAAGTCTTTTACAAATAACAAGTTTGACATGCTAAGTACATAAATTAATAACAGATCTTATGCGTATCTTTTGTAAATGGAAGATAGCAGAAAAGTCTAACTTGAGAATAACCTTCCAAAAGAGCCTCAACCAACTAGTCTTTCTTACTATTCTCTATCCACGATAAGAGTGCGCATGGTCGCACGTCGTACAAGTTCGCCTCCCATGACTCTTCTTCCAACCACTTGAGAAAATTAGGAGTTAACATTCTAGATGTTGAACAATAGCTCTCTAGGAGTTTCAAAATTTCTCTCACTAGAAAACTCACTCTATATTTCTAAAATGATCTGACAAACAATGAAAATAGTTCCCTATATATAGTGGCTATATCTAGGGTTAGTCTTTATAAGATTTGACATCAAAATTCGAGTTTGGATTAGTTTTTAAAATGTGTTTTCATCTTATCTAGGCATGGTCGACTGCGCCTTTATATCACGGTCAACCGTGGCATCGCAGTCTAGAAGTTTGATCGAATTTGAACTCCTTAGATTTATATACCTCGTCCAATCTTAACCAATTGGATAAATCCTACCTTATTTGACTTGGCTACCCTTTATAGAGCCTCAATTTTATTTCAAATGACCCAATAAGAAATTATCTTATTAAACTAGTCATATATTGATAACCTATACAAATAAAATATATCCAAATAATTTAATATGTTTATCTTGAATTAGTTCACAAAATTAATTCAAACAATAAACCAATCATAAATTATTAAACCTAATCAATTCAAATTTTAGTCAGTCTAATGATTAACATAAGTCACTAATATGTAGGAAAAACATGTCGTATCGTTACAAAAATTATTATAAGCTAGCAAAGGGGACCTGATAGATATATATAAATCAAGCTTCTATAATTATAAAATAACATATCCAATATACATATATTTTATAATTATCAAATCTAATGCTACTCCACTAAAAGTTTAGAATTATACTCTCGAACTATATAATATTACAAATCTCTAATAACCTAATCGTCCATGACATATCATAACATGTAATATCACCATAGGATATTCATAATCGGCTTAAGGATAAATTTCATTTTACCTTCTTGATTATTTTTATCGTATGTTTGATTATCTCACCATTAGAATAATTACTATTCATAAATAGTCTACCATTTGGTTACACCTATGTATCCAAATGGTTGAGCACTCTAGTCTTCCAATTATAGGATAATGCCTATAAGAGAATATCATTAACTCTACAAAAGAGATATGGATTCTATATCTATGAATAACGAGTCTACGTTAATTAAGAGTCATGTCTCTAACGTACCGGTATGTGTACCATCATTAAATTAGGATGTTACTTCTTAGTATATCAAAAGATACAAGTCAAGAATATATTCCTATTGTACATTTTAGGATTAAGACATAACATACTACTACATATTGTATATTTCACAATGGTTTAAAACTGTTGTGGAAAAATTTTGCGATGGTTAAAAAACCGTTGTGAAAACCTTAGTCGTGATACAAAATGGGGGAATGGGAGCACATCTTCCACGATAGTTTTTGAAAAAAACCGTCCGTCGTGGAAGAAGAAGTTTCCACGATGGTTTTTTAGAAAACTATCATGGAAATTTAATATTCCATGACGATTTTTTGTAAAACCATCATGGAATAAATGTCTACCACCATAGATTCCATGACGGTTTTTTAGAAAACTATCATGGAAAATTGGTATTGCCCAAAAAAAATTGACAAAATTTGTTATTTCCCATGTGATGGCCAGTCACGTATAATATCCATTACAACATGGGCCTGATTGCATACAAAAATTGATGTATATTGGGATTATAAGGTATTTACTAGATCATTTACATTTGAGTTATTTTGAGCAATTGTTTATCTACTATCTCTATCTATCTAAAAGTGATATACCTATTTACAAATGGTACCTACTCTAATCTAACTTAATTTATATCCGTATGTATATAAGAATCTTTTTTTCCTAGGGCTTGTATATCACTAGTAATTATATCTCGCATGAAACGTAGAATAAAAAAACAACATTCTACGTTTCCTTGTTGTCTTGGACACTTATGTTTGGAATATAGCATTTCGTTTGGTCGGTTTATGACATCGCTTCCCGCTTGAAGCTTCCAATTGTTAAACACCCTAACAATGTGTCATGATTGAATGAATTAATAGACAATACAATTATGTAAAGCTTAAAACAATTAATTTTATAAGAGAACATTAATACTTACAATCTCGTGACTAATACAAAATCATCACATAGTGGGTGCCCGAGAGATCAAACCAATATATTTGGTCCTCCCATGGCGAAATAAGTGCTAATCTCCAATGTTCTCTAATATTGTATGGTAGGAAGAATAATCCCCCTTGATGTTTGAACTAATAGGTGGAGGAGTGACATGACACGCTCTCTATGATCACTCTGTAGGTCTCTTGTAGCACTTGAAGCAATTGCTGGAGATATAAAGCCAAAATTTTGTGCCAACCATTGAAGCTCACAATTTTCCACCAAAAAAATACAGTCAATTACTTGAAAGCACCGCACAACTCTACCTATATTTTAAAATTTACGAATTAAGGCTAGAGTTATTACCTGAGGTATACCAAGATATAGTTAGCCCTGATTTGATCAAAGGTCATGAAGTAATAAACGTCTTCATACCCCACATAGATAGGCAATTCATTGCCAATGACATTTACTGGTTCGAGCACTGAAGCATCAACCCATCATGCTTGAAAAAATGTGCAGATAAAGCCAACTACATAAATTCTAGAGGTATTAAGGCGAAGTTAAATGTAGGCAGTGGCTCATTTGCAAGAGGTTGCTCTTATTCTTGTTCTACCTTGGGTTGTGATTATCTTGCTTTTGTAGAGCTTTTCTTTTTTGGCATTTCTTTCCGCTTAGATCTTATGGAACGTGGCTAGGCACTTAACTCCTCTTTGTCATTGTGATGACTTCAACTAACTCTTTGGCCAAGCGACAAAGCTTTCGGTAGCTTCACCTACAGTTGCTACTTTGAATGTTGGAATCGGCAATTCAACTATTCCAACTCTAATGGTAGTGATGCTAACGTGCACGTTTTCTTCCCCTAATGGTCTTCCATGGAATCTATCAGTAGAAAGACTCTCCATCCACGCCTTCCCAAGCATAACAAGTGCACACCTACCATTAATTCTATCCTCAACAAAGAGCCTGCATTCTTGACCTTGTTTGGGCTCTTGGTGATAGGTGATAATTAGACTTCTGGAGCTTGTGGAGCTCTGCTACATTATCAGGAGGGTTACAACTAGCCTTCAAGCTATTGCATTGTGAGATGCTATCATTCATTGACCTAGCACATCCTTAGGAAATGAGCTCAGTCATAAGACATCATAGTTTTGCAATCTCCATCTGTATCTTTGACATTTGGGAATTCAATTTCAAACTTGATTAGAGGTCAAAGTATTGAGACTGCTTCACATACTTCGATTGACTGTAAACACAGCCTGAATGTTTTGGTTTCCATAGCGCCCTCATCGGTATATCATCGTTACCAATAGATTGAAAGCTCCCTTGACTTTGTTACATCGTGTATTCATCTTGTAAAACAACAACAA
The DNA here is from genome assembly GCA_025403435.1 of Artocarpus heterophyllus. NCBI lineage: Eukaryota > Viridiplantae > Streptophyta > Magnoliopsida > Rosales > Moraceae > Artocarpus > Artocarpus heterophyllus. Next base: position 13,256,722 of record CM046332.1, on the reverse strand, counting down.
AACCAAGTTATTCTTAAAATCCTTCAACAGGTATTAAATTACAAGTTAATAGTTTGTGTTTAATACACGTACAATCAAGTTTCTAATTTCTGCTACTCTTGGATTTTTAAACTATCCAGTGAAAGCTTGACGTGATTTTACCAACAACTCCTCCTGTGTTGGTAGCATGCCCGTCTTAGCTAACTGTGTTATGCTATGTTAGTAACATATTAATGATAGAATAATTGATATATGTAATACGAGTAAGATATTAACATACCAATGATAACTCGAGCTCTCTATATCCAACTTGACCAACCATAGAGCAGTGTTCTTTTTTGCTCTTATTTTTCTTGCATTTGATGAGAGCAGTTGGAATTCGACGGAACGTTGATACCTTACAAAGCTTCCCAATCGTTATCGTTTATGGAGGGGGTAGTAGTGTACTACCTTAGGAGGCCGCTTATATACATTTTCATCCTCCTCTAAAAGGGAAAGGTTTGGCTATATGAAGATAACACAGACGTCCAATCTAAACCCTTTTGCTAATTTGCCATAAACCTTCAAAGCCTTTTTCCTATACCAATCCTCGATTGTGAAAGCTTCGTAAATCTCTCCAAATCACATATTTATTTGTTCCAAATCCTTAGACCTCCAATCTTTAATCCATATAGGAACATGTTCCCAACTATGGACTCCAATCTAACTGCTTAATTCATGGCTCAGTGTGCCTTTCGGTTGGCCTTTTGAATCAAAGGTCACTTCTATTCTTAAGCCTTTCTTTTTCATCCGATGAACCTTTTTCATCAAAGTAGCTCCTCGCTCAAAGTCTACTTTGGGATTAAATTTGGTTCACCTATATGGCTTACTATGTTGTTTCCCCTTGCTATATTGAAAGGAAGATATAGTGCACTCTTCGTACTCCTCCGCATATTGGTCACTATCGATCTCGCGAGACATTTTACCTGTTCAAAGTAGGCAAAAATTAACACACACATACTAATATTATTACAATCTTACCATAAAAAAACACATATTCAAACAATTTCACATATAAAAAATTTTACAATGAAATAATATCACAATTTTACATCTTGACATATTCACAATTTCACAATTTTAATTACACATATTCAATTTACAATTTCAATTACACAATTTTACATATTCCTGTAATTTCACATATTAATACAAATATTAACATATTACACATATTCAAACAATTTCACATATTTTCATAATTTCACTATTAAATAATATCACAATTTTACATCTTCACATATTCACAATTTCAGAAATTCAATTACACATATTCATAATTTTACAATTTCAATTACACAATTTCACATATTCACATAATTTCACATATTAATACACATATTAACATATTACACATATTTAAACAATTTCACATATTCACATAATTTCATTATTAAATAATGTCACAATTTTACATCTTCTCATATTCACAATTTCACAATTTCAATTACAAATATTCATAATTTTACAATTTCAATTACACAATTTCACATATTCACATAATTTCACATAATTATACACTTATTAACATATTACACATATTCAAACAAGTTCACATATTCACATAATATCACAAATTAAACAATTTCAATTCAACAATTTTACAATTTCACAATTAAAAACATAGAAATAAAATTTAGGGACGAAGAAGGGGGCGGGTGGTGGCGAACGAGGTAGGGGGTAGGCTGGGGTAGGGACGGGGGCAACGTGTGGGGTCAGGGTGGTGGGTGGGGTGGAGGGGAGGGGGAAGGGGTGGGGGCAGGGGGAAAGAGGAGAGAGAGAGGGAAAGGGGAAGAAGAGAGAGAGAGGGGAAGGGAAGGGGCAGGCGGGGTAGAGGGGGACGGGGGGAGGGAGAAATGGCGAAAGGGGGGTGGGGTGGCCGCATGTTGGGGAGGGGGAAGAGGCAAGAGAGAGGGGAGGATGGTAGGGGGAAGAGAAAGAGGAGAGAGAGAGGGGAGGATGGTAGGGGGACGGGAAGAGGAGAGAGAGGAGAGAGGGAAGAGGAGAGAGAGGACGTGGGGGGTCTTATTGAAGCAACAGCGAAGGTAGTGGCAGGGCGACAACAGGAGAGAAAGAGAGCTTTTAAAGAGAGAGAGAGGAGTTTGAATGTCACAGGTTTTAAATGGCTACGGTCACGTGATATTCAAAAGTTTAAAGCCCTAATGGGCCTTTTATGATGGTTTTTTAAAAAACTGTCATATAATGTCTTACCTTACACGATGGTTTTTTAAAAAATCATCATGTAAGGTAAAGCTTACATGACAGTTTTTAAGGAAACCATCATATGAGGTAGGTTTTTTGCACCAATTTTTCACAACGGTTTCCAGCTTACATGGCAATTTTTAAGGAAACCATTGTGTGAGATAGGTGTTTTGCACCAATTTTTCATGACGGTTTCTATGGAAACCATCATGGAATTTTTTTTACGACTGTTTCTCAAGAAAACCGTCATAAAAAAAGGGTCAAAATTACAACGTACATATGTTTTTCTCTTCTGTCTAGGGTGGCCAGCCCATGTGTTAAGCATCCAATAGCTTAGAATGTTTACTTTTTCCTATTTTCATCACAAATATAGCTATAAATAGATATCCAAAACCCCTAAAAAAGGTGAAAAACTAAACAAAGAAATATATATATATTAAATAAATTAATATTTTTTTCTCTTTTTTTGTCATTGGTTCCTCAATACATATCCATTCCACATCTTCACATAGCAAGTGCAAAACATCATCTTCAAATTTATCTATCTCTGTAATCGGTGGCAATCCCTTTATAAATAAAGGGATGCCCGTGCAATCCTCGGCAACTTCTTCACTGTCGATAACTACTCTTGGCTTTATTGAGACAACTAGAGACAATTCCATGTCTTGGATCCGTAGTATAAAACTTGGATTGCTTGTGATGTCATAATGAAGGGATCATTCTTGTATCACAATCTTCTAAAGTCCACCACCGTGATGCAGTCATTATCGTTCTTAACATAGTTATTGTCGGCCCACTTACACTTAAAAAGTGCTATGCGCAATCCCCCATAATCAAGTTCCCAAATATCTTCAATGAAACCAAAGTAGTTCATGGTCTTGTATACCGGATTCTTGTCCTTGGCGGAGGCAACATGCATAGCCTCGGCACAGAGAGTCACACTGCTATTTTGGACAGGATGCTTTGCATCTTTTTCGCGAGTGTAGAAAGTGTAACCATTTATGGAATATGACATATATCTTGTACCTACCGATGACGGTCATCTACCTAGGTTCTTTAAGTCTTGTGACATACCTCCATCTTGTGATATGGAGCATTTGCCATAGATGTATGCTCTAATCCATAACCGAAAGGTCCGGTTATCTTCATCTTGCAACGACTTCTCATTTCTTGCTCTTTCTAGGTTTGCTTTTTTTAATTCATTCATGTGCACCTCAATGAAAGGCTCCACTTCATTAGCATTGTGCAAGACATAAAGGTAAGCTTGCTCCCACTCCTCTTGATTTACTAAGGAATGATTGCTAGTAGATCATCCCCTAGCCACAATGTTTATAATCTTTGGCACCCTAATTGCTTCCACATTAGACAAGTACTTGGAGCAAAATTCAACCGATTCCTCAACTATGTAAATTTCTATAATACATCCCTTTGGCCTATTTTGATTCTTCATATAATCCTTCAAAACCTTCATATATCTTTCAAATGGGGACATCCATCTCAAATACATCGGTTTGCATAACTTAACTTTATGTACTAAGTACACCATTAGATGAATCAAGATGGTAAAATACCAGTGGAAAATACTTCTCAAGCCTGCATAACATTTGCACCAACTCCGATTGCAGTGAATCTAACATAAATGGAATAATTACCTTGGAGCATATAGAATTGAATAATGAACACAACTTGGTAATTACAAATCTTACATCCTTTATTATAATTTCCCGCAAAGCAAGTGGTAGTACTTTTTGTATCAACACATGACAATCCTTCAGCAACACCAACTTTTAAAGTTTGAAGAATATTTGTCTGGTGCTATCCATGAAGCAAGCCATTCACAAAGCTTTCTCTTTTCCACTCTTGATAACGTGTGCTTCACCAGAGGTAAGTAAGTGCGGTTCCCTCTTTTCTCGGGAAAAAAATTAGGCCTAATCTCCAATTCCATGAGATCCAACCGAGCTTTTTCACCATCCTTAGTCTTGCCTAGAATGTCAAGCAATGTGCTAACTATGGATTCACAAATTTTTTTCTCAATATGTATAACATCCAAACAATGACGAACAAAAAGTGTCTTCCAATATGGAAGATCAAAAAAGATTGATCTTTTTTTCCATGGTCCATCAACCAACGGCTTGTCCTTACCTCGCTTCCTCTTCCTGAATACCACTCTTATATCTTTTACCATTTCAAATATTTGTTTGCCCGTCAAAGGTCAAGGAGGGTCTCTTTCTTCACTGTTGCCATCAAAGGCTTTCTTTTGTTTGCAAAAACGATGATCTCTTGGCAAAAATCTTCTATGACCAAGAAAAACAATTTTCTTACCACTCTTCAACCGTTTATGAGACATTTCCATCACATAAATAGGAACCAATAGAACTTCTCACCAAATAATCAAATAAATTGCCATATGCGGGGAAGTCGTTAATTGTCCATATCAATATTGTACGGAGTGTGAACGTCACTTCTCAGTAAGCATCTCTAACTTCAACTCCATTTTCCACAATTTTTTAGGTCATTTATTAACGGTCCCAAGTATACATCAATGTCATTGCCTAGTTGTTAAGGACCCGAAATTAATAAAGACAACATTAGAAACTTCCGATCATGCACATCTTTGTAGGGAGATTATAGTTAACAAGTATTACGGGCCAAGTGCTATGCCGACTACTCATGTTAGCATGTGGGTTCATTCCATTTGTCGACAAAGCAAAATGTATATTTCTTGGATCTGCACTAATGTCAGGATGATAGGCTTCAAAAGTCTTCCATTGTGGTGAATCTACCAAGTGTCTAAGCATGCCATCATCGACCCATTTGTCATGATGCCATGTCAACTTCTTGGCATGTTTTGAGTTTCTGAATAAACGCCTCAAATGTGGTACCGATGGAATGTACCATAACACTTTCTTTGGCACTCCATTCTTACCGTCTTTTGGCTCATTTTCTTTCTTCAACCTTGCTTGTTGACAAACCGGACAATAATTCTTGTCATCACACTCATTCCTATAAAGAACACAATCATTTTCACAAGCATGAATTTTCTCATACTCTATTCCTAAAGTGCTCAAAGTTTTTGTAGCATCATACACACTAGTTAGCAATTTATTACCCTCTAGTAGAAGCCTTCCTAAAAATTTCAAAAGCTTTTTGAAACTAGAATTTGACCACCCACCTGACGCTTTCAAATTCCATAATCCAACTAAAGCGAACAATTTGGTGAAATTGGTACACCCCTCATACACAGGTATCTCAGCATCATTCATCATTGTCTCAAATAAATCCAGACGGTGCAAGAAGTGTTCTTCTAAATCATTGACCATGTCAATTATATTGTCGTGATCATCTATATTATCCTCCATAATAGCTTCCTTTTCTTTACTTAGTAAAGTTAGATTGAAATTAGACTCGCCATGAAAATGCCACGTTTGATAACTAGTTATAATTCCATTTCGAAATAAATATCCTCTAATAACTGGGATTGGATGCAATCTATGGTTTCCACATTGAACACAAGGACACCAAATTTGATCACCATTAGCATGACTTTTGGCAAAATCAAATAACTCTTCCACACCATTCACATATTCTTTAGACAATCGAAAATCCCACATCCATTTCCTATCAATATTGCAAGTCCTAAATCAAAATAATAAATAGCAAATATTCAATTCAAATTACATTCGCAAATTATATATATACCCACCATATAAATTCTAAACATAAAACATGGACAAAAACATTCACCTATCATGAAACAAATTACACATACCCATCATAAAACAAATAAATCATAAACATGATCCACAATACAATAAACACGGATTAAACAACAAAGTCAACAATAATTTATCAAATTCAGATTACACAACAAAATCAACGACAATTTATCAATTTCTAATTAAAACTTACAATTAGGGAGGAGATTAAGGAGTGTGGGGGCAGAGAAGGATGGCGCAGCAATTTCAGAGGGGTTTGTGTTCATATTTGGGAGGTGATTTTCTAATTTGTGTTTGATTGTTGAGGTGGGAAAATATGTTTTAAGTGAGCTACAACAATGGTTTTTGAGAAAAACCGTAGTGGTATGGCTAGGGTCTACCACGACGGTTTTAAAAACCGTCATGGTATGTTCTCCTTACCACAACGGTTTTTTAGAAAACCGTCGTGGTAGACTCTGTCACTACCACGATGGTTTTCATCTTTGTGGGCATAAATCCCTGCTTTTTTTCCCCTTATCACAATAGTTTTTAAGAAACAGTCGTTAAATAAGTGTCGTATAATCTCAAATTTGTTGTAGTGACATATAATTGTTGAATTGATTTAAATAAATGGAATTATTAATCAAATCAATTCAAATTTTTTCCTGATCTAATATATCGTCACCTATGACAATATAATAATGTTTCTACTTCCAATAACCAAGACAAGTCATCTCCTGTTAGGGATGTAGACAACATAACAATCTTAGCATGAATATAGTGCCTAACTTTATTCCCATGATTTGAGACCTTATCATTTGGATTATCACCTTTAAGATTTAGGTCTTCCACATAATTTGTCTATCATATGCATGATCTCAAAGATTTAGATCGATAGTCTCATACTTTTGTTTGCTTATCATATATTCAATAGAAATGAACATAAAAATGACAACATTTGGTATATGAATAATAAATAAACTCTTTATTGATTAAATGTCTCCAAATGCTATTACATCATTTAATCCCTATGGCACATAGTCTAACAATCTCCCACTTGCCCTAAGTGAGTTAATATGATATGTCTCACATCCCCATAGCCTCCACTTACTTCTCGAAAACCCTCGTTGGTAGTGTCTTTGTGAAAGAATTAGCTATATTATTCTCAAATGCAATCTGGCATATTGCAATGTGTCCACCCGAAGTTCTTTATTATATGATACTTTTGATGTATTGGTTTACTTTTCTTGTGAAATCTTGGTTCCTTAGCATTAGCTATTGCTGCAATGCTATCATAATAAATTGACATCGCTTTATCCATTACAGGAATCACCTCAAGATCTCCAAGGAATATGCAAAGCTACATAGCTTCTTTCGAAGCTTCACTAGCCGCCACATACTCGGCCTCTATTGTTGAATCTGAAGTATAATCTTGCTTGACACTTCTCTAAACAATGGCATCCTCCTAGAGAAAACATTGAACATAAAGTCGATCTTCTCAAATCCAAATAGTATTGGAAATCTGAGTCAGTGCATCCAAGAGGTGTTAGATCTTCACCAGAATACACTAGCATATAACCCCTAGTCCTTCTCAGATACTTGAAAATATGCTTGCCGGCAACCCAATGGTTTGGTCCTGGATTTGACTAAAATTGACTTACTATCCTGGCCGCATAATAAATGTCTAGTCGAGTGCAAAGCATAGCATACATGAGACTACCCACTACTGAAGCATAAGGTGCTAGACATGGTGCCCTAAGGAGTAAATGTTGTAATATGTTTTTTATGACATTTTATGAATAAAGAGTTTTTTTATTATTTATATGCAAAATGTTGGCCTTTTATATTGATTTATGTTGACTGTATGATAAGTAAACAAAAGTCTGAGACTATCGATAAACCTTTAAGGTCGTACATATGATAGACAGATTATGTGGAAGACATAAATCTTAAAAGTAATGGTCTAAATGATAAGATCTACAATCGAGGAAATAAAGTTGGGTGCTTTATTAGGAAATGGCTTGTCTTGGTCATTAGAGTGAGACTCCGCAAGTAGAAACAATGGCATGTTGTCATAGGTGACGATGTATTGGATCAGGACAAAAGTTGAATTGATTTGGTTAATAATTTCATTTGTTTAAATCAATTAACTTTAGACAATTATATGTGATGTTTCTTAATCCTGAAATTACTAATGGGCCCATATTCTTGACTTATGTCTTTTGATGTACCAAAATGTAACATCCTAATTTAATGATGGTACGCATATCAGTACGTCAGAGACATAACTCTTGAATGATTTAGACTCGTTATATATAGATATGGAACCACTAGCTCTTTTGTAGAGTTAATGATATTCTCTTATATGCATTATCCTGTAATTAGAAGACTAGAACGCTAGCCATTTGGATATATAGGTGTGCAAACAAATAGTATACTATTTATGAATAGTAAGTATTCCAATGGTGAGATAATAGAACGTAAGATAAAAATAATTAGCAAGATAAGTCAAAATTTATCCTTAAGCTGATTATGAATATCCAATTGGAATGTGACACATTCTGATATGTCAGAGACGATTAACTTATTGGAGCTTTGTAACTTTATATTGTTCGAGAGTGCAACTCTAAGCGTTTAATGGAGTAGCATTAGAGTTGATAATTATAAAATATGTATATAGGATATTTTATTTTATACTTATAGGAGCTTGATCTATATATGTCCATCGAGTCCCCTTTGCTAGCTCATAATAAATCGTGTAATGATATATCATGTTTTTCCTACATATTGATTACTTATGTTAAATTATTAGATTGGCTGAAATTCAATGACAGTGGATTTAATAATTCATGTTAATTTATCAGTTCAATTAATTTTGTAAATGAATTTAAGATAAGAAAATTGAATTATTTGGATAATATTTCATTTAACATAGGATTATATGTATATTACTATTTTACTAAGATAATTCTCAATTGGGTTATTTGAATTAAAACTGAGGCTCTATCTAAGATTCCTGGGTGAAAATAAGATATTTTAAGGATTCTAGATTATCGCATGGTCGACAAGCTAATGAGAAAGTTTGGCAGGTTGATAGGGTAAGTTCAGCAAGCCGATCTCTTAGTTCGGCAGGCCAATCTCCCAAATTGGAATGTCAAACATTTGATAATTAGTGTATGTGTTTTCATGCATTTTCCATGAAAAGTTAATCTAGACTCGACTTTTGAGGCCTAATTTGATAAGGTTTAACCCTAAATTCGACCACTATAAATAGCGGGTAAGTTTTCTTTGTTATTTAGATCATTAAGAAGCATAGAGTGAGTACTCTAATGAGAGAAACTCTGAAACTCCTTGAGAGCTATTGTTCAATATCAAGAACCTTAGCTTTAGGTTTTCTTAAGTGGTTGCAAAGAGAGTCATTGGAGGAAAAGCCATACAATGTGTGATCACCTACACTCCAATCATGGATAGAGAGTCAAAAAGAAAAACAGTTAGTTCATGCTCTTCTGGAACTTTCTTGTCTTCATAGATTTTTGCTGCTTTTGGTATACAAAATAGGCATATAAGATCTATGATCACTACAAGAAATTTTGGATTAGATGACCTTTATTTAATGACCATTTTCTAAAAACAGTCATAGTACCGCGAGAAAAGTGCGGCGAGTTACGCCCGCAAAAACGAAGACCGTCATGGAAGGGGGTGGGAGCTACCACGACGATTTTTTAAAAAAATGTCTATGACGATTTTTTAACAAAACCGTCATAGTATCTTACTTTAAAATCCTTTTTTCACCTCAACATTCAGATACAATTCAGAAACTCGCTTCTCAAATATAGACACAGACCCATCCGAATCAGCTGTTGTTGTCCCTCTCCACCTCTACACTACTTAATCTCAGTCCAAATTGTAAGTTTTGTTATAAATTGATAAATTTTTATTGGTTGTGTAGCATAATTAATCCGAAATTGATAAATAGTTGTCGATTTTTCAATCTTTTTTAATAGCTTTTGTGGTGAAAATAGAGATAAAGTATTCATGTTCTGGGCCATTGGATGCTTAACACATGGGCTGGCCACCCTAGGCAGCAAAGAATATTATCATGTATAGGAAATGTTTAAGACAACTTTTTTACGACGGCTTTTGCAAAAACCGTTGTGGAAAACTATCTTCGATGACGGTTTTAACAAAAACCATTGTGGAATATAAAGATTCCACGACCGTTTTAAAAAATTTCAAAAAATTGAAGAATTAGTGTTCCATGACCTTTTTATGAAAAACCGTCATGGAAGACTGGGTCTTCCACGATGGTTTTTTGATAAACGGTCGTGAAAGGTGGATTCCTCAAATTTTTGAAATTCGCCCCACCCTAGTTTTCCACGATGGTTTTTTGATAAACGGTAGTGAAAGGTGGATTCCTCAAATTTTTGAAATTCGCCCCACCCCACCTATATCTATGCACGGCCAAGGTTCCCAATATGCCTCACTCTCCTCTCTCAAATCCCTCTTTCGATCTCTCTAAAATCTCTCTCTCTCTCTCTCTAAAATTCCTCATTCTCTTTCTCTAAAATCGCCTCCACCGTGCTGCCATCACCTCCACCGGGCCACCATCACCTCCATCGCCGGTAAGCTCCCCCTCCCTCTCTCTCTCCCCTTCCCCCTCGCCTTCACCCCCCACCCTTGTCGCCCAGCCTGCCCCACCCCGAACGCCCAGTCCCCCCCACCCCCCTCGCCCAGCCCCCCCCACCCCCCTACCCCCCTCGCCTCCCTCGCCCAACCCCCCCCACCCCCGTCGCCCAGCCCCCCGCACCCCCCTCGTCCCCCTAGCCCAGCACCCCCCACCCCCGTTTCCCAGCCCCCCACACCCCCCTCGCCCCTCTAGCCTAGCACCCCCCACCCCTGTCGCCCAGCCCCCCCACCCCCATGGCTCAATGACCCCCCCCCCCCCCCAACCCCCCCATCCGCGAGGCCCATCCCCCCCACCGCCCCACCCTCCCTCGCCCAAGCCCCCCACCCCCCCACCCATGAGGTCCGACCCTCGCCCAACCCCCCCACCCCACACCCGCCCTTGCGTAATTAAAGTTGTAAAGATGTACATAATGTGTACTATGTGAGGATATGTGAATATATGCAATTGGAGTTGAAATTATGTGAATCTGTGTAATTTGTGAAATTATATATGTAATTGAAATTGTGAATTTGTCAATATGTGTAACATGTGAAATGAAATGAATATGTGAAATTGTGTTGTTGAAATTGTAAACTTGTGAATATGTCAAGATTTGAATATGTCAAATTATGTCAATATATATAAAGTTGTGCATATGTGTAATATGTGAAATTATGTGAATATGTGCAATTTGTGAAATTATATATGTAATTGAAATTCTAAATTTGTGAATATGTGTAATATGTGAAATTGAATACATATGTGAAATTGTGTAAAAATGTAAGAAATGGAATATGTGAAGATGTGAATATGTGTAGTTTGTGATTTAATATTAGTATGTATGTGTTAGTTTTGGAATACTTTGCACAAGTACAATGTCTTGCCCCATTGATAGTGATGAGCACGAGGACAAGTACAAAGACTGCACTCCATCTTCATCGCAATATAGCAAGGGAAAACAACGCAGTAAGCCACGAAGGCGAATCAAATTTGATCTGAAAGTAGACTTTGAGCGAAGGGGAACATTAATGAAAAAAATTTATCGAATGAGAAAGAAAGGTTTAAGAATTGAAGTGACTTTTGATTCAAAAGGTCAACCGAAAGGCGCTCCCGGCCATGAATTAAGCAGTTGAATCAGAGTCCTCAGTCTAAAGCACGTTTCGATATGGACAAAAGATTGGAGTTCTAAGGATTTAGATAAAGTAAAAGATGTGATTTGGAGAGAGATTTATGCAGCTTTCACAGTCAAGGATTGGTATAGGAAAAGGGCTTTGAAGGTTTGTGGCGAATTAGCAAAGGGGTTCAGATCCAACCTCTATGTTACCTTCGTACAGCCATACGTTTCCATTCCGGAGGAGGATGAGAATGTATATAAACGGCCTCCTATGATAGTACACTACTACCCCTCCATAAACAATGATGATTGGGAAGCTTTTGTGAGGTATCGACGTTCCATCGAATTCCAACTGCTATCATCAAACGCAAGAAAAATAAGAGCAAAAAATGAATATTGCTCTATGGTTGGCCGAGTTGGATATAGAGAGCACGAGCAATCCTTGGTACGTTAATATTTTACTCATATTAAATATATCAATTATTCTACCATTATTATGTTACTAACATATAGCGTAACACAGTTTGCAAAGACGGGTGTGCTACCAACACGGGAGGAGTTGTGGGTCAAATCACATCAAGGTCCCAATGGCTAGTTCAAAAATCCAAAAGTAGCAGAAATTGAGAGCTTGATTGTAAGTTTACTGATCACGGGCTATTAATTTGTAATTTAATATCAGATGAAGGATTGCTTAAATAACATGGTTGTGTTGTTTTATAGGATGAATACACAAAGCAACAAAGTCAAGGGAGCTTCCAATCGGTCGATAATGATGACATTTTGACGAGGGCGCTAGGGAAACTAGAACATTCAGGACGTGTTCATGGTCAATCGAAGTATATGAAGCAGTCTCAATACTTCGACCTTCAATCAGGTACTTCAAAATTGAATTCTCAAATGTCAAAGATGCAGATGGAGACTGCAAAACTGTGGGGTCTTGTGACAAAGCTCATTTCCCAAGGACGTGCCAAGTCGACAGATGATAGCATCTCACAATATAACAACATCAAAGCTAGTTGTAACCTCCCAATAATGTAGCAGAAGCTCCAGAAGTCCAATTGTCACCTCCTCGTCAAGAGCCTGAACAATGTAAGCTCTTCGTTAAGGATAGAGTTAATGGGGGGTGTGCACTTGTTGCGCTTGGAAAGGTGTGGATGGAGAGTCTTCCAACTGATACAGTTAATGGATGACTATTAGGGGAAGAGCACGTGCATGTTAGCATCACTACCATCAGAGTTAGAACAGCTAAATTGCTATTCCAACACTTGAAGCAACAACTGTGGCTGAAGCTACCGGAAGCTTCGTCGCATGGCCAAAGAGGTTAGTTGAAGTCATTGCATTGACAAAGACGAGTCAAGCGCCTTGCCATGTTCCACAAGATCTAAGCAGAAAGAAACACCAAAAAAAGAAAAGCTCTACCAAAGCAAGAGAATCACAACCTAAAGTAGAACAAGAACAAGAGCAAACCGTTGCTAATGAGCAACTGCAAGCATTTAACTCTGCTTCAGTACCTCAAGAATTTATGCAGTTGGCTCTATATGCACATTCTTTCATGCGTGAGGGGTCGATGATTCAGTGCCCGATACCTATAAATGTCACTGGCAATAAATTGTCTATCTATGTGGGGTATGAAGACGTTTACTACTTCATCAAGTTTGATAAAATTGGGACAAACTGAATCCTGGTATACCTCAAGTAATAACTTCATCATTATTTCATATTTTTAAAATATAGGTAGAGTTGTAAGGTGCTTTCAAATAATTGACTGTATTTTTTTCTACTGTAGTTTTTTTGCAGAATATTGTGAACTTTAAGGCTTGGCACAAAATTTCGGCTTCATATCTCTGGCCATTGTTTCAAGTGCTACAAGAGACCTACAGAGTGATCGTAGAGAGTGCGCCACATTACTCCTCCACCTATTAGCTCAACCACCGAAGGGGAAATTATTCTTCCTGCCATACAATGTTGGAGAACATTGGATTTTGGGACTTATTTCGCCATGGGAGGACCAAATATGTTGGTTTGCCCCCTCGGACACCCACCATGTGAGGATTTTGTATCAATCACGAGATTGTAAGTATTAATATTCTCTTATAAATTTAAATTAAATGTTTTTAGTCCCACATATTTGTATCGTCTATTAATTCATTTAAAAACGACACATTGTTAGGGCACTTAACGATTAGAAGCTTTAAGCAGAAAGCAGTGTCACAAACCGACTGAACGGAATGCTATATTCCAAACATAAGTGTCCAAGACAACAAGAAAACATAGAATGTAGTTTTTTTATTCTACGTTTCATGTGGGATATAATTACAAGTGGTATACAAGCCTTAGGAAAAAAGGATTTTTATATACACATGGATATATATGAAGTTAGATTAGAGTGGGTACAATTTGTAAATAGGTATGTGCTCTTTAGATAGATAGATGGAGATAGTAGATAAACAATTGCTCAAAATAGCTCAAATGTAAATGATCTTGTAAATACCTAGAAATTTCAATATACTCTAATTTTTGTATGCAATCAGGGCCTTGTTGTAATGGATAACACACGGGACTGGCCATCCTGTGGGAAAACAAAAATTTTTGGCAAATTTTTTTGGGGGGAATACCAATTTTCCACGACGGTTTCATGAAAAACCGTTGTGAAAACTGGTGGATTCCACGACGGTTTCATGAAAAACCTTCGTGGAATCTACTAGTTTGCACGACAGTTTTTCACAAAGCCGTCGTGGAATGCACCGGTTTCTAAAAACCGTCGTGGAAACCAGTGGATTCCATGATGGTTTTTCATGAAACTGTCGTGGAATATTTACTTTCTGCGACGGTTTTTCTTGAAACCATCATGGAATCCCACCCAATTTTACCTCTCCTTTTGCCAATTTTCCTATTACACGACAGTAAAAAACCATCGTGAAAACTCCACGTTGTACTACGACTGAAGCTTTCATGACGGTTTTTTGACTGTCGTTAAATTTTTTCACGACGGTTATAAACCGTCTTGGAATCCACAGTTTGTAGTAGTGGATTAATTTATGTATTTACCATGTCAAACTTCTGATTTAGAAAATACTCCAATTCAAAATTTTTTAAAATTCCATTGCGTACTATTTTTCAACAAATGGGACTTTTTTCATGTATTTTCCTTCTTCATTAGACTTTGGAAATTCTTTCTTAGAAAGAGTAATTCTAGACCTAGAAGGTTGCCCATCTTTCTTGGAATTCTACATTGCATACTTCTCTAGAATTTTATCTATGTAGGTAGTTTAGGATAAAACTATCATTTTGTTCTCCTTATCTCAAAAGATTTGAATACCCATAACATAATCAGCTTCACCTAAGTCCTTCATGATAAACTACTTACTTAACCATAATTTGATCGGTGACAATAACCCAACGTCATTACCAATAAGCAAAATGTCATCTACATAGAGTAGTAGAAAAACCACCTTCTTATCCTTAATGTGTTTGTAAACACATGGTTCGTTTGTGTTTTGGTTGAACTTAAAAGTCTTGATTACTTGATCAAATCTTATGTTCCAAGAACTAGAAGCTTGCTTAAGTCCATAAATAGACTATAGCAACTTAAAACCTTACTCTCTTGACCCTTAGCTTTGATCCTATCTAGTTGCACCATATATATAGTCTCATCAAGATAGCTATTTAGAAAGGCCGTCTTGACATCCATTTGCCAAATCTCATGATCGAGAGCGGCAGCTATGGACAAGAGAATATGGATAGACTTAAGCATGGCTACTAGTTAAAAGGTTTCCTCGTAATCAATTCTTTCATTTTGCATATATTTCTTTGCTACTAGTCTAGCCTTATAGGTTTTAATTTTTCCATCTACTCCTCTCTTTCTCTTGTAGGCCTACTTACACCATATGGGTTTTACCCCTTTGGATAGGTCCACAAGCTCCCAAGCTTGATTAGTCTTGATAGACTTCATCTCAGTGTGGATAGCTTCTCTCCAAAGCTTTGAATCAATATCCTTTATAGCCTATGTGTAAGTGTAAGGATCCTTGTCATGTTCAATCGGTTCAGCCAAGTAAGGTTCATCATTGAACATATACCTCTTGGATTGATGCCTAATCCTCCTACTATGCCAAAGCTCCTTAGGTGTTGTTTAGCTAATTTTTCTACATTGATTGGATTGGTTTCAGCGGGAACCCCAGGAGTGACTGAATCACTTGCTAATTCCTTGAGTACTACTTTACTACGAGGCTTAAAGTCATTCATATAATGTTCCTCAAGGAAAATTGTATTCGTTGAAAGCATGATTTTATTTTATTTTGGGGTTATATAAATAACCCCTTTAGTCCCTTTTCGATATCCCACAAACACACAGAATTCTGAACTTGCTTCCAACTTATTCATTTCCTTGTACAAGACATAAGTAGGACATTACCATATGCAAATATGGTTTAAGGATGTCTTTCTACTTATCCATAACTCTTGAGAAGTTTTAGAAACTGATTTTGAAGGCACATTGTTCAAAAGATGGCATGTTGTTTATAGCACATGTCTCTAAAAGGATAAAGGTAACATCAGATAACTTATCATAGACCTAACCATGTCCAACAAAGTCCTATTCCTTCTTTCAGCCACACCATTCTGTTGCAGAGTACCTAACGCATTCAAATAGTTAGAATCTCATTCTCTAATAAGTGTACTAAGAACTTATTGGAGAGGTATTCTCCACCTGGATCAGATCAAAGTGCCTTTATGGGTTTTTTTTTAATTTCTTCTTCACTTCAACTCAAAACTCCTTGAACTTATCAAAAGTTTCGCTCTCATGATGCTTTAGGTAAACATACCTATATCTTGAGTAATCATCAAGAAAAGTGACAAAGTACTCATACCATCCTCTCGCCTTGATATTTATGGGACCATAAACATCACTATACACTAGTTCTGGAACCTTTTCAGCTTGATTGCCTTTAGACCTGAATGGTCTTTTTATCATTTTGCCCTCTAAACAAGATTCACATTGTGGTATAGATTTACCTCTGAGTAACTTAAAGGTCCATCCCTTACTAACCTTTGAATTCTATTCAGGCTAATATGACCTAATCGTAAGTGTCAAAGATAAGTCTTAATAGAGTGAGAAGTTTTAAGTCTTTTAGAATTATCATTAATCTTAGTGTTAAGCAATAATTCCCTCTTAGGTTTGATAAAGTATAGGCTGTTTAGCATCCATACGAATAACAACTTTATTATTATAAGAGTCTTTAAATAAATAAGCAACAAAAATTAAATTCCATTTTAAGTTTAGGAAGATAAAAAGAATCACTCAAACTAAAGTCCTATAAGTATCAAAGTAAAGATGGACGTCGCCTATTACTTCAGCCAACACTAAGGATCCATCTCCCATCCGCAACATGAAGTGCTCATGTAGCAAACTTCTTGTTTCCTTGACCCCCTGCAAAGAAACACAAACATGATGAGTCAGTCCAGTATCCATGACCCAAGTGTCATTTGATTCCTCAACTGAACAAGTTTCAATAACCAAAAGTTCATACATACCTCAAGTCCTTGCAATTCTTCTTGATATGCTTAATCTTCCAGCATCAAAAGCACTTTAGGTTCTTTGGGTTCCTCTTTTTTTTTCTTCTCATCCTTGCCTTTTGTTGGGATAGAAGATTTCTCATTCTTAGCCTTCTACTTCTTTCCATTCCCAATGTTAGGAATAGAACCAGATGCAGCTGCCAAGTTTGCCTCCCCACTAGTCGGAGCTTCCCTAATCAAATTCTCAAACTCTTGTAGCTACTTCATTAGCTCAGTCAAGGTAATATCCTATCTGTTCCTCAAGTTATATGAAGCTCTAAATGGGATAAAATCCTTAGAGAGAGTCTCAAAGACTATAGTTATCTATGACTCAGCATCAATGTTAGCTCCATGAGTTTGAGCCTCAGCGAGCTAACCCATGACCAACATCATATGCTCCTTCATAGGAGTCCCCAGTCTTTGTTTGTACTTAAGGAGCTTTTTAAGAGCCCCTTGTTGTTTCATTAAGGCTTGGTCTCTAATCATGTCTTCCTAATTATCCAAGATCTACCAAACAGTCTCATAATCCTCAAGTTGAGCCTGTAGCACATTATCCATGCTAACCATATGTAACAACGGTCTTGATCATATGATCATATGCTTGGATTTGCTCAGTAGTGGATTTACTGGTAGGCTTAGTAGGACACAATGTAGATCAAGTATCAAAGATAAAGCATTTTTAGACAGTTTGATCTACAATAAAGAATCGCATACCAAATATAAGCAAACTTTCCACAACAATTTAGTAAGTTAACACAAACAAGTAAGCATTCAATGTGTTTATGCATCAAAATCTTAAAACTATCACAACCTTACAATAATAATCCCCAACTCAGAATTCAACAAGCCATCTAGAGGAGACTTATCAAATTCAATTAGGAATACGAATCCTTTCTGCTTAATATATGCCATCCAAGACCCGTCTTATCTAGCATATATTAATAATTATCTTCCTTGGCTATTAACTTCATTAACAGAGCTCCTAGGAAAGGTTAATAATAAAATTAATCTTGACTGTATAACCATCATTTCAATTATTTTATCCATGATCTATAATCATCACCTAGGGGTGTACAATAATAAATCACACTAAAATAAATTATCCCTTTGGTGAACCAACCCGATACATGATGAAATCCCTTCCTAAGGGTCGGAACCCCCATGTCTTACATATGGACCAACAATGGAGGTCTTAGGTCCACTCTTCAAAAGCCTTCTCCCACTCAATATTGTAAAACACAAGGTTTTATGTTAACATGCATGAACAATTTTTAATGAGCGGCACTTTCTATTCTATGTGGCATATTATCAACATATATGATAAAACATATTATAATGCATACAAGCAAAGCAACATGCAAGGTTGTAAGCAATGTAATAAACATCCGTAATATCATGGTTCTATCCTAGAAAAAAAGAAAATAAAAATTACAAAAGATCAATCGAAACATATTATTGATTCTTCATCTTGTATCTTCTCATTGTATCTTTTTTCATGTGGCATCCTTCTTTAATTCTTCAATCTCATATAGATCAAAAATTTATTTTCTAGTTATTATAAAATTTCATGTTACTCAGAATTATCTCAAAAAACAAAATAAAACTACATCAAAAAACACATTGTTTTAAAGCCCGTTACTAGCTTATCGATCTGAGAGATTGGCCTGCCAGTCTACGACCATCGGCCTACCAGTATTGGGTAACTGACCTGTTGAGGGACACTAAACCAACATTTTTCAAACTTTTGTAACAAAATAATTTTAAGCAGTTTTTAAATTTATTTTTCAACAATTCAAAAATATAAAAATTTATAAACACAAAAAAACACATAGAACTGCAATTATCACCATGTTATAGATCCGTCTTCACTTCGAATAAATATTTTAATACAAATTTTATAAACCAAAATTAAAATAATAAATCGTAAATATGATGATAGACCGAAATCTAATTACATGAAAAACCTAGATACACATTCCAATATCTAAAGAACCATAACCGACAAAATTAATTAATTAAAATAATAAATAGAAATTTAATTAACGATAATTAATTAATGAACATCCACCACAAAATCTCATGACGATATTATATATAGTAATCCTAGAGTGTCAACTCTTTAAAAAATATAATTCAAGCATAGGAGAGAATAAGATCACATAACTTATATATATAGCATGATCACAAACTCAAAAAATCAATGTAAAACCATGGCTTTGATACCAATTGCTGGAAAATGATATGCATTAGAATTTTTAAAACTTTTAAATCAAAGTATTTTTGAAATAATAACTTTGACATGTTAAGTACATGAATTAATAACAGATCGTATGTATGTCTTTTGTAAACGAAAGACAGTAGAAAAGTCTGAATAGAGAAGAACCTTTCAGAAAAGCCTTAACCAATTGGTCTTCTTTGCTATTCTCTATCCACGATCGAAGTACCAGTGGTCACACATCGTATAGCTTCTCCTTCAATTACTCTCCTTCTAACCACTTGAGAAAACCAAGAGCTAAGTTTCTAGATATTGAATAATAGCTCTCTAGGAGTTTCAAAGTTCTCTCACTAGAAAACTCATTCTACATTTCTCAAATGATCTGAGGAATAAGGATAAATAGTTCCCTTTCTATGATGGTCAGATCTAAGGTTAGTCTTTATTAGATTTAATCTAATTGTAAACTCATGAAAGGTGTTTTTGTCAACCATACCTTTATATTGTAGTCCACCATGGTGTCACGGTTTAGAAGTCTGAATTGAATTCAAACTCGCCAGACTTATCTAATTTATCCAATCTTAACAAACAGAATTATTAATCAAATCAATTTAACATTTGTCCTGATCCAATATATCATCACCTATGACAATATACCAATATTTCTACTTGCAAAATCCCACTTTGATGACCAAGACAAGTCATCTCCTATTAACGATATAGACAACATAACAATCTTAACATGAATAAATCACTCAATTTTATTCCCTCATTTGTGGACCTTGTCATTTAGAGTATCACCTTTAAGATTCATGTCTTCTGCATTATCTATCCATCATATATATGATCTTGAATGTTTAGACTGACAGTCTCAGACTTTTGTTTGTTTATCATATATTTAATAGAAATGGACATAAAGAGGACAACATTTGGTTTATGAATAATAAATAAACTTTTTATTGGTTAAATGTCTCTGAAACTTATTACATCATTTAATCCTTAGGGCATCTAGTCTAACATATCCTAGTGGAGTTGTAATGATGTTTTGGTGCAAATAAACCAATTGGTCTTCCCAATAGTTTTCTATGTTCTCGAGATGCAGGATTAATCATCCACCAACCTGACACCCATCTTATTAGGAGACCATTCTTAAAGACTGCTCGAACCAAGATATACATACATGAGGGAACCTTAACCATGGACTTTAACGGTTAAATGATTCGATTTAATATGTTCAAAGCAATAAGGTATCCTAGCGACTTGCATTTGGTTTTTATAGTTGACTTGATTGACACTTTTGCATAGGAAATGTTTAAGTTAATTAGCACAGATGGATTAGAAGTTGTTATCACTGAGAACCTCAAGATGACTGATCTTAATAGTCAAAAATGGGAGTTATTGTTGAGTGAATAAGTGGAGGAGGCTATGAGAAGTTTGGAATCTTTGAAACAAAAACATAAATATGATGTTTCTTATATTGAATTTCCATTAACTGAAGAGAAATTCTACCTTCTATCATACAGGCTCCTACACTAGAAATGAACCTCTCTCCTGGATCACTTGACATATATATACTTGGGAAACAAAGAATCACTGCCAGTCATCATCGCCAACAATCTAACACCAACACAAGATGAGAACCTTACCTAGGCTCCTAGAGACCATAGGAAGGTGGTTTTTCTGCTGCTCTATATTGATGACATTCTGCTAGTTAGCAATGACATTAGGACATTGTCATTAGTCAAATTATGGTTGACCAAGCAATTTGACATGAAAGAGTTGGGTGAAGCTAATTATGTTCTCGATATCTAGACCCTTCGAGATAAAAAGAACAGAATGATCTAACTACATAGATAAAATTCTCAAAAGATTTGTAATATAGGATTCCAAGAAAGGTAGACAACCATTTAGGTCTAGAATTACTCTTTCTAAGAAAGACTCACTAAAGTTTGATGAAGAAAGAGAATATATGAAGAAGGTGTCCTATGCTTCTGTAGTGGGTAATCTTATGTATGCCATGCTTTGCACACGATAGGATATTAGTTATGTGGTCAGGATAGTAAGTAGATTTCAATCGGATATAGGACCGAACTACTAGGTTATGGTCAAGAATATTTTTCAAATACCTAAGAAAGACTCGAGGATTTAACATCTCTAGGATATATAGATTTCGATTTCAAATCCTGCCCTGATTCAAAGAGATCAACTTTGGGTTTTGTGTTTACTTTGGGCAGCGATGCCATTGTTTGGAGAAGTGTCAAGCAAGATTGCACTTCGGATTCAACGATGGAGGCCGAGTATGTGGTAGCTAGCAATGCTTCCAAAGAAGCAGTGTGGCTCCATATGTTCCTTGGGGATTTTAAGGTAGTTCTTGGCATGCATAAAGCGTATCGCTTTATTGTAATAACACTACAACAATAGCTAATGCTAAGGAACCAAGATTTCACAAGAAGAATAAGCATATTCGTCTAAAGTATCGTGTGATAGAGGACTTCATTAAGGGCAGGCATGTTGCCGTATGCAAAATCGCATTTAAGAACAATGTAGCTAATCCATTCATGAAGACACTAACTTCAAGAGTTTTCGAAAGGCATGTGGAAGCTATAGGGATACGAGATATGTCATATTTACTCACTTAGTGCAAGTGGGAGATTGTTCGACATGTATGCCCCAAGGAGTAAAATTTAATATGTTTATGGAAGCATTTTATCAATAAATAGTTTCTTTAATTTATTTATAGACCAAATTATTGTCCTCTTTACATTCATATTTGTTGAATATATGTTAAGCAAACAAAAGTTTAAGACTGTCAGTCTAAACCTTTAGAATCAGGCATATGATGGACAGATTATGCAAAAGACATGATTTTAAGGGAGACAGTTTAAATCATAAGATCCACAATTGAGGGAATAAAGTTGGGTGCCTTGTTGATGCAAAGATTATTATGTTGTCTATATCCCTAATAGGAGATGGTTTGTCTTGGCCATCAGAGGTGGACTCTTGCGAGTAGAAATATTGGTGCATTGTCATAAGTGATGATGTATTGGATTGGGAGATAAAGTGAAATTAATTTGGATTAATAATTCTATCTAGGCAACTTAATTCACTTTGGACAATCATATGTGTTGTAACTTACTCCTGAAGTGACTAATGGCCATGTTGTCTTGACTTATGTCTTTTGATGTACCAAAATTTGACATCCTGATTTTATGATGGTACGCATGCTGGTATGTTGGAGACATGACTCTTGATAGCGTAGACATGTTATTCATAGATATGGAATCCATAGCTCTATTGGTGGAGTAATGATATCCTCTTATATGCGTTATCTTGGAATTGGAAAACTAGAGCACTCAACCCTTTGGATGCATAGGTGTGACCAAATGGTATACTATCTTTGGATAATAAGCTTTTCTGATGGTGAGATAATGGGTTGCAAGATAAAATAATTAGAAAAGTAAGACAGAATTTATCCTTTAAGTCGATTATGGATATCCTATGGGGATACGACATATCATAATATGTCATAAACACTTAGCTTATTTAGAGCTTCGTAATTTTATATAGTTCGAGAGTGCAGCTCTAAGCTTATAGTGGAGTAGCGTTAAAGTTGATAATTATAAAATATGTATCTAGGATATTTATTTCATAATTATTTGGAGCTTGAACTTTATAGGTCCATCAGGTCCCCTTCGCTAGCTCATAATAAATCCTGTAATGATATGGCATACTTTTCTAATAAATTAGTGACTTATATTAAATTATTAGATTGGCTAAAATTCGATAGGATCGAATAATTCATGTTTGTTTATTAGTTGACTTAATTTTGTAAATTAATTCATGATAAACTTGTTGAATTATCTAGAATATTTATTTTCCTAGAGATTATCTAGATATGGCTATTTTAATTAGATAACTTCTATATTGGGTTATTTGAATTAAAACTGAAGCTCTATCCAAAGAATCTCAAGTGGAAAATAAAATATTTTCAAGGATTATATTATTGCAAGTTCGACAGGCCAATCAGTTAGTTTGGCCTACTGATGGAGTCCGTTAGTTTGGCCTGTCGATCTAACGATAATTTAATCACACATTTTAGACGTGATTTTATTAGAAGTTGATCCAAATTTAAATTTTTAAAGTCTTATTTGATAATGACCAACCTTGGGGACAACCTCTATAAATAGGGAGTGAGTTTTTAGAGTTTTTTAGATCAGTTGAGAAGTTAAGAGTGAGTACTTTAGTGATAGATACTCTAAAACTCCCTGAGAGCTTTTATTCAAATCATGAAACTTTGCTCTGGGTTTATTTAAATGGTTGGAAGGAGAGTCACCAGTGGAAGAGCTGAGCGTCGTGTGCCCACACGTACTCTGATCGTGGATTGAGAATATCAAAGAAGACATTCGATCTTGTATTCATGAATTTTTTAACACCATGTTTGAATCATATATGTTGACTTGTTGATCACTATAGATCTAAAATTCTCTAGACATTACAAACTTTATTTTGAGGGTCCACAAAAAATAGTAATTATATGTCAATTTTAGTTATGATGCTTATCACGAGTACTATTCTAATTAAACTCTCATGGGTCGTTTTGCAATTGGGCACACGTATATGCTCAAATTGCAGAAAACTATATAATAATACGGAGAAGATTTGTTTGTCAACTGTTTGCAATTCCTCTAATTCTCCCAACCTCTATTCTGACTAAAATCCTCGTAGTATATTCGTTGAGATGAGTATATGTTTAAAATAAATTATAAACTTTAAAAAATAATAGTAAGGAATTTTCATGTATTTTCTTGAAATGCAAAAGTATACACTGGAAGAAAAGAGTTTTTTGACGATGCTATTTTGTTTACAGGTTGTTTGTGAAATCAATTTGAACAATAGCAATTTTGATTCCAACTCATTACACTATAGTATTTTTCTTATAAACTTTAAATTTCTACACTATAAACTTGACCACGTTTTTTTTTTTTAAACTCATTTCCGAAACAACCAAAAATGCTTTTTTTCTTGTTGTCAGTGATTGTCATTTAAAACTTTTATACATTCAGTAAAAGAAAATTTTCTTCGTATTAGTTTCTCCTCCTTTTTTTAATGATCAGAAATCCCTTACTATAAGGTGTAAATTCGGTGGTGATCAAAGATTTGTATGACAATCAAACTAAGTCATCCTAATTAAGTTGTTGCCTACAAAAAAAATTTATAACCCAAAGCTACTAATTATTAAAAGGAAAAACAAATCATATCTAAATCGGAAACATGACATACCTGCTTCATCACTTGCAAGTTAATTATTAATAATTAATCTTCGGGAAAAGAAAAAAAAAATGGTGCCGATCAATATCGACCTTTCAAAATATAGAATTGTAGCCGCGCAAGCTGAAAAACAATCACCCATCTAGTCTCGAGAAACTCGTGAAACTCTGAAACTCTGAAAAACAGTCACCCACCTTCCACGTTCTTTCCTTCCACGTAAACTCGAGAAACTCTGAAAATCATTTTCTCCAAATGTTGAATTGTTGAAAGTTGAAACCCATCTAGTCTTCGGATTCCACGGCCCAATAGATTCAACGGTTCACACTGTTGCTTATGGAAAATACATTTGCAATGAAATTGCTAACTGTGTTTTTGAAATTTTGTAAAATCTTCAATATTAATCTCATGTTGCTATAAAAAGATGACTGTTACAATAACTTTTTGTAAGCATTCCTGTGGTTTTACATAATATTAAAAAAATCATTTGAAGTCTAAAATGGTTGATGGGACAACGTAACTTTTTTCACGAGTACACAAAGGCCCAAGGTTGTAAGTTTTAATTAAATTACATTGTTACGTTTTTGTATAATACACCTTCAACAAAATAGAGTTGAATTAACGGGTGCAATTTGAGGGCCCAAGTTTCTTCAATAAAACAGATACAATCTGAATTAACATTTCTATATTTAATTGTAGATCCATCGTCTATAGTTTGACGCCCACTATGAGGCCTTCAGATCATCAACTCCAGGATCTCTAGCCAACACCAATAACTAGCACGTTCCTGAAACTCCAAATGAAGAGACTGCAACAACTCCACAGGTCAGCGCTCATATGGAAACCCTTACGGCAGAAGTGGAAACTTTGAAGAAAATGCTCCAGGAGCAGGCAACTCATTCTTAGGAATGCAACAGAAGATTGGAGCAACTCAGTAGTGAGAATTCGGCCCTAAGAAGCCAAATTAGCTATTAGAACTCGCAGATAGCCTCATTATCCTACTATCACTTGTACTATGGGTATTCGACGTACCCAATATCAATGGTGGCACAGTGGTAGTTACAGACGCCACAGCAAGTAGACAACAATCCTCCTACAGCCCGGTTGGGAAGATGTAGCCGTTATACACCCTCTCAACACCAGCACCAGCAACAACTACCACAATGGCTTCAACAACCACAGCAACGCCCACTATGACAACGGCTACAATGACAACAAACATTTGTGTGGAATCGAACCAACAAGATGAGAACCAAACATTCAATTCAAAGAAGTTCCAACACAAACTCTGTTTGTTGCAGATGCAGAGCCAAATCAAGTCAACACTCTAGCAAAAAAGGAAGAAAAAAGGAGAAACGTAGTGCTCGTGAGACAAAGAGGCAGTGCCGCGCTCTGCCAGGAGAGCACCGCGACGCTGGAATAAGAGCGCCTAGGCGCTGGCTGCAAAAAGCCTAGGCTCCAGGTGTATGGCACCTAGGCTCCAGGTGAATGGTGCCTAGGCTCCAAGGGAATGGCGCCTAGGCTCTAAGTGTATGGCGCCTAGGCGCTGTAGGGGAGCACTGCGGCGCTGTGTTGCCTGATTTTTTTTGAGTTAGAGTCGAACTCAAACACTTTAAAAACGGGAAACTACTAGGGTTTCTCATTAGTTATTATTTTTCTCTTCCTTTGGGTATGACTAGACATAAGGTGTCTAGAGTTGGGTATGTGTGACATTGAGAGTGGCATTATTTTGTGTGAGGCATAATTCTTGAGAGCTCCATCCTTGAGAGAGAAAAATTCCCACAGGGTGCTAGATAGAAGAGAGTTTTGGTAAGCACACTTTGAGAGTGTGTGAGAAACTTCTCTTGTAATCTGTAATCTCCTTCATCATAGTGGAATCTGCAAGCGGTAGAAATAGGACGTAGTCTCAATTTTGGATGAACCTGTATAAAATTTGTTGTCTCTCTTTTCTTCACTTCTTCAATTTATTTTCTACAATTATTCATTCTTACGATCCTTGGAATTAGGAGTCGTCTAATTCCCCAACAAGTGGTATCAAAGCGGAGGTTTTGATCAAGAACGATGACGGAAGAAGAAGGTTCGACAGTCAGTATCATCAAATTTGATGGTTTGGATTTTTCTTATTGGAGGATGAAGTAAAAGACTACCTATATAGCAGGAAACTACACTTGCCCTTGGGTAATAAGCCTGAAGGCATGAAGGATGAGGAGTGGAATCTCCTTGATAGACAGGTGCTGGGTCTGATCCGTTTGACCCTGTCAAAGAACATTGCCCACAACATTGCAAAGGAGACTACTACAGTTGGGATGATGAAGACTTTGTCAGAGATGTATTAGAAGCCTTCAACCAATAACAATGTACATCTCATAAAGAAGCTTTTTAATTTAAAAATGCCTAAAGGTGCCTCGGTAGTAGAGCATCTGAACAGTTTCAACACCATCCTAGACCAATTGGTCTCAGTAGAGATTAAATTCGATGATGAGATCAATGCCCTAATCCTCTTGGCCTCGTTACCGAATAGTTGGGAACCCATGAGGGTAGCCATTACAAATTCGCTTGGGAATGCAAAATTAAAGTTTGTTGGTGTCAGTAACTCTATCTGGCAGAAGAAGTTTGCAGGAGGGAGTCGGGTGAAGCCTCAACATTGAACTCGGCCCTTAATGTTGATAGTAGGGGTAGGAAACTTGAGAGGCATTCCAACAGGGATAATGGCAAGAGAGGCAAGTTGAGGAATGTGAGAAGTAAGTCGAGGAATGTGAGAAGTAAGTCGAGAAACGGTAGGACTATGTAGTGTTGGAACTGTGAAAAGATCGGCCACTTAAAGAAGAACTGCAGGGCTCCAAGGAAGAATAAAGACAAGAATAATGACACAGCTAATGCCATCACTGAAGAGCAACATGATGCCTTAATCTTGTTTGTTGATAGTTCTTTTGATTTGTGGGTGATAGATTCAGGAGCATCATTCCACGCCACTGCACACCGTCATGTCTTGGAGAACTACGTTGCCTGAAATCATGGTAAGGTTTATCTTGCTGACGGAGAACCTTTGGATATTGTTAACATTAGGGATGTCAGTTTAAAAATGCCTAATGGGTCTGTGTGGAAGATTCATAAAGCGAGACATGCTCCTAAACTAATGTGCAACTTGATTTCGGTGGGGCAACTGGATGACGAAGGACATAAAGTGACCTTCAATTGTGGAGGTTGGAAAGTCACGAAGGGAGCAATGGTCGTTGCTCGGGAATGCAAGGTATAGGTTTACTTTCTGAAAAAAAAATTTGACGTCTTTGATAATTTCAAGAGATGGAAAGCCATGTTGGAGAACGAGACAGATTTGAAGGTGAAGTGCTTGCAGTCTAACAATAGG
The DNA here is from genome assembly GCA_025403435.1 of Artocarpus heterophyllus. NCBI lineage: Eukaryota > Viridiplantae > Streptophyta > Magnoliopsida > Rosales > Moraceae > Artocarpus > Artocarpus heterophyllus. The sequence goes on along the minus strand of CM046332.1, from coordinate 13,228,633 downwards.
GGAGAATATATAGATAATGACTTCAAGCGGTACTATGTTGAGAATAGAATAAAGATGAAGAAACCATTTTAGGAAAACCACAAGAGAACGGGGTAGTTGAGAGGATGAACAGGACTTTAAACGAGCATCCAAAAGCATGAGGTTGCATGCGAGGCTACCAAATATGTTTTGGGCTGAGGTAATTAATACAGTCGCTCATTTGATCAACAGAGGTCCATCTACACTGCTGAAGTTTAAGCTACCGGAAGAAGTCTGGAGCCGTAAAAAGGTTGATCTCTCTTACTTGAGAGTGTTTAGGTGTGTTTCCTATGTTCACATTGATCCTACTGCTAGAATTAAACCTGATGCCAAGTCAAAGAAGTGTTTTTTGATTGGCTATGGTGGACTTGAGTTTGGTTATCGTCTCTAGGATGACAAAAATTGGAAGATTATTAGGAGCAAGGACGTGATCTTCAACGAAGGTGTTTGGTACAAGGACAGAGACAACATTGACTTTAGGGGTTCAAGTTCAGAAGACAAGAAGCCTAAGATGATTCCATTGAAGGATCTTCTTGAAATGGAGGTACAAAATCCATAGGTTGAAGACCAAGAAGACATAGCTCCAAAAGGAAACTAGAGAACTCCTGCCACACCAGTCAGGAGGTCTAGCAGGACTATCAGGCCACCGCAGAGATACTCCCCATCTCTGCATTACATCTTGTTGATCAACAGTGAGCCAGAGAGTTATGATGAAGCCATAGAGGCTGAAGATTCAGTCAAGTAGGAGTTAGCCATGAGGGATGAGATGGATTTTTTAATGTCCAATCAAATATGGCAATTGACAAAGTTACCACAGGGCAAAAAGGCCTTGCACAACAAGTGGGTATATTGAATTAAAGATTAAAGTGATGGTAACAAACGGTATAAGGTAAGGCTGGTGATAAAAGGCTTTCAGCAGAAAGAAGGCATCGACTTTAAGGAGATTTTTTCTCTAGTGGTGAAATTAACCACGATCAAGACGGTATTTGCGCTAGTGGCAAATGAGGACATGTTCTTAGAATAGTTGGATGTCAAGACAGCTTTTCTCCATGGTGATTTGGAGGAGGAGATCTACATGAAGCAACCACAAGGTTTCGAAGTACCGGGTAAGGAGAACTTGGTGTGTAAACTTCAAAAGAACTTGTATGGCCTCAAACAAAATCCCAGGTAGTGGTACAAGAAGTTTGATAGTTTTATGTGCAGTAATAGTTTCTTGAGGTGTCAGGGAGATCACTGTTGTTATGTGAAGAATTTTGGTGACTCCTACATCATATTGTTGCTATATGTCGATGACATGCTGATAGTAGGAGGTTACAAATAGGAAATTGACAATCAGAAGAAAGAGCTGTCTAAGAAGTTTTCAATGAAGGATTTGGGTGCTACAAAACAAATCCTTGGGATGAGAATAACAAGGAACCGTAATGGTCTAAAATTGTCATAGGAATAATATGTTGAAAAGGTGCTGAGCAGATTCAACATGGGTAATGCGAAGCCTGTGAATACTCCTTTGGCCAGTCACTTCAAGTTATCAAAGGAGCAATCACCGACCACGGAGTAGGAGTGAGGCCACATGGCCAAGGTGCCTTATGCTTCCGCAATAGGTAGTCTCATGTATGCCAGGTTTATACCAAACCGAACATTGCACATGTAGTTGGAGTTATGAGTAGGTATGTGAGCAATCCAAGTAAGCAGCATTGGGAGGCAGTGAAGTGGATTCTCAGATATCTAAGAGGTACAGCGGGTTTAGCACTGTATGTCAAGAAGTTAGGCTTAGGAGTACAGGGCTATGTTGATGCTGATATGGCTGGAGACATTGACGGCAGAAATAGTACCATCGGTTATGTCTACACTTTTGGTGGCATAGCAGTTACTTGGGTCTCGAAGCTGCAAAAGATAGTTGCACTCTCTATAACAGAAACAGAGCATATGGCAATGGCGGAAGCGAGCAAGGAGATGATTTGTTTGCGGTCATTTCTGGAAGAACTGGGTCATAAGTAGGAAATGAGTGCATTACATAGTGATAGTCAGAGGGCCATTCACTTAGCAAAGAATCTCGTATTTCATGCTTGGACAAAGCATATACTGTTGTGGCAGTAGAGACGTGGTCATTGATTAGTCTCCAAGTGAGAGATTGTTGTAGATGTAGAGCCAAATCAATTCAATACTCTAGCAAAAAAGAAAGAAAAAAGGAGAAATGTAGCGCTCGTGAGACAGAGAGGCAGAGCCACGTCTCTACCAGGAGAAAGCCGCGGTGTTGGAACAAGAGCGCCTAGGCGCCAGTTGAAGAGCACCTAGGCGCTGGCTGCAAAGAGCCTAGGCTCCAAGTGTATGGTGCCTAGGCACTGCAGGAGAGTGTCGCGGTGCTGTGTTGTGCAATTTTTTTTTAGTCAAAGTCAAACTCAAACGCCCTAAAAATAGGAAACTACTAAGGTTTCTCATTAGTCACTATTTTTCTCTTCCTTTGGGTATAAATAGACAAAAGGTGGCTAAGGTTAGGTGTGTGTGATATCGAGAGTGGCATTATTTTGTGTGAGGCATAATTCTTAAGAGCTCCATCCTTAAGAGAGAAAAATTCTCACAGGGTGCTAGATAGAAGAGAGTTTTGGTAAGTACAATTTGAGAGTGTGTGAGAAACTTATCTTGCAATCTGTAATCTCTTACATCATAATGGAATCTGCAAGCGGCAGAAACAAGACGTAGTCTCAAATTTGGACTAACCTGTATAAAATTTGGTCTCTTTTTTCTTCTCTTCTTCACTTTATTTTCTGTAATTATTCATTCTTGCGATGCTTGGAATTAGGATTCGCCTAATTCCCCAACAAGTGATATTAGAACGGAGGTTTTGATCAAGAACGATGATGGGAGAAGAAGGTTCGGTAGCCGGTATCACCAAATTTGATGGTCAGATTTTTCTTATTGGAGGATGCAAGTAAAAGACTACCTATGCAGTAAGAAACTGCACTTGCCCTTGGGTAATAAGCCTGAAGGCATGAAGGATGAGGAGTGGAATCTCCTTGATAGACAGGTGCTAGGTGTGATCCGCTTGACCCTGTCAAAGAACGTTACCCACAATGTTGCAAAGGAGACTACTACAGTTGAGATGATGAAGGCTCTGTAAGAGATGTATGAGAAGCTCTCAGCCAATAACATTGTACATCTCATGAAGAAGCTTTTTAATTTAAAAATGCCTAAAGGTGCCTCGGTGGTAGAGCATCTGAACAGTTTCAACAACGCCCTGAACCAATTGGTCTCGGTAGAGATTAAATTCGATGATGAGATCAATGCCCTAATCCTCTTAGCCTCGTTACCGAATAGTTGGGAACCCATGAGGGTGGCCATTACAAATTCACTTGGGAATGCAAAATTGAAGTTTGTTGATGTCAAAAACTCTATTCTGGTGAAAGAAGTTTGTAGAAAGTACTCGGATGAAGCCTCAACATCGAACTCGGCCCTTAATGTTGATAATAGGGACAGGAAACTTGAGAAGCATTCCAACAGGGATAATGGCAGGAGAGGCAAGTCGAGGAATGGGAGAAGCAAGTCGAGAAATGTTAGGACTATGGAATGTTGGAACTGTGGAAAGACCGACCACTTAAAGAAGAACTGCAAGGCTCCAAGGAAGAATAAAGACAAGAATAATGACACAGCTAACGCCACCACTGAAGAGCAACAAGATGCCTTAATCTTGTCTGTTGACATTTTTTTTATTCTTGGGTGATAAATTCAAGAGCATCATTCCACACCACTGCACACCGCATGTCCTAGAGGACTACGTTGCCGAAAATCATGGTAAGGTTTATCTTGCTGCCAGAGAACCTTTGGATATTGTTGGCATTAGGGATGTCGGTTTAAAAATGCCTAATGGGTCTATGTGGAAGATTCATAAGGTGAGGCATGTTCTCAAACTAATGCGCAACTTGATTTCGGTGGGGCAACTAGATGACGAAGGACATAAGTGACCTTCAATTGTGGAGGTTGGAAAGTCACGAAGGGAGCAATAGTTGTTGCTCGGGGACGCAAGGTTAGAACTCTCTACATGAACTCTAGTTACAGAGATACCATAGCAGTTGCTGATTCTGCTGTCAATATCGAGCTATGGCATTATAGGCTCGGCCACATGAGTGAGAAGGGAATGGAGGTGCTTCACTGTAAAGGAAAACTACCAGATTTGAAAACTGTTGATCACAGTTTGTGTGAACCCTGCATCTTTGGTAACTATAAGAGAGTTAGCTTCTCAACAACAAGTAGAGAGTCCAAGTCTAGGAAATTGGAGCTAGTTCACACTGATGTGTGGGGGCCTACGTCGGTGACTTCCCTTGGTGGTGCAAATTACTATGTGACGTTTATTGATGACTCAAGTAGGAAGGTATGGGTTTACTTTTTGAAAAACAAATCTGACGTCTTTGATGCTTTCAAGAGATGGAAAGCCATGGTGGAGAATGAGACAGATTTAAAGGTGAAGTGCTTGCAATCTGACAATGGGGGAGAATATTTAGATAACGACTTCAAGGGGTACTGTGTAAAGAATGGAATAAAGATGAGGAAAACCATTCCAAAAAAACCACAACAGAATGGGGTAATCAAGAATATGAACAGAACTTTAAACGAGCATGCTAGAAGCATGAGGTTGCATGTAGGGCTGCCAAATATGTTTTGGGCTGAGGCAATTAATACAGCCGCTCATCTAATCAACAAAAGTCCATCCACACCGCTGAAGTTCAAGCTGTTCGAAGAAGTCTGGAGCCGTAAAAAGGTTGATCTGTCTTACTTGAGAGTGTTTGGGTGTGTTTCCTATGTTCACATTTTTCCTACTGCTAGAAGTTAACTTGATGCCAAGTCGAAGAAGTGTTTTCTAGTTGGCTATGGTGTACTTGAGTTTGGTTATCGTGTCTAGGATGACCAAAATCAGAAGATTATCAGGAGCAAGGATGTGATCTTCAATGACAGTGTTCTGTACAAGGACAGAGACAATACTGACTCCAAGGGTTCAGGTTCTAAAGATAAGAAGCCTAAGATGATTCCATTGAAGGATCTTCTTGAAGTGGAGGTGCAAAATCCAGAGGTTGAAGACCAAGAAGACATAGCTCCAAAAGGAAACTAGAGGATTCCTGCCACACCAGTCAAGAGATCTAGCAGGACTATCAGGCCATCGCAGAGATACTCCCCATCTCTGTATTACATCTTGATGATCGACAAAGGTGAGCCAGAGAGTTATGATGAAGCCATAGAGGCTGAAGATTCGGTCAAGTAGGAGTTAGCCATGAGGGATGAGATGGATTTTTTAATGTCCAATCAAACATGGCAATTGACAAAGTTACCACATGGCAAAAAGGCCTTGTACAACAAGTGGGTATATTGAATTAAAGATTAAAGTGATGGTAGCAAACAGTATACGGCAAGGCTGGTGGTAAAAGGCTTTTAGCAGAAAGAAGGCATCGACTTTAACGAGATTTTTTCTCTAGTGGTGAAATTAACCATGATCAGGACGGTACTTGTGCTAGTGGCAAATAAGGACTTGTTCTTGGGATAGTTGGATGTCAAGACAGCTTTTCTTTGTGGTAATTTGGAGGAGGAGATCTATATGAAGCAGCCATAAGGTTTCAAAGTACAGGGTAAGGAGAACTTGTTATGCACACTTCAGAAGAGCTTGTATGGCCTTAAACAAGCTCCCAGGCAGTGGTACAAGAAGTTTGACGGTTTTATGTGCAGCAATAGTTTCTTGAGGTGTCAAGGAGGTCATTGTTGTTATGTAAAGAATTTTGGTGACTCCTACATCATATTGTTGCTATATGTCGATGACATGCTGATAGCAGGAGGTTGCAAACAAGAAATTGACAAGCTGAAGAAGGAGCTGTCTAAGGAGTTTGCAATGAAGGTTTGGGTGCTACAAAACAAATCCTTGGGATGAGAATAACGAGGAACCGTAATGGTCTAAAATTGTCACAGGAAGAATATGTTGAAAAGGTGTTGAGCAGATTCAACATGGGTAATGTGAAGCCTGTGAATACTCCTTTGGCCAGTCACTTCAAGTTATCAAAGGAACAATCATCGACCACAGAGCAAGAGCGAGACCACATGGCTAAGGTGCCTTATGCTTCAACAATAGGTAGTCTCATGTATGCCACGATTTGTACCATACTGGACGTAAATTCCATAATTATCTATGGAAAATTTTGACTAATATGAATAATATTAGTCATTACATAATATGATATGAATAATTGACTAATTTTTGTTAAATAAAGAAAGTTCTCATTACATTAACTGATGGTCATATAATAAGATAATCTTAGTCCCGAGTTATTAGCAGACTTATGTTCATAGAATTATGTCTTTTAATTTACTCTATACAAATTCAAGAATCTATTTATATCCTTTGTATTTTGGAGGCAAATGAGCACTCAATTTCGTGATTAACTTTGTGAACTTATTATTCATTAGAGAATCAATAGCAATGAAATGGAAATTAGTAAGGTTAATGAATTTTAAATATCACAAATTAGGTTATTTATAGAAGATCATTTTATATGAAATAACTATATCTAATAGAAAACTGTACAATATGAGTAATTATATCTATAGATTCAATAGTGCGATTCCAAGTTTTTAGTGGAATAAAATTGGAATTAATAAAAAAGTAATATGTTAATTAGGGTAAATCACATTGACACCCCCTTATATTTTACCCAAATTATAGAGACACCCCCGAATTAAAACTAATAATGCTGACACCCTTTGACTGCTCAAAATGTTAGTTGACTGCAGATTTGACCTTCAATTGACCATTAATTTTGCTTAAAATGTCAAAATTGCCCTCCATCCATCAAAAAATATTTGAAGCTATCTATACACCTAAAATAGCATTTTTGACCTTTTTTAACATTATAAAATGAGTAACTAATTAATTTTAGCAAAACTAAAACAAATTAATTTCAAAAAAGTCAAAACATACTAATTCTAACAAAACTTGAATACAATTATAAAGAGTTTTTGCTTATTAGGGCAAAAATTATAAACAAAAATAAAATAGATATTTTAAAAAAATAAAAAATATATAATTTATGAAATTATTTTTTGAAAGTTATTTTTTTAAAAAAATTATTACGAAAAGAAATCTGATTTTTTAGATAAAAAGAAATCTGCTGTTAAAAAAAAAATCTAAGTAAAAAAAAAAAATCTTTCTCACCCTCTTTGGCTCCATGGCTGCAATGATGAAGGGGGCGATAGGGTGAGGTCTCGTTGGGATCGGGGTCTGAGGTGGGCTAGTTTGAGCTGCGGGAGAGGGGCCAACAAGTGTGGGGAGTGATGAGTTTTTAGATTAACATTGATTTTGCATTGGTTGTTAGGGGCCACTTCTGTTTTTGCTCACTAAATTGCCCAATAGCACGACCTGAGAACTAAATTTCGGTTCTATCCAACTACTAAAATATCTTTAATGACTATAATTTTAATTTCCCTCATGTTTTAGTCTATGTGACAAATAAAAATAGAATGTCTAATATGTTTGCTTAAAAATCAATCTTTATTTTTCAACAAATACACTGTATTAAAATTTAGTATAAAAAATGTACATACAATAATGCATCAAAATATATATTTTCCAATTGCCATGGCATGAAGTATATACTGCTTTAAAACCACTAGTAAATATATATCTTCCAATTTTAATTAGTAAGTGGATCTTGATTTCTTAACTTTATGGTCGGATATTTATGATCAATTTTAATATATCGCTGATAGATTTGCTATAATAATTTTGATTTTTATTTTCATTTGTTCTTAATATTATTTCATACTTTATATGTCGTAATTATATTGTTTTTATAGGTTCACAAAAAACCATATTCTAAATAATCGCAAATCTTTCAGGTTCTTAAGTTAGAATTGTTTTCTTTTCATTTTGACAAAGGATCATGGCTATAATCCGTTCATTTTATCCTCTTCTCTAGATAAATGGCTCTTTTGACGTCAACGGTGTCTACTTCAATTGACGTAGAATCGAACTTTATATGTCTCCAAAGTCATGGATAAGCCCTACACTACATGATGTCCACATTATTAGTTGTAACCACTTTGAATTGAAAAATATTAAATTCAACTATACCTTACCCGGGTACACCTGAAGCGTCTTCTCATGATAAAAAAAACAAAAATTCCGATATTTAAACTAAAAAAGTTGAATAGATCAAAGTGTTTTAGTTGACGATCGACTTTTGGTGTAAGGAAACAACATAACAATAGACACAAGAGGATATATATCACTCAGAATTACGTAATTCTATATCACTGAAAAAGTTCAAAATTTATGACGCTCCTTGTGCCTTTTTTTTTTTTTCCCCGTAGAATTATATGTTTTAGCTTCAATATGTTCTCAAACTGGTTTTCAATCCCCCCGAAACATCGGTTTACTTTCTCTGACGTATTTTTAATCCACAGAAACAGTTTAAGTTCTTTGATGTGAAAAATTATATTTTCCAATTTTAAACATTATCAAAGGTATTTGAATGTACTAATTTAATTCTGTGAAAAGTAAACTGAATAACAATCATAATTTTCTACATATTTATCGACAATGTCAAAAGTCAAAAGTCAAAAGTCAATAAATTTTTTTTCTTAATATTTGAAGATACAAGAAATCCTAGTTTTCCCCATTTTGACATTATCAAAGTAGATGAAAGTATTAGTTTAATTTTGTGAAAATTTAAAGGTCTCAGAAATCATAATCTTCTACTTATTGACATAATAAAAGTATATGATGCATTTATTTAGTTCTATGAAAAATTTGAGGTATCAGAAATCACAATTGAACATTATAAAAAAATGGTACTAATTATTTAATTCTGAGACATCAAAGGTACTAGAAATCGTGATTTCTCACATAATTTTGATGGTATCAAAGGTATATGAAAGTACCACTTTAATTATGTAAAAATTCAAAGGTCGTGAAATTAAATTTCTCACATTTTGTCAATATCAAGAATAAATAGCAGTATTAATCTCACAAAAAAATAACAGTACTACTTATTTCATTTAAATAATAATAATAATAATGATTACAGTACTAATTTAAATACTGTGCAAAATGAAAGCAAATGAAAGTATTAATTTAATGTTGTGAAAATCACACGGAAATTTTCAATGCAAAAAAGTCATAAAACAATATTTAGTCAATCTTTATTTTCTTATTCAGTGTTATTATACGTCATGGATAAGGTAAACAACGTTTACTCTATGTAATTTAAAAATGGAGCAGTTGGTATGTATTAGCTATATAAAGGAGGCAATTAGTATCATATTTCTCATATTATGCAAAATAAAAAAAAAAACACGGAGGTCAAGAAAAATGAAGTGCTTTGCATTCTCTTCGTCCTTGTCACAAATTTTTATGCTTCTTCTTTTAGTTGTAATATTGACAGCTTCTGCTGATCACGCTCATAAAGACTTCCTTCATTGCCTCGCCACTTCTATACTGAACTCTACCTCTAGTTCTAAACCCATTATCTATACTTCAAACGATCCATCGTATCCCACTTTATTGAATTCATCCGCACAGAACCATCGTTATTCTTCTCCTTGGACCCCAAAACCGTTAGTTATTGTCACACCATTTTATGTCTCCCACGTCCAAGCCACTGTTTATTGCTCCAAGAAACATGGCATCCAAATCAGAACCCGAAGTGGTGGCCATGATTATGAGGGCCTTTCTTATGTGTCCAATGTTCCGTTTGCTGTAATTGATTTGAGAAATCTAAATTCAATTACTGTTAATACACAGAAAAAATTTGCATGGGTTCAAGTTGGTGCAACGCTGGGTGAACTTTATTATAGAATTGCTGAAAGAAGCGGAAATCTTGGCTTCCCAGCTGGTGATTGCCATACTGTAGGCGTTGGTGGACAAATTGGTGGAGGAGGTTACGGCTATTTGACACGAAAATACGGTCTTGCAGCTGATAATGTTCTCGATGCAGAATTCATAGATGCTGAAGGAAAAATTCTTCATAAGAAAACCATGGGGGAAGATTTGTTTTGGGCCATACGCGGAGGTGGACCAGAAAGCTTTGGAATTGTTCTTGCATGGAAAGTTCGACTTGTTCCTGTGCCATCCATAGTGACGGTGTTTGATGTCCAGAGGAATATGGAAGACAATGCAACAAAGAAGCTCTTTCATAAGTGGCAACGCCATGCTAACAAAGTCGATGAGGATCTATCAATCTATGTTAGATTCCAAACTGGGAGTTCTATGGATAATGAAGGGAATAAGAAACTTGAGGTACATGCTTCCTTCCGAGCCACGTTTCATGGTCGTGTGGAAAGCCTCCTCCAATTGATGCATAAGGAGTTTCCCGAGTTGGGTTTGCTAAGACAAGATTGCATTGAAATGAGATGGGTCGAATCCTTTCTCTATTTCAATTATTTCAGAAATGGAGAATCCTTGGATGTTCTACTTGATAGAAAATCTAATTTCAACATGTCGGCATTCAAAGCAAAATCTGACTATGTGAAAGAGCCTATTCCAGATGATGCAATCGAAGGTATGTTGGGAAAGTTATACGAAGAGGAGGTGGGAGCAGTATTGATCGATTTATTTCCGTATGGAGGGAAAATGAACAATATTTCTGAATCCGAAATCCCATTCCCCTATCGAACCGGAAACCTTTACAACATTCATTACTTGGTGAATTGGGAAAGTACAGAAAATATTACAGCATCCAAAAAGCATCTAAGTTGGGTAAGAAGACTTTACAGATACATGACTCCCTATGTGTCGAAAAACCCGCGGGGTGTATATCTCAACTTTAGAGACCTTGACATTGGGACAAATAACAATAAGTGTGACGCGAAAAATGCTTATAATAACATTGCAGGAGCCAAGATTTGGGGTACAAAGTATTTCAATAATAATTTTGATAGGTTAGTTTACGTAAAGACTGCAGTTGATCCAACTAATTTCTTTAGAAACAAACAAAGTATCCCACCTCTTAGTTACTCATTAAAGTACTGGGAATAGATATCTCTGTTAGGCTAAAGTAAAACTATTGTCCTTATCTTTTCTATTTTGTCCGTTTTCAATAAGAGTTTTCTTGCGACCATACTATGTGTATTTGATATTGTTTAAGAATGCAAATAAAACTCTTTATGAATGATTTAGAATTTCTCTATCTATATATTGATTGAAAAGGTGTAACATGTGCGCACGATCGACCATTTCCATTTGAGTTATTCACACAGATTGACCAATATTAAATCATCAGTTTAAAAAGCATCTGTTTCAATTTTTATAAAGTTAATGTTGCATGATTCCCATTTCTTTCATAAAGCGACTAATTTTATTTCATTTTGTTATTTATGATAATTTTAGTTTTAGAAAAAAGGAACCATCCTCTGTCTCTTTACCTTCATTTGGATATTTCCTCTCTTTACCCTAGTTTTTGGGTACCGGCCTGCCCACGCTGTTTTTTTGTTTTTCGTTATTTTTTTCTATTGTTTTAGTTTGTGAGATTTGGCATTTGGCAGCGAGAATATGTTGGTGTTTGCATTAAAAATCTTGAGTATTTCATTTATTTCCTTTAATTTTTGTGGGAAAACGATAAAGAGAAAACCAAGGCATAAAAGGGAGGATATGATATTGGCCATGGATGGGCGACATTTTACAGCGGGAATAAAAAAATAAATTAAAGCGAAAATCAACACAACACGGAAAAGATTATGATTTTTGTGCTTGAGCAAGATTTTCTACGCCGACAAAAGAGGGAGAAGAAAACCACTAACAACTTCGAACTTAACTCTCAACAAATTCTTTTTACCTCTCCACCCAAAGATAATTCCACTTATTGTTTGTTGTCTACGTTTCTAATCATTTGTCTTTCTCAAAAGAGAGGCATTATATGTTGCCATATTTCTATCCACTAGTAATATCGTGTATTAAAAAAAAAGAATAATATATTATATGCGCTTATTTGGCTGCAAATTTAAACATAGCCCAACTGGAGCATGATAACGTGCAATCTGAGTGAGTTACTTACATTATAGATGTTACAGTCACCAGTACACCCGGCATATTAGACCATGATAATCTTTAGACAATGTTTTGGTCATAGAAACCGTTGTCTAATTGACACACGTAATATGTCTTAACATTATACGACGATCATTACCGTTGTCTAATGTTTATTTAAACCACTTATAGAATAGGTGGCGATTTTTTACATTAACCGTCGTCTAATACAAACTTTAGACGATAATTTTAATAAAAAACGGTCGCCTAATACCTACTTGGCCAATAAGATGTCAATCTTGTAGTATCATATCCACTGTAATGCCCTATTTTAATTCATTAAGATTAGTATGTAAAACATGGTGAATTAATATATCAATTAAAATTTTAATTTTTTATTATCAACATCTAAACTGATTGTTGTTACTGCCGCTTAAAAATTTTATTTTTGTTTTATTTTAGAGTAAATTGTGTTCACTTAATATCTACATATTTTCTACATTATTTTACTTAAACTCCAGTTTTGTCAGATTAAAAAACAACCTCTATTTACCTCACTCAGATTTCACATAAAATGCTAGGCCTTCAATATTGTAAGGAGTGTTTTGTTGTCTAGAACAATGAAGTAGGATTTTGATATCTTTTCCTTGTTAGCCATGATTTAAAGTTGTTTGGCTTAAACTTATATCCTTAAAATATTTTTAAGAATTGATTTCTAAATTATTTTTTAATGTTTTGAGAATATGATTTTAAAGGATATTTTAATAGATACAAATTCAACATATTGGGCAGAGATTTCCCTAATTGAGAAAATGTTTGAAATTATTTTCAAATTAGCGTGAGATTCTTCAGTTAGTCGAGTTTTAAATAAATAGATCCATGAGAGTCTAGGTCATGCAAAAGGTGACGAGCAATTCCCAAAAACCATATGCACCACTTCGATAGTGATTCCAATCCTTGCAAAGAGATAGTACTTTATTATGATTTTTGATAAATCAAATGATATGACGTGGTAAGCATTATCTAAGAATGTTATTTATTTCCTATGCTTCTCACTTCTATGTTAATAGCAAACTTTTATGCATGAATGTTGTCTTTAAATTTATAATCATAGTGAGCCTTTTGCTCATAATTTTTCACGTTTGTCCTTATTTTAAATTTCCCCAATACATGATAGAGCAGTGCGTTGATTGGTGCAGCCTGTGGACTTCATGAGCTAAGTTATCTCTTTATTTGAAGTCTACTTGTGCTTTCCATCAAGTGTAGTAACCCTTTATTTACATGCACTTCTGATATTTTTTGTTGGATTGTAGTTTGGATGTCTATTTTTACTTTCCTGTTGTTTAATTATGTATGCATGTACTATGTAGTTTCGTGGGACCCAAATAGTACTTTTATGTTATTTTTAATGTGATGTTGTTTCAATATTTTTCTTAGAAAATGTTTTTAAATTATTTCTTGAGTTTTAAGCACATGACAACTTAAACGCTGAGATTTAAATTGGACTTAGATTATTTGGCATAAACCATTATCTTTATTTCATTTTCTTATTTTTCCAATATTTCCTCAAATTTGCCTAATTTTTTTAAATTAAGTTATCATAATCGGTGTTCAAGCTTAGTTTCTAATTAATTACCTAAAGTAACCGCCACATCATCGCCTGTTTCAAGCGCTTTTGTGCTTGACGCATTAAGTATATTGTTCTATCATGCATTCTAGACATTTTCAAATGACATTTTTATGTTATGGAAAAACTAACTTTAACACATTTGAAATTTTAAAAATCACTAGTTTCATGAGTTAGAATATATAAAACTTTTATAAATTTTTTTTTTCTTTATGACGCGCATGATCTTTTCACATGTTTATTAAAAATATAAGAAAGACCCTAAAAATATAAAAATAGCAAATTAATTATTTTTTTAATTTTTTATAAATGCCCTTAATCTGTGTATCCGATTACACTTTACCCCCCTTGATTTTGAAATTTGGTCAAAATGCCTCTTGATTTCCAAAAAATGCCCTTAATCTATGTATCCGATTACACTTTAATAATGTGGCATGTTATTAACCATTAACTAAATGTAATAAATTCTAATTAAGTATATAAAAATAATTAATATACCCTAAACAAATAATTAAATATAAGAAATAATAAAAAAAGAGTACTTAACTTCAAAAAAAAATTAAATACAATTTTCAAAGGAAAAAAAGATTAAATGCATGAACTGATTTCAAAAATAAAAAACACAAGAGCAAAAAAATTTAGAATAGGCATATGCTTAGTATTGGAAGACAATCGAGATTCTGAGACACAAAAAAAAAAAGAAACTCCATTGTTGAGTTTTCTTCTTCCTCCTCAACCTATTGCAGCCATTCGCAAGCCTAATCTTCCGCTACGTGAACCTTGAGGAGCCTACTCTACCACAACCCATCGAGATCTGTCAGGCCTACCTCTTCATAACCTACCACGAGTCCAGATCCGTCCACCGTCGTGTGCCACCATGCAAGCTAAAACAAGGTCTCTAGCATGAGCTTTCCTCTACAAGCCCATCTTTGCTGTTGCAAGCTCTCCTTGACCACAACTCCTTCCTCTCTGCTATAGGCCAGATGAGAGCCCTTTTTTATCATCGCCTGCCATGAGATTAAGGGAGAAAGTTTTGAAGGAAGGTCGAGTGTTGGGGTTTGATGGCATGATAGGCAGTCACCAGGGAGGGGCTTTGGTTGGTTTTTTGGTTTTTGTCTAAGATTTACATTAGACAAGGAGGGGAGAGAGAAGTGAGAAGAAGGAGAGAGAGAGAAAAGAATCAATATAAAATGTTTTTTAATATATTAATATTAATTATTTTATATATTTAATTAGAATTAATTATATTAAGTTAATTGTTAATAACATGCCATGTCAATAGTTCCATTAAGTTTATAAACCGAATTGAATGGAGAGGGTATTTTTGGCCTATGTTCTATTAATCAAAGATACTTTGACCGGTTTTGGGGAGCAAAATGAAATAAGATATGTAGTTCAAAAGTTATTTATGAAAATAATCCGTACTCTTTCTATAGAAATTCAATGCTAGTGTATTATCTTTTTTCCATAAATGATTACACCATGTTTGATAATGCTATATTATTGTTAGAAGAAAAATGAACAAACAAAGTATCAGTGGTAAATTAAGGATCACGCCATTGATTATATATATCACATTAAATATTTTTCATATATATGAAGGATAAGCATCATAAGAGATTAACGAAAACAACTAGGTCATGGAACATCAAATGTCTAAAGTCTATAATGATATTGAAAAAGTAACTTATCAGTTGGTGTCTTTTTTTTAACCGTTTAATCTGTAGAAATTAAAAAGTCATTTTGACCCGATCCCACGATAACAATAGTGTCCTATCAATAGCAGTCATATCACATAAAAAAAACTTGAATTTAAAGCATTTGATTTTCTCATTATAAAAGACAAGGATAACTGTACTCCAATAAACGAATATAGTTGATCGAGAATGAAGAAGTCATAACTAAATCTACACATGGATATCACTATAAGAACATTAGGGGCATTTGACAATATTTGGTTTTGGTTTTTGTCAGTAAAAGAATAAAAGTAAAATCTATGACTTTAATTTTTAATATGTATTGAGCATCATATTTTGAGTTATTTATCTTTTTATATCTTGTGTTTTTAGATTATTTAGAAGATATATGTCCGATTTTTGGTTTCATTAATTGTACACTTTAATAGTACATTTAGTATACAAATTCATATTTTTAGTGGTAAAAAAAAAATTTTGACCTTGGAAATGATCAAAAAATCCCAAGAAAGACGGAAAAAAAACGTCATACTCAAAAAATTAAATAAAAAAGTTGACAAAACACTTTATTAGGAAAAGAAAAAAAAAACCCTTAGAAAATGAAAATGAAAGTGAAAATGAGAAGGCAAATTATTTCATATCAGGAAAAGTGATTGACCTTATAACGACCAAAAAAACAAAGAAAAGGAAAAATTCAACCCCATCCTTTTAATCTCACGAGTCATGATAGCTATCCAGATCCAAACGTCAGGATCATCATCCTCATCCATGAGATTATCATCCACCGGCTCATCCAGCCTGTATGTCAATTTGGCAAGAAAAGCTATGAACACATGAGTTTTTAGTGCCATCCAAGGTCTATATTCGATGTCAAACTCTGTCAACTTAATTGGCCATTTTGTCAGTCTTTCAGAGACATCCGGTTTGTGTGGGATAGCTCGCATCGGGTAAGATGAAAACACCATAATAGTGTGGCCTTAAAAGTATGGATAGAGCTTTCGAGCTGACATGATGAGTGTAAGGGCGAGCTTCTCAACAACATAGTACCTCGCTTTGGCATTCAGCATAGTGTGGCTTACAAAGAAAACTAGTTTTTGTTAGACATGTATGCTCTAAGGAGTAAAAATGTAATACGTTTTTTGGAGACATTTTTATCAATAAAGAATTTATTCATTTATAAATATACCAAATATTGTCCTCTTTACGTTCATATTTGTTGAATGTATGATAAGCAAACAGTAGTCTGAGACTATCAGTCTAAGCCTTAAGAGTTGGGCATATGATGGGATGATTATGCGGTAGACACGATTCTTAAGGTGATGGTCTAAAACATATGATCCGCAATCGAGGGAATAAAGTTGGGCACTTTATTCATGTAAAGATTGTTATGTTGTCTATATCCCTTTTGGGAGATGGTTTGTCTTGGCCATCGGAGTTGGACTCCGTGAATAGAAACATTGGCACGTTGTCATAGGTGACGATGTGTTGGATCGGGACATAAAGTGAATTGATTTGGATTAATAATTCTATCTTGGCAAATCGATTCACTTTAGACAATCATTTGTATTGTATCTTAATCCTGAGATGAATAATGGGCCCGTTGTCTCGACTTGTGTCTTTTGATGTACCAATGGGTGACTCCCACATCTCTATAGTGGCATGCATGCCGGTACATTGGAGGCATGACTCTTGATAGCATAGACTTGTTATTCATAGATATGGAATCCATAGCTCCTCTTTAGGAGTAATGATATCCTCTTATATGCGTTGTCCTGTAATTGGAAAACTGGAGCGCTCAACCATTTGGATACATAGGTGTAACCGAATGGTATACTATCTTTGGATGGTAAGTTTTCTAATGGTGAGACAATGGAACGTAAGATAAAAATAATCGGGAAGGTAAGACAGAACTTGTCCTTAAGCCGATTATGGATGATCGTATGGGGATACGATACACTATGATATGTCATGGAGACTTAGCTACACGAGCTTCGTAATTCTATAAAGTTCGAGAGTGCAGCTCCAAGCTTTTAGTGGAGTAGCGTTGGAGTTGATAATTGTGAAATGTATATCTGGGATATTGGGTTTCATAATTATCATGAGCTTGAACTTTATAGGTCCATTTTGGTCCCCTTTGCTAGCTCACAAAATCCTGTAACGACACGGCGTGCTTTTCCAATAATTGGTGACTTATGTCGGATTTATCAGATTGGTTTAAAATTTATAAGAATAAAATAATTCATGTCTGTTTATCGGTTGAATTAATTATGTAAGAAATTAGTTCAAGATGAACTTGTTGAATTATGGCGTTCGGATAATTCTTGTCTGTTTATCGGTTGTTTTAATTTTGGACAATTAGAACAAGATAAACTTGTAGAATTATTGTAAATTGATTTATTTTCTTAGAGATTATCTTGATAAAGTTTGTTTTGATCAGATATCTTTTCTATTGGGCTATTTGAATCAAAACTGAGACTTTATCCTTTAGAATCTCGGGTGGAAAATAAAAGATTCGCGGAGATTTTTTCTCGGCAGGTCGGCCTGCCTATCAGAAAGTTCGGCCTGCCGAACTGGCTAGTTCGGCCTGCCTATCACACAGTTCGGCATGCCGACCGCGACAGTTAAGATTACGCGTTTTTAACGCGTATCTTATCAGATATTGATCCGAACTTGATTCTGTTTCGATTTTTGAGACCTAATCTGATATGGACTGACCCCAAGGACCAATAGGTATAAAAAGGGAGTGAGTCTAATGATTTACTCAGATCAATTTGAGAGATTAAGAGTGATACTCTTCTAGTGAGCATCTGAAAACTCCCTGAGAGCTTTTGTTCACAAATCACGAACACTAGCTTTGGGTTCTCTCTATTGGTTGGAAGGAGAGTCACCGGTGGAAGAGCTGTACGTGTGAGCCCGCACTCACTCCGGTTGTGGATAGAGAATAGCAAAGAAGACCAGTTGGTTGAGGCTCTTCTGGAACGTTACTTCTCTACACAGGTCGCGGAGGTTCTTCGGCACACTGAGGTTAGTAAGATCTGTTTAATTTATACATATAACATGTCAAACTTGTGTTTTGGAAAATACTCTGATGAAAAATTTTTAAAATTCCGCTGCGCACTTTGTTTCCAACAGTTTTTGGACTATATCTTCCTCTCAGACTAGGTTGAACTCACTGTAGTTTTTGAAAATGCCAAGTACAGATAGAGTGGCTCTCCATTTTTAGGCTTTGAGAAGATCGACGGAGTGCCCAAGTATCTCTTTAATTCCTAGAACGCTTCTTTGCATCGTTCAGTGCATTCAAACTTTATATTTTTCTTGAGCAACTAGAAAAACGAAAGTCATTTGTCTACGGACTGGGCTATGAATCGACCGAGTACAGCGACTTGACTAGTCAGTTTTTGTATCTTGTGCTTGGTTCTTGGTGATGGCATCAATTAGAAGGCTTTAATTTGGTTTGGGTTCACTTCAATTCCACACTTCATCACGAGGTAACCCAACAACATACCACTCATCACCCTAAAGGTGCACTTCTCTAGATTTAACTTCATATTATACTTTCGGAGAACGTCGAAGCATTCTTGCAGATGTTGAGGATGGAGGTGGGCCTGCCAAGACTTGACCAACATGTCATCAATGTAAACTTCCATGTTTTTACTGATCTAATGTTCGAACATCATGTTGACCAGCCTCTAATAAGTAGCTCCTATGTTCTTCAATCCGAAGGGCATAACTTTGAAACAAAAAATCCCCTAGTCAGTGATAAATGTGGTCTTTTCTTGGTCCTCTGGGTGCAGAAGAATCTAGTTGTATCTAGAAAAAGCATTGAGAAAGCCCAAAACCTCATGGCCAACCATCACATTAATGAGGCAATCGATATGTGGTAATGGATAACTATCCTTGGGACAAGCTTTGTTCAAATATGTGAAATCCACACGCATCCACCACTTCCCTTTTTTCTTCTTCAGAATCATCATGTTGGTAGGCCAATCTGGGTACTGTATGGGACAAACAAACCCAAATTTTAGTAGTCTCCACACTTCATCTTTCACAATGTTGTTTCACTCGATTCCAAGTTTTCTTCACTTTTGCCGCAAAGGTTTATGGTTTGGATCGATGTTGAGTCAATGTGAGATTATGCTCGGATCGATTCCTGGCATATCTACATGAGACCATATGAAACAATCATTGTTAGCTTTAAGAAAATCAATTATTTGGGATTTTACCCCTGCGTCAAGTTATGACTCGATCTTCATAGTACATCTTTTATCTTGTGGATCGATTTGAACTTCATTAAGCTACTCCTATATCGATTTGACACAGTCTTGATTACTCGATCTGTTTTGTTGGCTGGCCTGTAATTGCTATAAAGCCATCTTTTACTTCATAGTTGTGGCATAACAGCTTCGTGCTGCCTCTTAGCTTCTTCGAATCTCTCTGATCCCTCACTTCATCGGGAACCTGATCGTCTGGTGGTATGTTGACGGGTCGACCCTTATGGCATGTATCCATGGCCGCATGAGAATGATGTTATACCCTGAAGGGCAATCCATAACAAGAAAACTCATTATCTTGTTTTCACCTGGTGCATAAATAGGGAGTTTAATTCTCCCAATGGCTGTTGTCGCTTCGCCATTGAAACCTACCAATGACGTGGTAGATTTCTTAACCTCTTCTTCGACAATTTCCATCTCCTTCAGCCTCGAGAGGAATAAGATGTTGGCCTAACTTACATTGTCAATCAATATTCTGCCAATTTTGTAATTCATGATGTTGAGCTTAACAACCAAAGCATCATCATGTGGAGTGTTGAGCCCTAATGTCTCGTCACTTCAAAATGAAATAATGTACTCACCGTATTCATCTGTTATCGAGCTGACAGTAGCTTGGCTTGCTCATCGCTGGTGAGCCTTCATCTTGTTTGCAAAATTGCCACTAAGAATAGAGCCTCCACAAATGGCTCCTATGACCTTGACTGGTGGTGGTGATGGTAGCTTGTCTTAGGCTCGATGATCCTTTTGTCGTCCCCTTTCTCTGTCGAGGCTGTAAACTTTCCTTCCTCTATCGAACAAATATTCTTTTAGATGTCCCTTTTTAAGCTCTACAATTTCTGACAGCAATGCCTTGCAGTCGATTGCCAAATGCCCCGTATCTCGATGGAACTTGCAGTACTTTGACTGGTCATATGAATAGCTCGGCACCATCTTGCTTGGCCATCTGACGTAATCTTTTCCCTTAAGCTGTCTGGCAAGTTCTGTTGGAGATATACTTAAGACATACTTTAGTGAAGATAGTGTTCTACTATTTAGCTATTGTTTCTCTTCCTTCCTTCTCCATTCCCTCTTTAGAGGCGTCCTTGTTTGTCCCATTCAGTTTGTTTAGGGTTTCCATTGTCTCTTGCACCATCTAATCTGATCTCAAATTCTGACGAGTTCTCGCTCGCATCTCTCATTCTCTTCTTCTAGATCAATCCATTCCTTTGCTCTGTTCAGCGCTTCCTATATAGTCTAAGGGTAGTCAGAACATATACTGCTCTTGAAGGAAGACTTGTGCAGAGTTCTTTCTTTAGTGCCTCTCGAGCTGTTCCATCTTTCAAATCCAAAATCTTGGAAAGTGTCTTATTGAATCTCTAATTATACGCTCGTAGAGATTTGCCTGGATTCTATATGACTGACCACAGATCTTTGGTCGTCTTTTCAGTCTTAATGTGCACTGAGTAAGCCTTGACGAACGAGTTTGCAAGGTCCTCGAAGCTGTTGATCGATCTGGTAGGTAGGTTACTGAACCATCGAAGTGTTGGTCCTTTAAGAGATTGCACAAACAGCTTGCACATCATCTCATCCAAAATTGAGTTCGGTATGCTCGTCCTACTGACCATGTTTTTATACTGCAACAAGTGATTATTCGGGTCGGACGTACCATCAAAGCGAGCGAACACTAGGTTACCATACTTTGATGGGATGACTGAAGTGATTCTCCTTGTGAATGGGGTTTCCCGAATGTTCTTCGAGATGTCATCCAATGCTGGGGTCTTGCTCGTTGCTTTCAAAACCTTTTGGTCAATCTTCTCTTCCACGACCTTAGTGCTTTGTTCAAGCATTTCTTTCATCATCTGTTGAATTGACTCTAGAGTTAATAGTGTTGGGGAATTAGGTGACTCCTAATTTCAAGGATCGCAAGAATGAATAATTGTAGAAAATAAATTGAAGAAGAGAAGAAAAGAGAGACACCAAATTTTATACAAGTTCGTCCAAAATTAAGACTACATCTTGTTTCTATCGCTTGCAGACTTCACTATGATGAGGAGATTACATATTACAAGAGAAGTTTCTCACATACTCTCAAATTGTGCTTACCAAAACTATCTTCTATCTAGCACCCTATGGGAATTTTTCTCTCTCAAGGATGGAGCTCTCAAGAATTATGCCTCACATAAAATAATGCCACTCTCAATGTCACACACACCCAACCCTAGCCACCTTATGTCTATTTAGACCCAAAGGAAGAGAAAAATAGCAACTAATGAAAAACCCTAGTAGTTTCCCATTTTTAAGGAGTTTGGTTTGACTCGGACTTAAAAAAAATCACGCAACACAGTGCCGACAAAGCTGCGGTGCTCCCCTGTAGCGCCAAGGTGCCATACACCAGGAGCCTAGGCACCATTCACCTGGAGCCTAGGCGCCATTCACCTGGAGCCTAGGCTTTTTGCAACCAGCGCCTAGGGACTCTTCAATTGGCGCCTAGACGCTCTTGTTCTAGCGACACGATGCTCTCGTGGCTCTGCCTCTCTGTCTCACGAACGCTACGTTTCTCCTTTTTTCTTCCTTTTTTGCTAGAGTGCTGACTTGATTTAGCTCCACATCTGCAATAATCTCCCACTTGGAGACTAATCAATCACCACGTCTCCACTGCCGCAACTATATATGCTTTGTCTTAGCATGAAATGCAAGATTTTTTGCCAAGTGAATAGTGCTTTGACTGTCACTATGTAATGCACTCCTTTCCTGCTTGTGACTTAGTTCTTCCAAAAACGACTAAAACCAAATAATCTCCTTGCTCGCTTCTGTCATTCCCACATACTCTACTTCTGTTGTAGAGAGTGCAACTATCTTTTGCAGCTTCGAGACCCAAGTAACTACTATGCCACCCAAAGTATAGACATAACCGGTGGTACTCTTTCTACCATCAATGTCTCTAGCCATATCAGCATCAACATAGCCCTGTAGTCCTAAGTCTGACTTCTTGAAACACAGGGCTAAACCTGCAGTACCTCTCATGTATCTGCATTTGTTTTGTTTCTAAAATCAGATGTAAATTTCGAGGGCAAAATTTCTTTTAGGGGTGGAGAGTTGTAACGCCTCAGAATTTATTTAATGTTATCATAATATAAATGATGAATTAGTGTGCCATAATTAATGTTTCAACATTAATTTGATTACTTGGTTGGATTTTGAATTCTTGGTTGTTTTGTTAATTTGGTAAATTCAAATGATTTCTTAATGTTTTAAAATGATATTTTGAGTTTTCAAAGACAACAATTTGTAAAATGTTAAAAATATTCCGTTTTACAAAACCGTGGGCGGCACATGGTTTTCGTACAGTAAAACCGCTCACCATTTCTCTCTATTTATTCTCTCTCTTCCTCCTCTCTCCTCACTCTCCCTGATCTCACTCTCTCTCCTCTCTGTCTCTCTCTCGGCTCCTCTCTTCTCTCTCTACTTCTCACTCAAATTTTTAAATCAAATTCGAATCCAAGCTTCGGGTTAGCAAGGAGGAGGCTCGGGGATGTGATTTGGTAACCAAGAACGCGGATTGAAGCTTTGATTCGAGGTTAGTTTTGAAATTTCTAAACTTTTTACAAAAATTTTCAATTTTGTGCATTTTTAAAATCTAGGTTTGTTTGAGCTTAGAAAACCTTGGACTTAAGTTAAATGAACTTAGAACAACTAGAATTGTAAGCTTAGATTGAAGAAAAATGGATTGGATTCAAGATTTTTCATTTTTCTCCCCATTTTCTCAATTTCACATTTTTGAGATTTTTGAGTTTAAATCTTGTTTAAATGAGTTCAAATGTGTTTTACTATGTTTTTCTATCATCTATGAATGTTTTCCATTCTTGGGATTTAAGAAAAACAGGTTAAAATCAAGATTTGGATTTTGGGGATCGAAAAACCTGTGGCTGGAATTTATGGGTTTTCCTAGTTCGGTAGGCCGAACTGTGTGTTCGGCAGGCCGGATCAAGGGATCGGCAGGCTGGTGTTCTTCCCTCCGGAAGGCCGAACCTGGAGAAATGACCGGCCAACTGGTCTTGGTTTCTGGCAGGCCGAACTGTCGGCAAAAGCAGGGAGTCCTGCAGGCCGGTCGAGCATGGAAAATTTTGTGATTTTTCACCAGTTTTCACTGTTTTGAACCCCAATTTAAATTCCAACCTTATGGAATGATTTTAAAGATACAAATTGCACACTAGGACATCATGAAATGATTTAGTAACATAGAATGTCTTGAACTAGATATTGATCGACTTAGTTGGTGTCTAGGACCGTTCGTGGTTCCGAGGAGCTAACGTATAGCGGACCGAGATTACGGTGTGGGGCACCAGCACGAGTATCGAGGTGGGACTTCTACCCTATTTTCTTGGTAGCCTAGTTTCAAAATGAGTTGGCTTTGAAAAGGATTTCTATTAAAATGTTTTCAATGGTTGTTTGAAAATGAATTTATCGGTTATATTTTAATATACCGTGAACTGAAATGAACTTCATAATGAATGTAAATGACAACACTCGGTAATTGGGTTTGAATGATGATGATAATAAACATATAGGCATGATGCCATATCAGAGATCGGGTCGTGTAGTGATCGACCTTGGGGGCAGGTCCCGAAACCCAACTGGGCCACTACGGTGGTGATGTTATTATTGCCTAGGAAAAAAAATGATATTTCTGGTTGTTAGAGTAAACTGTTCTGGGTAAGAAAGGTATTATTCAAATTTATTTATTTGTTTAAGATTTCTTTTAAATATTCTTGAATGATGAAATGTTTCTTTAAATTGAATTATTTTATAAAACATAGTCCTATTGAGCCCTTCGCTCACGTTTTATTTGTTTTAAATTTTTCCCCCCTTCTAGGTGGTTTTCCATTTAGGTTTGGAGAAGATTCAACGGATAAGACTCAGGAGCAATAGAGGGACTAGTAAATTTATTTGTGTTATTTAAATCAAGGCATGTAAGATTTTAACTTTATTTGTACTTGGACTGTGATTGTATTTATGATATTGTCAGTACCATGTGTATGCACAAGTTGTGGGTCTGTGGGACCCATACTCGCGACTTTATTGTTTTAATATTATTCGTTTAATGATTTCAATTGCTTAATGTATATAAACTCTTTCTTAAGATGTTGTTTTATAGAACCTCACATTTTCTATTTAATCCAACTCCTGAACTCTTGATTTTTAATTAAATTTTCCTTTAATTAATTTAAGTAATTCACCACATCACCTCTCGTTCTTCGGGGTGTGACAGAAAGGTATCAGAGCCCAAGGTTATGAACCTTGGGAATTGTGCACACATAGGTTTGACAATGAAATACCTCTGACAGTCCAAATTTTATTTTTAGAAGTGAGAGAATGGCACCTAGACGTCGTTCGACAGTTGACGCTGAGTTTGGAAATGATGTGGGCATGATGAGGTCTATGTTTGTGGCTTTCTGGCAGATGGCAGCCAGGGCTAGACCAAAAGATTCTGATGTTGGTCATCGACATGCGTACTTTAAGGAATTTTGGCGTGCGTCTATTCTGACTTTGGATGGTAATGGGGATCCGCAGTTAGCAGAGTATTGGCTGGATTCGGTCTTGAAGCATTTGGATACCCTTGGTGTGCCTGAGGAGTATCGTGTAGAGTTTGTTGCATATAAGCTCGAGGGTGGCGCTAACACTTGGTGGAAACAGGCTAAGCGTTTGGAGTGCAGTGGTGATATCAGTTGGGACAGGTTCGAGGAGCTATTCTATGATCGATATTTTCTACAGGGGAATAGAGATCAGAAGGCAGCTGAGTTCTACAGGTTGCAGCTGGGTGATCTGTCAGTCCAGGAATATGAGGCGAGGTTTAATGAGTTGGCTAGGTTTGCTCCATCAGTGGTGGCATCGGAGCGTGAGAAATGTATTAAGTTTCAGGAAGGACTCAAGGCTCCTATTTGGCGACAGTTGGTTGCTCTGCGGCTTAGGAGTTTTGGAGAGCTTATGTTGTCGGTGATATCCGTGGAGAATGATTATGTGCAGTATTGTGAGGACAGAGCCAAGGCTTCAGGAGGACCACAGAGGAGTGGTAGGAAGAGCACCAGTAGACATCCAACTCTGGGGTAGAGCAAGCAAGGTGGCACAAACAGTGGTAGCAGCAGTTCGTCTGGCAGCGGGCGCAGTAATCCCTACAGCTTCCATTGTCATTTCTGTCAGCAACTCGGACACATCAAGAGGAATTGCCCGATCATGAGTGCCCGTCTTGGATCTCAGACCGGGGAGGATACCAGTCGTCAATCTCAGCCTCAGACCCTACCTTCGCCTCAGTAGTACCTGCAGTTGCAGTATCCCCAGTTCTCTCCTCAGCAGTTCTCATATTCGGCACGGGGGCAACAGTCATAGCATTTTCAGTGCAGCGTCCCTCAGTATCGAGCACCGAGTACAAGTAGTGTGCAGTCATCTCCATCCCAACAGCATCGACAGAATAATCCAGGACCCAGCAATGTTGGTAGAGGAAAAGGGAAGGCGCCAGTGCAGGTTCATGCAATGGCATCGAGTGGTTCAGATTCTCAGACTGGTAACGCAATTGTCGATGGTACGATCTTGGTTTCTAGATCTTTTGCTCGTGTTTTATTTGATACCGGTGCCTCTCATTTTCTCATTTCGAGTTCTTTTGTACATGCCTTGGGATTAGAGATGGAAGAGTTTAATGAACCCCTAGTCATAACTTCTCCCTTGGGGCGGGTGTGTGTAAATTGTATGTGTAAATCTTATAAAATAAAGATTGGAGATGAGATTTTGAAAAGTGATTTGATTATACTCCCCATGAGCTCCTATGATGTAATTCTAGGGATGGACTGGTTGTCCAAGTATAATGCAATTGTGGACTGCCAACTTAGAAAAGTAACCCTAGTGTCTGATAGGGGGACGATGATCACTTACTAGGGTGGTGGTAATTGGTTAATGAGTGAGCGTCTCATGAAGTCGTGTCAGGGAGGGTGAAGGAATCTAGGTTGTTGTGCTTTTCTTGCCAATCTAGATTGCGAGCCCTATGCTTTGAGAGGCAGTGTAGCGATTCCGGTGGTTGATGAGTTCGAGGATGTCTTCCCCGACGAGTTGCCAAGATTACCACCGCATTGAAAAATTGAGTTTGGTATCGAGTTGTTTCCAGGGACAACACCAATTTCTATGGCACCTTATTGGATGGCGCCGGCAAAAATGAAGGAATTGAGGAAGCAACTTCAGGAGCTTGCTGATAAAAGGTATATTCAGAATAGCACATCTCTGTGGGGAGCACCGGTTTTGTTTGCTAAGAAGCATGATTGGACTCTCAGGTTGTGTGTAGATTATCGATAACTGAATCGTGTCACGGTAAAGAACAAGTATCCCTTGCCTAGGATTGATGAGTTGTTTGATCAGTTGGGAGGTTCGCGGTACTTCTCAAATATTGATTTGCAGTCAGGTTATCATCAGCTCAGGATTAAGGAAGAGGATATTCCCAAGACAGCTTTTAAGACTCGGTATAGGCATTTTGAGTTCTTGGTTATGTCGTTTGGGTTGATGAACGCTCTGGCAGCTTTCATGGATTTGATGAACAGGATATTCAGGCCGTATCTGGATCAGTTCATGATCGTGTTCATCGATGATATTCTTGTGTATTCTAAGACTTAGGAGGAGCATGAGCAGCATCTTCGAATCGTGCTTCAGACTTTGCAGGAGCACCAGTTGTATGCTAAAAGGGAAAAGTGTGAGTTTTGGTTGACTGAGGTCAAGTTTCTGGGTCATGTCATCTCGAAGCATGGTACTTTTGTGGATCCGTCCAAGATTGAAGCCATAGTGGAGTGGGAACGACCAAGGAATGTAGCAGAGATTCGCAGCTTCTTAGGTCTTGCTGGTTATTACAGGAAATTTGTAAAGGATTTTTCAAAGATTGCAGCTCCGTTGACAAGATTGATCAAGAAAAATGTCAGGTTTGAGTGGAATGAAGATTGTGAGCTTGCTTTTCAGGAATTGAAGAACCGGTTGACTTCAACTCCAGTGTAGGTTATTCCTAGCAGCGACGAGCTGTATGAGGTTTATGCGGATGCTTCAGGGTGCGGACTTGGGTGCGCGTTGATGCAGCATGGACGTGTAGTTGCGTATGGATCGAGACAATTACGACCTCACGAGCGGAATTATCCTACTCATGATTTAGAGCTCGCGGCGGTGATTTATGCGTTGAAGATTTGGAGGTGCTATTTGTATGGAGCATCGTTTCAGGTCTTCTCCAATCACAAGAGTTTGAGATATTTATTTACTCAGAGGGATCTTAATTTGAGGCAGCGTAGATGGGTAGAGTATATGGAGGATTATGATTTTACGTTGCAGTATCATCCCGGGAAAGCAAATGGGGTCGCGGATGTGCTTAGCAGGAAGTCTTCAAGGACTCTCGCTTATTTGGCTTTTGAGGACTGGAGCAAGGATGCGACAGTGAGCGAGTATAGGCTACGGTATCATGAAGACTGTGATCGAGTTTCGGTATATCATGTAGAGGCGGACCCAGCTCTTGTTCAGATGGTGAATCAAAGTCAGTAGCAGGATTGGCATTTGCGAGGGATTTGGTCGCGAATTCAGAACGGGGAGCAGTTTGAAGAATGGAGCGTGCATGTAGATGGATCGTTGTATTTTTGGGAGCATCTTGCAGTTTCAGCTATCGTCGTGGTGACGAAAGCTGTTTTAGATGAAGCTCATAGGTCTCAGTTCACTATTCATCTGGGGAGCACAAAGACGTATTGCGATTTGAAGAGGCAGTATTGGCGGAGAGGCATGAAGAAAGATGTTCGAGAGTACGTGGCCAAGTGTTCGACGTGTCTTCAGGTGAAAGCCAAGCATCAGAAGCCTGCAAGTCAGCTTCAGCTGCTTCCTATTCTAGGGTGGAAATGGGAGCATGTGACGATGGATTTTCTCACAGGTTTGCCGAGGACGAAGCAGCGGCATGATGCAGTTTGGGTCGTAGTCGACAGGTTGACGAAATCAGTGCATTTCATTCCGTTTAGGTCGACGTGTTTGAGGAAGATTCTCAGGGATTTGTTTCTGCAAAATATTGTGAGGTTGCATGGAGTTCCTTTGTCCATCACCTCTGATCAAGACACCAGGTTTAATGCTAAGTACTAGAGGAGTTTTCAGGAGGCTTTGGGTACGGATTTGAACTTCAGTATGGCGTTTCATCCTTAGACTTATGGGCAGTCTGAGCAGGTTATCCAGATTCTCGAGGATATGTTACGTGCCTATGCGTTGGACTTCGACGGAAATTGGAAGCAATGTTTGCATCTGGCGGAGTTCGCATAAAACAATAGCTATCAGGCGAGTATCGGTATGGCACCGTTTGAGGTGTTGTATGGGCGACCGTGTCGGTCACCTGTGTATTGGGCTGAGCCAGAAGATAGGGTTATTCTTGGGCCGGATGAGATCCGTGATAGCAACGAGAAAGTCGAGGTGATTCAAGATCGATTAAGGGCAGCTCAGAGTCGACAAAAGAGTTCACGGATAGGAGATGTAGACCCTTAGAGTTTGTGGTTGGAGATTTCGTTCTCTTGAAGGTATCGCCTCGTAAGGGAACTATGCGGTTCAGAGTGAGTGGGAAGCTCGCGCCGAGGTATATTGGGCCGTTCGAGATCACTCAGCGTGTTGGTGTGGTTGCTTATCAGCTTAATCTTCCGCCCGAACTTTCTCATGTTCACGATGTGTTTCATGTGTCGATGCTTAGGAAGTGTCCGCCTGAGCAGGGTAAGATAGTTTCATTTGGCGATGTGCAGATTTAGGAAGATACGACATACGAGGAAGTGCCGATTTAGATCATCAACCGGAAAGTAATTAGCTTGCGTCGTCGTGAGATACCGTTGGTAAAGGTCGTGTGGCAGCATCACGGGGTTGATGAAGCCACTTGGGAACTAGAGTCGAGTATGCGGGAATTGTATCTGCATTTGTTTTGTTTCTAAAATCATATGTAAATTTCGAGGGCGAAATTTCTTTTAGGGGTGGAGAGTTGTAACGCCTCAGAATTTATTTAATTTTATCATAATATAAATGATGAATTAGTGTGCCATAATTAATGTTTCAACATTAATTTGATTACTTGGTTGGATTTTGAATTCTTGGTTGTTTTGTTAATTTGGTAAATTCAAATGATTTCTTATTGTTTTAAAATGATATTTTGAGTTTTAAAAGACAACAATTTGTAAAATGTTAAAAATATTCCATTTTACAAAACCGTGGGCGGCACATGGTTTTCGTACAGTAAAACCGCTCACCGTTTCTCTCTATTTATTCTTTCTCTTCCTCCTCTCTCCTCACTCTCCCTGATCTCACTCTCTCTCCTCTCTGTCTCTCTCTCGGCTCCTCTCTTCTCTCTCTACTTCTCTCTCAAATTTTTAAATCAAATTTGAATCCAAGCTTCGGGTTAGCAAGGAGGAGGCTTGGGGACGTGATTTGGTAACCAAGAACGTGGATTGAAGCTTTGATTTGAGGTTAGTTTTGAAATTTCTAAACTTTTTACAAAAATTTTCAATTTTGTGCATTTTTAAAATCTAGGTTTGTTTGAGCTTAGAAAACCTTAGATTTAAGTTAAATGAACTTAGAACAACTAGAATTGTAAGCTTAGATTGAAGAAAAATGGATTGGATTCAAGATTTTTCATTTTTCTCCCCATTTTCTCAATTTCAGATTTTTGAGATTTTTGAGTTTAAATCTTGTTTAAATGAGTTCAAATGTGTTTTACTATGTTTTTCTATCATCTATGAATGTTTTCCATTCTTGGGATTTAAGAAAAATAGGTTAAAATCAAGATTTGGATTTTGGGGATCGAAAAACCTGTGGCTGGAATTTCTGGGTTTTCCCAGTTTGGTAGGCCGAACTGTGTGTTCGGCAGGCCGGATCAAGGGATCAACAGGCTAGTGTTCTTCCGTCCGGAAGGCCGAACCTGGAGAAATGACCGGCCGACCGGACTTGGTTTTTGGCAGGCCGAACTATGCAGTTCGGCCAGCCATAGCAGGGAGTCCGGCGGGCCGGCCGAGCATGAAAAATTTTGTTTTTTCACCCATTTTCACTGTTTTGAACCCCAATTTAAATTCCAACCTTATAGAATGATTTTAAAGATACAAATGGCACACTAGGACATCATGAAATGATTTAGTAACATAGAATGTCTTGAACTAGATATTGATCGACTTAGTTGGTGTCTAGGACCGTTCGTGGTTCCGAGGAGCTAACGTATAGCGGACCGAGATTACGATGTGGGGCACCAGCACGAGTATCGAGGTGGGACTTCTACCCTATTTCCTTGGTAGCCTAGTTTCAAAATGATTTGGCTTTGAAAAGGATTTCTATTAAAATGTTTTCAACGGTTATTTGAAAATAAATTTATCGGTTATATTTTAATATACCGTGAACTGAAGTGAACTTCATAATGAATGTAAATGACAACACTCGGTAATTGGGTGTGAATGATGATGATAATAAACATATAGGCATGATGCCATATCAGAGATCAGCTCGTGTAGCGATCGACCTTGGGGGCAGGTCCCGAAACCCAACTGGGCCACTACGGTGGTGATGTTATTATGGTTTGCCTGGGAAAAGAAAATGATATTTCTGGTTGTCAGAGTAAACTGTTCTGGGTAAGAACGGTCTTATTCAAATTTATTTATTTGTTTAAGATTTCTTTTAAATATTCCTAAATAATGAAATGTTTCTTTAAATTGAATTATTTTATAAAACATAGTCCTACTGAGCCCTTCGCTCACGTTTTATTTGTTTTAAATTTTCCCCCCTTTCTAGGTGGTTTTCCATTTAGGTTTGGAGAAGATTCAACGGACAGAACTCAAGGGCAATAGAGGGACTAGTAAATTTATTTGTGTTATTTAAATCAAGGCATGTAAGATTTTAACTTTATTTGTACTTGGACTGTGATTGTATTTATGATATTGTCAGTACCATGTGTATGCACAAGTTGTGGGTCTGTGGGACCCATACTCGAGAATTTATTCTTTTAATATTATTCGTTTAATGATTTCAATTGCTTAATGTATATAAACTCTTTCTTAAGGTGTTGTTTTATAGAACCTCACATTTTCTATTTAATCCAACTCCTAAAATCTTTATTTTTAATTAAATTTTCCTTTAATTAATTTAAATAATCTACCACGTCACCTCCCGTTCTTCGCGGCGTGACAAGTTCGTTGCTCTTGATTGTTTTGGGAAAATTATTTGGCATGGACTCTTGATGCTGAAATCCACCTTAATGCTATGAATCTTGATAATACAAAAAAAGATGGAAATGACGCCTCCTCATAGGATCACGCAAAGGCAATGATATTCCTTCGTCATCATCTCCATGAAGGATTGAAAACTAAATATTTGGCAGTAAAAGATCCATATGTCCTTTGGAATAATTTAAAGGAAAGGTATGACCACCAAAAGACTGAATTCTTCCTAAAGCCCGCTATAATTGGATGCACCTACGACTACAAGATTTAAAACTATGAGCAAGTATAATTCAGCAATGTTTAAAATTACTTCTCAATTAAAATTATGCGGAGAGAGTGTTATGATGAAGACATGTTACAAAAAACATACTCTACTTTTCATGCCCCTAATGTGCTTTTGCAACAGCAATATTGAGAGCGAGGCTTTAAGAAATATTCTATATTAATACCATGTCTTCTCGTTGCCAAACAAAATAATGAACTATTGATGAAAAATCAACAATCTCGCCCAACTAGATCAATGCCATTCCCTAAAGCAAATGCGGCATATGTTGAAGATCATGGGCATGGTCGACATGGTGGACGTGGATGTGGACATGGTCGTGGTCACAGTCGTGGTCGAGGTTGTGGTCATGATCGTGGTCGTGGTCGTGTTTATTATAACCAAAACTCCTCAAATTTCAAGAAAGTTGCATCTCACCATCAAAAATGGGAGAAGAATGAGGAGAAACAAGAAGAAAAGGGTTTTCAAAATAAAGCCCCTAAGAACAATGAAGATACTTGCCATAAATGTGGCATGAAAGGACATTGGAGACATACATGTCGCACATCTAAACATTTTGTTGATCTTTACTAAGCTTCCTTGAAGGAGAAAGAAAAAGGTACAAAGGCAAACTTTGTTGAGACAAACTTTACTGAACGCCATGATCCCACAGATTTTACACACTTGGACGTTGTAGATTTCTTTGAGAATTATGATGGATATTTTGAGAATTTAATTAGCGATGAAAACATCAATATGGCTTGAAAAGATGTTCTCACACTAATCTATCTCGTTTGTTTTTTTTGGTGTGACCATAATTTTTAGTATGTTTTGATTTTTTTTTATTTTAGTTTGGTTGTAATTTCGGTCTGATTTTATTATGTTTTGTAATCTCCATATATTTTCTTATAAAGAAAGGATTGTGTTTAGTATATTATTTTCCTATCTCTTTGTTTTATTTTTCATGAAGAGACATGGATTTCAAAAACCATTCCACCGGTATTAAAGTTAATGATGAAGCCTTTTGCCTAGCGGACAATGGAACAACATACACTATTCTCAAAGATTAAAAATATTTTTCCAATCTTATATTAGCTGAAGCTAATGTTAGTACAATATCTAGTGTTGCAAATCTCATTGAGGGCTTTGGTAGTGCTAATATATTATTACCTAATGGCATAAAGTTTATGATTAATGATGCTATGTATTCTAGTAGATCAAAAAGAAATCTACTAAGTTTTAAAGGTATACGTCGTAATGGTTATCATATTGAGACAACAAATGAAAGAGACATTGAATATCTTTATATTATGTCTAATGTCTTAGGAAAGAAACAAATATTGGAAAAGCTACCCGAATACTCTTCTGGATTGTATTATACATTTATAAATCCTATGTGGTGATGAACGAAGAATCCAAAGATTCAAGGAATTTTATTGTTTGGCACAACCGTTTAGGTCATCCAGGTTCAATAATGATGCAAAGGATTATAGAAAATTCAAACGGACATCCTTTAAAGAACCAAAAGATTCTTTTGTCCAAAGATTTTTCATGTGCTGCTTGTTTTCAAGGAAAACTAATTATAAGGTCATCCCCAATGAAAGTTACAATTGAATCTCCTACATTTTGAGAACGAATTCAAGGAGATATATGTGGGCCTATTATTCCATCATGTGGACCATTTCAGTATTTTATGGTGCTAATAGATGCATCAACACGTTGGTCACATGTTTGATTATTATCTACTAGCAATGTTGCATTTGCAAGATTCCTTGCTCAAATAATCTGATTACAAGCACAATTCCTAGATTATACAATCAAGAAAATTCATCTAGATAATGTAGGAGAATTTACATCCCAAGCCTTTAATGATTACTGCATGTCAATTGGGATTACTATTGAGCATCCTGTTGCTCATGTGTACACTCAAAATGGATTAGCATAATCTTTTATTAAAAGGTTGAAATTAATTACTAAGCCTCTACTTATAAGAACAAAATTGCCTAGCTCTGCATGGGGACATGCCATATTACATGCTGCAGCACTTATTTGCATAAGGCCTACTACATATCATAAATACTCCCTATTACAGCTTGTTTCTAGTAAAGAGACAGATATTTCCCATTTGAGAATTTTTGATTGTGCAGTATATGTCCCAATTACTTCACCACAGCACACTAAGATAGGTCCTCAAAGGAGACTAGGAATTTATGTTGGATTTGAATCCCCATCAATAATTAAATATCTCGATATGGCACAGTTTGCCAATTGTCAATTTGATGAGACAGTTTTCCCAGCATTAGGGGGAGATAAACAAGAGTTAGAAAAAAAAGAAATTTCATGGAATGCATTATCATTACGCTTTATCATTATCTCACTTTGATCCTCATGCAAATCAATATTAAAAAATTATCCATTTGTAAAAGCACACAAATCAGTTACCAGATGCATTTACCGATGTCAAGAAAGTGACAAAATCACATATACCAGCTGAAAATGCTCCTATTCGAATTGATCTTCCTACTGAAAAAAATATTAATATGGTAGCAAATGAATCTAAGGCATGCCAGAAGCATGGTAGACCCATCGGTTCTAAAGATAAAAATCCAAGAAAGAAAAAGGAGCTAAATAATAAGCAAGTTGGCATTTCCAATGTTATTAATGTTCTTGAAGAGCCTAGTATAAAAACAGTTGACATAGCTGAAGAATTAACCCCAAAAGAGGTTCAAGTATTTGAAAAAGATGTTAATGAAGAGATCTCAATAAGCTATGTCACTTCATGAAAGAGATGGAACCGAAAGGAAATTATTGTCGATAACAGATTTGCATATGCAATAGTACTTGATATTACAGAAGAAAATGAGGATCTTAAACGAAAGTCTATTAAAGAATGTCACCGTAGAAATGATTGACCAAAATGGAAAGACACAATCCAGGTAGAATTAAATTCACTTGAAAAATGTCAAGTTTTTGGGCTTGTTGTCCAAACACCTAAAGGTGTAAAACCTGTAGGCTCCAAGTGGGTATTTATGTGAAAGCGTAATGAAAAAAAAGAAGTTGTCAGATATAAAACATGACTTATTGCACAAGATTTTTCGCAAAGACCTAGTATTGATTATGAGGAGACGTATTCACCAGTGGTGGATGCAATTACATTTAGATTTTTGATTAGCCTAACAGTTTCAGAATGACTTCTCATGCATCTAATGGATGTTGTAATGGCCTATTTGTATGGTCACTTGATAGTGACATTTACATGAAAGTCCCTAAAGGCCTAAAAATGCCTAAAACATGCAATTCAAAGCCCCAGGAAATATATTCAATTAAATTATAAAGATTTTTGTATAGATTAAAGCAATCTAGACGTATGTGGTATAATCATTTCAATGAATATCTTTGAAAGAAGGATATATTAACAATCCAATTTGCCAATGTGTTTTTATTAAAAGGTTTAAGTTTGGATTTGCTATTATTCTAGTTTATGTTGACGATTTGAATATCATTAGGACTCATGAAGAGCTTACAGATACGATAACATATTTGAAAAATGAATTTGAAATAAAGGACTTAGGAAAAACAAAATTTTATCTCAGTTTGCAGATTGAGCATTTATCGAAAAGAATTTTTGTTCATCAGTCAACATATATTGAAAAGGTATTAAAGCATTTTAATATGGACAAATCCCATCAAATGAGTTCTCCCATGGTTGTACGATCCCTTGATGTGAAAAATGATCTTTTTCGTCCTCAAGATGAAGATGAAGAAATTCTAGGTCCAGAAGTACCATATCTTAGTGCTATTAGTGCACTAATATATCTTGCTAATTGCACAAGACCTGACATATCATTCTCTGTTAGCATAATAGCGAGATATAGTTCTTCACCAACTCGAAGAAATTGGAATAGTGTCAAACAAAAACTTTGTTATTTTCATGGTACAACAGATATGGGCATGTATTATGCACAGGATTCCAAGTCAGAATTGATAGGATATGCAGATGTAGGATATATATCTAATTCACATAAAGCACAATCACAAACAAGTTATTTATTTACATATGGTGGTATAGCTATATCATGGCGTTTGACAAAACAAATTCTGACTGCCACATCTTCGAATCATGCTGAGGTATTGGCAATTCACGAGGCAAGTTGAGAACGTGTATGGTTAAGATCCCTGGTGCAACATATAAAAGAAACATGTAATCTTTCATTCAACAAAGAAAGTCCAACTGTGTTGTATGAAGATAATGCAGCCTGTATTGCTCAACTCAAAGGGGGTTACATCAAAGGAGACAGAACAAAGCACATTTCACCAAAATTCTTTTTCACGCACGAGCTTCAAAAGAAAGGAGAGATCGACGTACATCAAATTCGCTCCAATGACAACTTGGCAGATTTGTTTACAAAGGCACTTCCTACAACAACATTTGAAAAGTTGGTACACAAAATTGGTATTCGTCAACTTAGAGAT
Organism: Artocarpus heterophyllus; assembly: GCA_025403435.1. Taxonomy (NCBI): domain Eukaryota; kingdom Viridiplantae; phylum Streptophyta; class Magnoliopsida; order Rosales; family Moraceae; genus Artocarpus; species Artocarpus heterophyllus. The sequence continues at coordinate 13,192,090 of CM046332.1, read as the reverse complement.
CTTTGAAAAAGAGATGTTGACATGAGGGGGAGACACTGCATATTGTACTCTTTTTCCCTTAGCCTAGGTTTTTGTCCCATTGTGTTTTCCTAGCAAGGTTTTTAATGAGGCAATCCTAAATACAGAACATACAAGAATTATGTACTCTTTTTTCCTTCACTAAGACTTTTTCCCATTGGGTTTTTTCTTGGTAAGGTTTTTAATGAGGCATATTCTTTGTATGGTGGACATCCAAGGGGGAGTGTTGTGAATCAAGTATGTGTGGATGCCACCTCTTAGTATTCCATGAGTTACATACAAACATTTTATTGCAATTTTATAATTCACATTTAGACCACATTTTCACCCCATTAAATCCCTCTTAATGTTGTGCATTACGTCTTCCTTAATTGTATATGAAACCCATGTAAATTATGTCTACTATCATTACCTCTAGTATGATGACTTGGCCTATACATAGAAGTTGTACTAAGTTTGTATGTTTTATCCCTCACAAGTGAAAGTATAGAAAGTTGTTTTGTCTCCAATTTTCTCTTGTCTTTCTCTATTGTTCCCTATAGTCTTTTGTTATACTTTGCTCTATTTCATAACAGCGATGAAATTATTCACTGCTTAGAAGATAAAAAATACCTGTTGCAACAAAAGTGTTGTGTTGCTATTGCCCATCTAGACCACCCAAATCAAGCAAATGTACAGTGATGATAAATTTGTTACAAATTGTAGTGAGAAATTTGAATTTCCTTGCTATATGTTTGTAGCGAACAGGGCATAACAGAAACTTAGACCTTTTCTTTTAGTAATGAATAGACATCTTGAGTTACATCTGTTTCTCCAATGGTTCAACTTGAGGAAGATTATGAAGTTGCCTTTGTTCTTGTTAAATCCATAGTGCACGGTGCTAATTTACTTGTTCTTACTAGAGCCGCAATTCAGCAAGGAAAACAAAGAGAAGAGCCAAAATTTGACAATTTGATGGGATATTTACCTTTTTTATACCCTTTATTTCATGTTAATTTAAAACTATACCTTTTAGATTTCATCTAATTGAATGTATACATTCATATTATATTTATAACTGTAGGAGAGAATTTGAAGTCCTTAAGGACAATATAATAAATACGATAGTAAGTCTGAAAGTGTTATGAACAGGACAAAAATTTTGAGAAGGAAACGACGTCATTAGATTAAAAAACAGCAAACGAAATTGAAACGAGTCGAGAGGCAAAGCAAGGAATAAAAAGGAAATGATGGACTTTGAACTACTAAAGACGGCCAATTAATATAGGGACATGTGCAAATGGATTAGACACTTGAAGAACAAGTGGTTGAGAATAAATGGATAGAAATATAGAGAGTGGATAGAAATATGGCAAGAAATAATGCCTCTCTTTTGAGAAAGAAACATGATAAGAGATGTCGACAATAGACGACAAGTGGAATGATCTTTGGGTGGAGAGTGAAAAGAATTTGTTGAGCGTTAAGTTCGAAGTTGTTAGCGGTTTTATTCTTCCTCTTTTTAGGCGTAGGAAATTTTACTCAAGCACAAAAATCATAATCTTTTCTGTGTTGTGTTGATTTTCACTTTAATTTTTGTTTACTCCTATTGTGAAATGTCACTCGCCCATGACTAAATAAATGGCCAAAGTAATATCTTCTCTTTTATGCCTTGGTTTTTTCTCTATCGTTTTCCCACAAAAATTAAAGGAAATAAATGAAATACTCGTGATTTTTAGTGCAGACACCTGCATATTCTCGCTGCCAAATGCCAAATCTCATAAACTAAAGCAATATAAAGAAAAAAAAGAACGAAAAAAAAACAGCACGGGCTAGCCAGAACCCAAAAACTAGGGTAAAGAGAGGAAACATCTACATGAAGGTAAAGAGACAGAAGATGGTTTTTTTTTCTAAAACTAAAATTATCATAAATAAAAAAATGAAATAAATAAGAGGCTTTAAGGAAAAATGGGAATCATACAACATTAACTTTATAAAATTGAAACGAATGCTTTTTAAACTGATAATTTGTTAGACCCTCATTGGCCCATGTGGAGCGTTCAAAATGAATGCCAACAGCCTGCGGTTATTCTAGCAGTTAACGGTCCTCAACCGTTTATTATTCATGTACCAAATTGTTGTCCTTTTATGTTCATTTTTGTTAGATGTATAATAAGCAAACAAAAGTCTGAGACTATCGGTCTAAACCTTTAGAATCAGGCATATGATGGACAGATTATGTGGAAGACATGACACTAAAGGTGATGGTCTAAATCATAAGATCCGCAATCGAGGGAATAAAGTTGGACACTTTATTCATGCAAAGATTATTATGTTGTCTATTTCCCTAACGGGAGATGGTTTATCTTGGCCATCATAGATGGGCTCCACGAATAGAAATATTGGTATATTGTCATAATTGACGATGTATTAGATCGGGACATAAAGTATAATTGATTTACATTAATAATTCTGTCTCGGTAAATCAATTTACTTTAGACAATCATACGTGTTGTATCTTAATCCTAAGATGAATAGTGGGCCTGTTGTCTTGACTTATGTCTTTTGATGTACCAAAGGATGACATCCGTATTTAACAATGGTACACATACTGGTACGTTGGAAACATGACTCTTGATAGTGTAGACTTATTATTCATAGATACGGAATCCATAGCTCCTCTTTAGGAGTTGATGATATCCTCTTATACGTGCTATCCTATAATTGGAAAACTAGAGCGCATAACCATTTAGATACATAGGTGTAACTGAATGGTATACTGTCTTTGGATGATAAGTTTTTTGATTGTGAGATAATGGAACATAAGAGAAAAATAATCAAGAAGTTAAGACAGAATTTATCCTTAAGCTGATTATGGATAATCCTATGGAGATACGACATATTATGATATGTCATGGAGACTTAGCTATTCGAGCTTCGAAATTCTATATAGTTCGAGAATGCAACTCTAAGCTTTTAGTGGAACAACATTATAGTTGATAATTATAGAATGTATATCTAGGTTATTGGGTTTTATAATTATCAGGAGCTTGAACTATATAGGTCCATCAGGTCCCCTTTGGTAGCTCATAATAAATCCTGCAATGATACGGCATACTTTTTCAATAAATTGATAACTTATGTTAAATTATCAAATTGGCAAAAATTTGATAGGATTAGATAATTCATGTATATTTATTGGTTGAATTAATTTTGTGAAAAATTAATTCAAGATAAACTTGTTGAATTATCGAGAATATTTATTTTCCTAGAGATTATCTAGATAAAGTTGTTTTAATCAGATAACTTCTCTATTGGGTTATTTAAATTAAAACTGAGACTTTATCCTAAAGAATCTCGGGTGGGAAATAAAAGATTCACAGGAATCATTTATCGTAAGTTCAGTAGGCCGGTCTTCAAGTTTGGCCAATCAATAGAACAAGTTCAATGGGCCGATCTGCAAGTTCAGCCTGCCAATCGAGCGATAAATAGATCACATATTTTCATGCGGATTTATCAGATATTGATCCAGATTCGAATTTTTGAGGCCTTATCTAATAAGTACTAACCCCTGGGCCCAACCTTTATATATAGGGAGTGAGACTCATAAGTTAAAAAGATCAGTTGAGAAATCTAGAGTGAGCACTCTGTCTGTGAGTCTCTAAAACTCCCCTAAAAGCTATTGTTCACAAATTACAAACCTTAGTTTTGGGTTTTCTCAATTGGTTGGAAGGGGAGTCACTAGGAAGAGCTTTACGATGTGTGCCCACATGCAGTCCAATTGTAGATAGAGAATAACAAAGAAGACTAATTAGTTAAAGCTCTTCTAGAATGTCTTTCTCTTCACAGATTGCAAGGAGCTCTTTAGCATCAAAAGGTTAGTAAGATTTGGTTAATTTATGCATATAGCACGTTAAACTTGTGTCTTAGAAAATACTCTGATTAAAATTTTTAAAATTTCCACTACGTACTATTTTTCCAACAAATAGTATCAGAAATAAGGTTTTTACATAAATTTACAAGTTTGTGATCATGCTATATGAATAAATTATGTGATCTTGATCTCTCCTGTGCTTGAATTTAATTTTTTAGAGAGTTGGCACTCTAGGTTTCTATATATTTATATGTTGTCATGGATTATATGGTGACTGTTTATTTATTAATTGTGGTTGATTAAATTGTTACTTAATTATTTATTAATTAATTTATGCCGGTTATGGTTCCTTAGAGGTTAGAATGTGTATCTAGTTTTTTCATATAATTAGATGGCAGACTATCATCTTCGTCTAGAAATTATATTTATTTTTGTAAGAATTATGTAATTAAATAATCATTCAGAGAAGACGGATCTAGAAGATAGATGATAGCGTTCCACAGGTATTTCTTGAATCTCTAATTTTATGATTTTGAATTGTTGAAAATAAGATTGAAAAACTGCATTAAAAGTGTATTTTTTGGACAATGTGATTTCTGCTCAGTCGGCAAGCCAAACCCTCAGGTTTGGTGGCAGGCTGATGGTCATAGACCGACAAGCCAAACGTCTAGGATCAGCAGGCCATCCACAAGACAGAATTTTGGCAGCTTTAGTAGCAGGCCAAACTTTCCAGTTTGATAGGCCCATCTGTCGTGACCGACAAGCCGAAGTGTGGTGTTCGACAAGCCAAAGAATCATGACTGACAGGCCGATTACACAAATCAGCATGCCAATAGAAAGCTATGAATTTTCAAAAAAAGGTGCATTTTTTCGTATAGTTTTGATTTTATTTTTGGGACAATTCTGAGAAACATTTAATTTTGGATATGACCGAAAATATAGAGTATTCGATCTGTGTTAGATTGAAGACTTGAAGATAGACATTACATGAAGAAGGATGCAACTTGAAGATTCAAGAATAAGGAATCGATAATATGTTTCGATTATTCTCTTGTAATTTTTATTTTTTATTCTCTAGGGTGGAACCATAATATTACGGCTATTTATTATTATTTTGCTTGTAGCTTTGCTTGTCTGCATTATAATATGATTTGTCATATATGTTGATAACATACCAAATAGAATAGGGAGTGCCATTCATTAAAAATTGTTCATGCATGTTCCTCAAATAAAACCTTAATTTTAAAAGATTGAGTGGAAGAGGGTTTTCAAAGAGAGGACCTGCAGCCTCCACCGTTGGTCCATAGGTAATAAATGGTCGTTGTGACCCATAGGAAGGGACTTCATCATGTACCAAGTTATATTTTCAAGAGGATAAGGTATTTTAGCATGATTTATGGTTGCACACCCCTAGGTGCTGATTATAAATTATGGATAAAATATTGAAACGATGGTTATACACTCATATTAATTTTATTATTAACCTCCCCTAGGAGCTCTGTTAATAAAATTAATGACCAAAAAAATTATTATTAATATTTGCTGGATCATACGGGTCTTAGATGACATATATTAATCAGGAGGGGATCAGTGTTTCTAATTGAATTTGGCAAGTCTCCCCTAGGCAGCTTGTTGAATTCTGAGTTAGGAATTATCATTGTAAGGTTGTGATTTTTTTCAAGGTTTTGACATATAAACACATATGTATGTTCTACATGATTGTGTTACTTACTAAATTATTATGGTATGTTTGCTTATGTTTGGTATATAATTCTTTATTGTAGATTAAAAAGCTAAAAATAGTTTATCTTCGATACTTGGCAAAAACCAACTAACCAGTGAGAACTATAATGATTGGAAATGAAACCTAAACATTGTCCTTTCCTTGAGAAACTCAAATTTGTGTTGAAAAGTCCATGTCTTCTCGAGCCTACAGGAGATTCCACTAATGAGCAAATCCAAGCGTATGATCGCTGGAAAGATGCTAATGATCCGGCTCACTGTTATATTATGGCCAGCATGAATAACATGCTAGAGGCTCAACATGAAGATTGTGAGACTACTAAGTAGATCTTGGATAATCTTGAAGACATGTTTGGTGGCCAAGCCCTAACAAGCGGCAAAGGGTGCTTCAAAAACTCTTAAACTACAAACAAAGGCCAGGAACATTTGTAAAGTAGCAAATGATGTTGGTCATGGGTTACCTCGTTGAGGCTCAAACCAATGGAGCTGATATTGATGCTGAAACTCAGATAACTACGGTTTTTAAGACTCTATCTAAGGAGTTTTTTCTATTTAGAGTTACATTTAATTTAAGCAATAGATGGGATTTGACCTTGACTGAGCTAACTAAGCAGTTACAGGAGTTTGAACTTCTAATTAAGGAATCTCCTACGGGTGGCGAGGCCAACTTGGCAGCTACGTCTGGTTGCAATCCCAACCCAGGGAATGGAAAGAAGCAATAGGGCAAGAACGGGAAGTCTTCAATTCCTACAAGCGGCAAGAATAAAAAGAAGAAAAAGAAGAACCTGAAAAAGCTCAAGTGCTCTTTCTACGAGAAGGTCAGGTACATAAGGAAGAATTGCAAGGACTTCTTTTTCCGAGGAGGTAGATGTGATCTTCTAGTTGTTGAAACTTGTTTGGTTAAGGAATCTAGTGACACTTAGGTCATAGATTATGGTGCAACTAATCATGTTTATGTTTCTCTATAGAGGTTCAAAGAAACGAGAAGTCTGCTTCATAAAGACTTCATGCTTTGGATGGGCGATGGATCCTTGGTCTTAGCTGAAGCAGTGGGAAATGTCTATCTATATTTTGATGATTATAGGAATTTAATTTTGCGAGATTGTTTTTATCTTCCTAAACTTAAAAGGAATTTAATTTTTGTAGCTTGTTTATTTAAAAACTCCTATTTGGTTTCTTTTAATAATAAAGCGGTGATTCGTAAAAATAAATCTTTTATCTATTCTGGATGGATGCAAATAATCTATATTTTATCAAACCAAAGATGGACTTGCTAGTTAATGCTGAGATTAATGATAATAACTCTAAAAGACTTAAAACTTCTCACTCTAATAAGACTTATCTTTGGCATTTGCAACTATGTCATATTAACTTGAATAGGATTCAAAGGTTGGTAAGGGATGGGCCTTTAAGTCACTTAAAGGTGCAATCTATACCACAATATGAATATTGTTTGGAGGGTAAAATGACGAAAAGACCATTTGGGTCTAAGGACAATAAGGCCGAAGAGGTTCTAGAATTGTGCACAGTGATGTTTACAATCCTATGAATGTCCAGACATGAGGAGAGTATGAGTATTTCATCACTTTTATTGATGATTACTCAAGTTATGGGTATGGGTATGTGCACCTAAGGCACCACAAAAGCAAAACTTATGACAAGCTCATGGAGTTTTAGGCTAAAGTGGAAAAACAATTGGGTAGACCTATAAAGGCACTTCAATCCGATCAAGGTGGAGAATACCTTTCAAATGAGTTCCTGGGACACTTATTAGAGAATGGGATTTTATCCCATTTGACTACGCTGGGCATTCTGTGGCAGAATAGCATGGCTGAGAGAAGGAATAGGACTTTATTGGACATTGTTAGGTCCATGATGAGTTCTTCATCATTGCCTTTGTCCTTTTGGTGATATGCACTACAAACCACATGTTATTTTTTGAACAATGTGCCTACAAAATTAGTTCTAAAACTCCTCATGAGTTATGGATGGGCAAGAAGACATCCTTAAATCATATTCATATATGAGGATGTCTGGCTCATGTATTGTTTAGGGATCCGAATAAGATGGAAGTATGTTCGGAACTTTGCGTGTTTGTAGGATATCCCAAAAGGACTAAAGGGGTTATTTTTATAACCCAAAGGAAAATAAAGTTATGGTTTCAACAAATGCAGCTTTCCTTGAGGAAAGTAACATGGATGACTTTGAGCCTCAAAGCAAAGTGGTGTTTGAGGAGTTGGGGAGTGATTCGATCACTTTGGGAGTTCTAGTAGAAACCACTCAAATCGGTGTGGAAAAACCAACTGAACCCAAACAACAACCTAAAGGGCTTCGACGTAGTGGGAGGGTCAGGCATCAACCTAAGATGTATATGTTCAATGGTGAGACCTTTTTGGGCTAAATCGGATGAACATGACAAGGATCCCTACACTTAGAAAGATACTATGGAGGAAGTTGATTTGAAACTCTAGACAAAGGCCATAAATACATAGATGAAGTCTATAGAGACTAATCATGTATAAGAGCTTGTAGATCTTCCTGAAGGGGTAAAACCCATAGGATGTAAGTGGATCTATAAGAGAAAGAGAGAAGTGGATAGAAAAGTCGAAACCCATAAGACTAGACTAATAGCTAAAGGATGCACACAAAAGGAAGGAATCAATTACGAGGAAAACTTTTCACCTGTAGCCATGCTTAAGTCCATCTGTATTCTCTTGTCCATAGCTGCCACTCTCGACTACAAGATGGTAGATGGATGTCAAGACAGCCTTTTTGAATGGCTATCTTGATGAGTCCACATATATGGAGCAGCCAAACGGGTTCAAGGCTAAGGGTCAAGAGGGTAAGATTTGTAAGCTGCTTAGTCAATTTATGGACTTAAGTAGGCTCCCTGTTCTTGGAACATAAAATTTAATCAAGCAATCAAGACTTGTGGGTTCACACAAAATGTGGACGAACCATGTGTTTACAAACACATTAAGGATGGAAATGTGGTGTTTCTACTGCTCTATGTAGATAATATTATGCTAATTGGTAATGACGTTAGGGTGCTGTCATCGATCAAATTATAGTTGACCAAGCAATTTGACATGAAGGATTTGGGTGAGGCTAATTTTGCTCTCGGTAGCTAGATCTTTGAGGATAGGAAGAACAGAATGATAGCTTTGTCCTAGGTAGGCTATGTAGATAAAATTCTCAAGAGATTTGCAATGCAGGGTTCTCAGAAAGGTAGGCAACCATCTAGGTATAAAATTACTCTTTCTAAGAAAGACTCGCCAAAGTCTGATAAAGAAAGAGAATACATAAAGAAGGTGCCTTACACTTTGGCAATGTGTAGTCTCATGTATGCCATGCTTTACACATGACTAGATATTTGTTATATGGTTGGGATTGTAAGTTGATTTCAAGCGGATCCGGGACCGAACAACTGGGTTGCGGTCAAGCATATTTTCAAGCACCTGAGAAGGATTCGAGGGTATATGCTTGTGTATTTAGGTAAGGATTTGACACCTCTAGGATGCACTAATTTGTTTTTCCAATCCTGTTTGGATTCTAGAAGATCGACTATTAGTTTTGTGTTTACTCTGGGTGGTAGTACCATTGTTTAGAGAAGTGTCAAGCAAGATTACACTTTAGATTCAGCAATGGAGGCCAAGTATGTAGCAAACAGTGATGCTTTGAAAGAAGCAATATGATCCACAATTTCCTCAGGGATCTTGGGGTAGCTCTTGGTATGGATAAGGCAATATCCCTGAATTGTAATAACAGTACGGCAATAGCTAATGCTAAAGAACCAAGATTTCACAAGAAAAGTAAGCATATTGATTGAAAGTATCATGTGATAAAAGACTTCGTAGAGGCAAGGCATGTTGCTACATGCAAAATCATATCTGAGGACAATTTAGCTGATCCATTCATGAAGACACTAACTGCGAGGGTTTTTAAAAGGCATGTGGAAGCTATGAGGATGCGAGATTTGTCAAATTTACTCACTTAATGCAAGTGGAAGATTGATAGACATGTATGCATAAGGATGCAAGATTTGTCAAATTTACTCGCTTTATTCATGCATGTCTATATCCCTAACAGGAGATGGTTTGTCTTAGCCGTCGGAGATGGACTCCACAAATAGAAACATTGGTACATTGTCATAGGTGACGATATATTAGATTGGGACATAAAGTATAATTGATTTAGATTAATAATTCTGTCTCGACAAATCAATTCACTATAGACAATCATATGTGTTGTATCTTAATCTTGAGATGAATAGTGGGCCTGTTGTCTTGACTTATGTCTTTTGATGTACCAAATGGTAACCTCTATATTTAACGATGGTACGTATACCGATACGTTGGAGACATGACTCCTAATAGCGTAGACTTTTTATTCATAGAAACGAAATCCACAGCTCCTCTTTAAGAGTCAATGATATCCTCGTATATGCGTTATCCTATAAATGAAAAGCTAGAGCACTCAACCATTTGGATAGATAGGTGTAACTGAATGTTATACTGTCATTGGATGGTAAGTTTTTTGAAGATGAGATAATGGAACGTAAGAGAAAAATAATAGGAAAGGTAAGATAGAATTTATCCTTAAGTTAATAATGGCTAATCCTATAGGGATACGACACATTATGATGTGTCATGGGGACTTAGTTGTTCAGGCTTTGTAATTCTATATAGGTCAAGAATGCAGCTCTAAGCTTTTAGTGGAATAGCATTAGTGTTAATAATTATGGAATGTATATCTGGGATATTGGGTTTCATAATTATTGGGAGCTTGAACTATATAGGTCCATTAGCTCCCCTTTGCTAGCCCATAATAAATCCTGTAACAATACGGTGTGCTTTTCCAATAAATTGATGACTTATGTTAAATTATCAGATTGGTTGAAATTCGATAGGATCAAATAATTCATGTCTCTTTATCGGTTGAATTAATATTATGAAAAATTAATTTAAGATAAACTTGTTGAATTATCAGGAATATTTATTTTCCTATAGATTATATAGATAAATTTATTTTAATCAGATAACTTCTCTATTGGGTTATTTGAATTAAAACTGAGGCTTTATCCCAAAGAATTTAGGGTGGGAAATAAAAGATTCACAAGGATGTATCCCAATCTTCTATAGTCAACCACCGTGATGCTATCATTATCGGCCTTAACTTAGTTATTGTCGACCCACTTGCACTTAAAAAGTGCTATGCGCAATCCCCCATAATCAAGTTCCCAAATATCTTCAATGAAACCAAAGTAGTTCATGGTCCCATATAACGGATTCTTGTCCTTAGCAGAGGCAATATGAATAGCCTCAGCACAAAGAGTTACACCACTATTTTGGACAAGATACTTCTCATCTCTTTTGCGAGTGTAAAAAGTGTAACCATTTATAGAATATGACGTATACCTTGTAACTACCGATGATGGCCCTCTAGCTAGGTTCTTCAAGTCTTGTGACATGCCTCCATCCTCTTATGTGGAGCACTTGCCATAGATGTGTGCTCTAATCCATAACCAAAAGGTCGATTGTGTTCATCTTGCAACCACTTCTCATTTCTTGCTCTTTTTGGGTTTGCCATTTTTAAATTCGTTCATGTGCACCTTAATTAAATGCTCCACATCATTAGCATTGTGTGAGACATAAAGACAAGCTTGCTCCCACTCCTCTCGATTTACTAAGGAAGGATTGCCAATAGATAGTCCCTTAGCCTCTATGTTTATAGTCTTTGGCACCTCAAGTGCTTTGCATTAGATAAGTACTCGGAGCATAATTCAACCTATTCCTCAACTATTTAACTTTCTACAATACATCCCTCTGGCCTATATTGGTTCTTCACATAGCCCTTCAAAACCTTCATATATCTTTTAAATGGGTACATCCATCTCAAATACACTGGTCCGCATAACTTAACTTTGCGTACTAAGTACACCATTGGATGATCATTATGTCAAAAAATGCTAATGGAAAATACTCTTCAAGCATGCATAAGGTTTGCACCAGCTCCAATTGTAGTAAATCTAGCATAAGTGGATCAATTACCTTAGAGTATATTGAATTAAAGAATAAGCACAACTTGATAATTGCAAATCTCACATCTTTTGTTAGAATTCTCTACAAAACAAGCGGTAGTAATTGTTGCACCAACATATGACAATCGTGTGTTTTCATGCCAATAAGTTTCAAATCCTTCACTGACACCAACCTTTTAAAGTTTGAAGAATAGCTGTTTGACACTTTCAACAAAGTAAGCCATTCACAAAGCTTTCTTTTTTCCACTCATGATAACGTGTGCTTCACCGGAGTAAGTAAGTGTGGTTTTCTCTTTTCTCGAGAAACAAATTAGGCCTAATCTCTATTTCCATGAGATCCAACTGTGCTTTTTCACTATCCTTAGTCTTGCCTGGAATGTCAAGCAACGTGCCAACTATGGATTCACAAACATTTTTCTCAATATGCATAACGTTCAAGCAATGACGAACAAAAAATATCTTCCAGTATGGAAGATCAAAAAAGATTGATCTTTTTTTCCATGGTCCATCTATCGGCAGCTTGTCCTTGCCTTGCTTTCTTTTCTTGAATACCACTTTTATGTCTTTTACCACTTCAAATATTTGTGCACCTGTCAAAGGATGAGGAGGGTGTCTTTCTTCGCTATTGCCATCAAAGGCTTTCTTTTGTTTGTGGTAATGATGATCTCTTGGCAACCATCTTCTATGACTAAGAAAAATGGTTTTCTTACCATTCTTCAACCATTTGTGAGACGTTTCCTTCATACAAATAGGACAACCAATAGAACTCTTCACCGAAAAACCAGATAAATTGCCATATGCGGGGAAGTCATTAATTGTACATATTAACCTGGCACGGAGTGTGAATGCCTCTTCTCGGTAAGCATCTCTAACTTTGACTCCATTTTCCCACAAGTTTTTTAGGTCATTGATTAATGGTGCCAAGTATACATCAATGACATTGCCTAATTGGTGAGGACCCAAAATCAATAAAGACAACATTAAAAACTTTTCGTTTCATGAACATCTTTGGAGGGAGATCGTAGTTAACAAGTATCATGGTCCAAGTGCAATGCCTACAACTCATGTAACCATATGGGTTCATTCCATCCGTCGATAAAGCAAAATGTATATTTCTTGGATCTGCACTCACTACGACAATTAAATATTTTAGCAACAAAAATATTAGCAACGACATTTCTCGTCGCTAAAAATAATCTATAGCGACGACAATAATCGCTATTTGTCGTTAAACATTCTATATATTCAACGACGACAAATGTCGTCACTAAATATTTTCACAAAAAATTACCCACCAAAATTCCCAAAGACCTGCCATAATTTTGTGGAGTCGTCGTTGAATATTAATACTAATTGCTCGAACCCACTTGCCCCTTTCCCCTTTAGGCTCTTCAATATAGAAGATACAAAGTCCTCTCTCTCTTGAACTCTCTTGAACTCCTCACCCCTTTCTATCTCTCAATTTTTTTAAGAAAAACACTTTCGATCAACCTTGTGATCCCCGTGAGCTTTGCTGGTGTTTTTCGTTGTCCTGATTGTCGCCATTTGCCATGCTGGATTGTTGTCGTTTGCCACACCAGATTGTCGCCATCTGTCGCCCTTTGTTGTAAGTTTTTTTTTTTTTTTTGCTAAAGTTTCCTGCTTTGATTTCCTCTGGAATTTGTAATTCGGGTGTTGATATCTTTGATTTCCTGTGCTTTGATTTCTATTGGAATTTGTAATTAGGGTGTTAGATATTGCTCTTCCTTTTAATTGGCCTAAAAAAATGAAAAAAAAGGTCACCAAGCGCCCCTTGATTTCTATAAAACTCCATAATGGTTAGTTATTGCCAAGTCCAACTAAATAAATTTGAATTGTGAACTTCATATATTCTGCAGATACATACATATTTTTCACATTCAATTGTATATAAACATATATTATGATTTATTGGTGTTATGTCTCCATTTTTTCATGATTGAAGAAACAAAAAGATAACAATACTAATAAATAAAAAGATGAGAAAATAAAGAAACAATAAAACCCTCAAATTTCTCAATTAATGGGCGATGTTTAAAGGTTTTGTGGTCTGAACATTATTTTGGTAATGTAAGTCAATCGTACTCTTCAGAGTCAAAGTTCCCCCCACATGTAGTGTGTGAGGCACACTAGCATGGTCCCATTAGACACACCAACAAGGAACATTTTGATCAACTCAATAATAATAATCCATCTAACTTTTTTGACCTATTCATTGGATTTCCTTAAATTTGTATTAAATATTGTTCATGATCTTTCTATGGCATTTTCAAAGTATTGGGATGGAATTTCAAATAAACACAGAGTTTAAAGTTTGTAGAACATTATTATGAGGATCATTTGGGGTTGTTGTCTTCTTGATGTAGATTTGTGTATTTACACATGTTTATGTATGCACATATATATACAAAAATCAAAGGAAGCACTAGATATTAGGTGGTAGAAAAATTAACATACTAAATGAGTCTCTTTTCGTTGCTTTAGGCATTGATGGTCGTCTCTCTACTTGAAAGCTTTCATCAATATTGTTTCTTCTTTTTTCTTTATTTGTGAATTTTAGTTTGGGTTTGTAACAGTAATTTCTCTCATTTGTTTAGTTTTTTCTTTTTATCATTTGGCTTTGTGGATATAAAAAATAAGATTCTCGATATTGGTCCATCAAAGATATTTCATTGATTGTACATATTATTTACTATACCTCCTTGGGTGACTTGCATTTGTATAGGAACTGAGTGCATATTATTTCTCCTTAGCTTTTTTTTGGTGTCAATATTATGTTTCCTATAGCAAATAGGAAGTTGTGGGTGGGTGTGACTCGAAATTTGTATCACATGCATGCATGTATGTATGAATTTGCAAGTTGGCTGGCTGAATAAAAAAAAAAGGGAAAAGAAAAAAAAAACATTGTGTGTTTAACGCGGCTTCTAATGTAGCTATATACAAACTATTACACCTAATATATATACACCATCATTTTTCTTTTCTTAGAATGTATATACATAATTAACCGCTTGTAGTCTTAGAATGTATATACATCATTAACTGCTTGTAGTCTTAGCCAACTTATTCTTTTCCATTTTTTTTCTATAATTTGTTTATCATCCAATACATAATTGAACGTCACTTGTTACATGTTCAGATGTTCTTGATTTTGTTTGTGTGACAAAAGTTGGTGAGAAATGTATGGCCATGACAAATAGTGGGCTGAGAATTGAAGTGAAAATGAAAAATGGTCTTCTAGGTTCTTGAGAAATGGCATTTTGGAATATTAGTTTGTTGAGAGAAAGGAGTGAAAATATAGAAAGTAGAAAGATATAAATATTGTGAGGGAATCTATTCGGATTTTGTGTTATTGCCAAGAGTGATTTTCGGATTTTGGTTTTGTTTAAGAAAAGGTTTGTATGGTATATGTGTTTTACTATTTTCTCAGGTGAATAGTTGTGATACAGTAGCATATTTTTCTTTTGAGTGAATTTGAGTGGAAGATATGTCATAGGAGAGGACAACTAAATGCTCCTTCAAAATCTTGCCCAAAAATACTCTTTTTTTAAAATCCATAAACCCTTTTTATTGAAATGTTTATATAATGTGAGCCCTTGGAATTCTGACATTTTCATAGAAAACATATTTGAAGGTCATGTCTTGAATAATCCAACTTATTTTTGGTGGTTACTAATCCATTTTGTTATTCAACCTCTCTTTTGACAATAATTTTAAGTCCCCCATGATTTTAGGTGAACACTTTTGTGATTTGTATTGTATATGATAATAATAACCTCTCATTTTGATATATTTTGATTGATATTGGATCTTGTTTTCATGATTACTATAGGCCAAAAAATAACAACTAAATATAAGACAAAAATAATAACCTCTCATTTTGCTTAGTTTGTATTTTGTAACCAAATGTTGTTAAGGTAATATCATATTTGATTCTGTGTTTTATGAAAAATTCTTTTGTGACATTTATCCAAATTTATTTACTAAAATACTTTACATATTAATGAGTTAGCATTACATTTGATAATAGGATTGAAATCATCAAAATGACGATTGACAAGAGTTGGATTTTTGAAAAGGATCGTTTTTCAGACCGATACTAGAATGGTGCAATGGCATTTTTGGAAAGAGCAAAAAACTACATGAATGAGGATGGAGAAGTTAGTTGTATGTGCATTAATTGTTTGAATGCTGTAATGCAAACATTACTAGTGGTTGAAGCTCATATAATTGACAAGGGATTTAGTCGAACATATACTACGTGGATATACCATGGAGAATCTTATAATGCAAACATTTATGGTGATGAAACACAAGGCCAATCTACCGACGAGATGCAAAACGTCTTAGATGATGTAGTGGGAGCGAGCAATCATGTCAAAGTAGAAGAGTCAAGTCGAACCGAAGAAGAGCAGTCTAGGCAGTTTGAAGAACTTTTTGCTAAGCTTGAGGCAGAGTTGTATCCTGGATGCGAAAGTTTTTCATCTCTAGATTTTTTAATAAAATTGATGCATTTAAAGGTGCCTAACATATGGATCAACAAATCTTTTAACTCTTTGCTAAAGCTTTTAAAGGAGGCATTACCAGGAGGGAACAATATTCCTACTTCACACTATGAGGCCAAGATGAAGTTACGCAAGTTGGGTTTAGGTTACGAGAGAATTCATGCATGCAAACATGATTGTGCTTTGAAGTAAGAAATGTTCACGATATTTCCCCTGAACGAGAAGGGAAAGAGAATGCCTCATAAAGTTTCACGATATTTCCCCTTAAAGGATCAGTTGAAGCATTTGTATGCGTCAAGACATACGGCAAGAGATATGAGATGGCATGTAAATGGTCGATCTATGCAAGGAGTTCTACAACATCCAATAGATGGAGAGGCATGGAAGACATTTGATCGTAGGTATCCTGATTTTGCTTCTGAAGTAAGAAATGTTCGTTTAGGTTTAGCAGCTGATAGGTTTAGTCCATTTGGAAATATGAGTCAACCTTATAGTATGTGGCCAGTTATCTTGTCAACATACAATCTACTTCCATGGCTTTGTACAAAGGAACCATACTTGATGTTGACTTTGTTGATTCCGAGACCTAATGCTCCTACAAAGGATATGGATGTGTTTTTGAGACCAGTTGTAGATGATTTGAAAGAGCTTTAGGTGCATGGATTGGTAATTCACGATGCCTATGACAATACATCATTTAGAATGTGTGTTGTGTTGTTATGGACTATCAATGATTTCCCTGCTCGAAGCAGTTTGTCCAGTTGGAGTGGCCAGGGATACAATGCATGTCCAACGTGTAACATGCATACTCCTCCTAAGCGTTTAAGGAGTAAGACGTGTTATACAGGCCATCGGTGATTCCTTCCAACTTCAAACAGGATGAGGAGAGACAAATAATTTGATGGTATGGCAGAGAAAAGACCCCGGCCGCCACGTTTGTCTACTGTTGAAATATTAAATTAGTTAGAACATGTGCGAAGTAGACTACCAGGCAAGCACATTGATTTTGGTGGGAAGAAACGTAGGTGAGAAGCTTACGAGTTGAATTGGATAAAAAAGAGTATATTATTTGAATTGGAATATTGGTCAAATTTGTTACTAAAGCACAACTTAGATGTCATGCCTATTGAGAAGAATGTTTGTGATAGCTTGTTGGGCACAATATTGAATATTGATGGGAAGTCAAGGACATAAACAAGGCAAGAATGGATCTAGCTGACATGAAAATAATGAATGAATTGCATCTTTATAAGGATAGGGATCGAGGGATGAAACCTCATGTAGACTACACTTTAACTCCTATAGAACAGAAACAATTTGGTGCCTTTATTAAATCCAAAAGTTTCTTGATGGGTTTGCAGCAAATTTAAAAAAGAACGTCGATGCTGATGGTAAGATCACTGGACTTAAATCACACAATGGTCATGTGATCATGCAACGTCTATTACCGATCGATATTCATCCAATTCTGAAAAAAGAGATCACTGATACAATTGTTGAACTTTGTTATTTCTTTCAACAAATTTGTTCCAATACCCTAAAGATCTTTGATTTAGAGAAAGCTGAAGAACAAATTGTCGTAATATTATGCAAGTTGGAAAGAATATTTCCGCCTTCATTTTTTGATATCATGGTTCACTTGGCTTTGCATTTGCCAGAAGAAGCCATGCAAGGGGGTCCTGTTCATACAAGGTGGATGTACCCTTTCAAGCGGTATATTAGGTCACTTAAGCAGTATGTTAGAAATCGAGCACGACTAGAAGGGTCAATTGCAGAGGCTTATGTTGTGAATGAGGCTTTGCTTTCTGTTCATGTTACTTTCATGGTATCGAAACTAAGTTCAAGCGGCCCAAAAGGAACCTACCTTATCATGATTCTGCTCCAAAGAAAAACTTATCGGTCTTCTAATCACAATGCTGACCAATGGGAAAGATTGTAGCAACTCATTTAAATGAGCAATTAAGGAAGAAAGCCGAGTGGTATATTTTAAACAATTGCCCAAAAATCTGAAGATACATAGAGTAAGTTTAGCTCTTTAATTATTAACTTTCTAGTATGTAATATAACATAATTTTTATGAGACCCATTTTGTGTATAGGGCACACATGAGTGAGCTTAAAATTACTAGTAGAAGAAACTTGAATAAGGTTCAGATTGATGAGTTTCCGACGTAGTTTTACAAAAAGATAAAAAATTATTTTTATCTTTTTAGGCAGAAAATCATATTTAAAGATTTAGTAACAATAATAGATTTCTCATTGTAGATGTACCATTTATGGAAAAATCATTCACCTGAGACCATTGATGAATTACTTGCCTTGGCGCCTGGTCCCAATGACACTGAACTATCGTACTCCGCTTGTGTGGTAAATGGGGTCAAGTTTGTGTGCAATAATCGTGATGCTCAGCGAAAAACACAAAACAATGGGTTTGTGTACCTGGTGTTGATGAAAACACATATTACGGTCGACTAAAAGATGTATTGGTACTCCGATATGTGAATGATTGTTTGGTTATGTTGTTTAGGTGTAAATGGTTTGACGTTGATCCTAGAAAGAAAAGGATCTTACATAATAAAAACTTGACGAGTGTGTTTGTCAATGTCGAGGCTTATAAAGATGATCCCTTTATATTATCATCACAAGCAAAACAAGTGTTTTATCTTGAAGATCAGCTTAATGGCCCTAATTGGAAAGTGGTCCAATAGTTTAGTCATCGACATGCGTGGGATCTTCCTAACATCGAACATGAAGATTCTGGTTCAGTTGAGGTGCTACAAGATGCTTATTCAAATTTTGAACTGGTAGTTGAGCTACCCAATTTGGAGTCAATAACATTTAGAAGAAATGATGTTGATCCTAATGTCATTGATAATGCAACATTAATTGAAGTGGGTCATGCAACTGATGACATTGAGGTTGACCTTGAGGTGGATGATACTTTACTAGAGTACGACGATGATACAAGCACAGAAAATGAAGATGAAGATGATGATATTGGTTTTGAACAAACCGACAATGAGAGTAGTAGTGATGACGAATAATGTACTTGTAAATTTAACTTGTTTCCATAAGTACTAGTTATCAATGAACTTACTTTTAAATTTATATTATTCTTGTTAATAAATACTGTCTGAAGAACTTGTTAGCTTTAGGTGATTAGAATGACTGGACCCATTGCTATATGTACTAGATCTTTTGGAGGTGCAGAACCTCCACCAGGGCCAAGAAGACTTCCGGCAGATTGTGAGTTAGGTATAACTGAATACAATATATCTTCTATCAAATGTATTATAACTTTTATATAAAATCTAACACTCTTGCGTTGTCTTATTTTTTGGTTTTATTTTTTAGTCCGTGCTGCTAGTAAGAAGGTTCATGGACGCACAAAGAATAAGGATGTCCACAAGATTGTTGGTGCTAGTAAAGGAAAACTTCTGATATTCCTAGACACTGAAGGAAAGACATATAAAGGCTTAAGGGACAATGCAGCCCGCTTAAGTAATTGTATAGGTCAGTCGGTGCGATCCAAAATTCCTCCATATTATGATAGTTGGAAGAAAGTTCCCGCGGTATACAAGGATCAAATTTTATCTCTAACACGGGTAATAGTATTTCATATTTTATTTATAATATATAATTTTAGCGACCTTGTATTAATTGTGATATTTATAATGAAATTACAAGATCTTTTTATTTTGATTTGACTCCTATATCGGCAGCATCAATAGATCGTAATGCACAAGATCGATATAAGGATTGGAAAAATGACCTTCATGAATGCTTAAAGCAATTAAGGGGGCCGAAAAATGTGGTTAATGTGAAGAAGCAACATCCTGACTGCAACGCCCCTCAATTCGGACGTCGCAGATGTCGTTACATACATACGTTCGTATTTAATTAAACTTTAAACATAGAAATAATATCAAACTTAAACCGTACTATTGATTTTAAAAGTATTTAAACTTACATTACCAGGATCCATTCATACGTTCAAAAAATTTTTTTTTTAACTTTTCATTGTTTAGAAAAAAAATGTTTAACTTAATTCCATAACATAATTTATTCAATAATACTTAAATTAATCATGAACTTATTTAATAATAAAGGTTTGTCAAGTTGTATAAATCAGGACTTTACAAAACATCACGTTAAATCTCTTTGATCATCACATCATTTAAAATCCATTTATTCCCACAGTTCGGCAGGCCGGAGTTCCCTCAACTAGCAGGCCGGCAGAGGCTTTGCAATTTAGACCAAAAATTCATCCATGTTTGGCAGGCCAGAAAACTCAATTGGCAGGCTGAACTTCTGGTCTTCGGCAGGCCGGCCATAGAGTTCGGTAGGCCGTCCAAGACCAAATTTCTTTGGAAAACTTAATTTAAAACATACCAACTTTACGTAAAATATAGCGGAAGTTCATAATTCATTAAAAATGATAAAATATCTTATAAAACCATAATATAAGTATTCTTAAAATTTAACATAAAAATATATGCTCAAAATATATAACTTGATTAAATCATAAAATCGTTTTTCTTGGCGTGCTTCCGGTTACAATTCATCGTTCATGTTGTTCACACGCCTTCCCATGTCCTCCACCTATTCCATGACTCTCTTACCCTTATCTGCAACATGACATATAAAACATGATTAAGCTAATGCTTAGTAAGTACATATATTCTCACAATTTAAAAAATTTCATAAACATCATTGTCATCGTATCATAAAAGTGCCTTAAGCACAATTTCATAGAACATATCTTTCATAACGTTAACCATTTTAAAACTTATTCCATTTTATCTTAAGGGCCCAAGTGTTGCACCATAAACATCATCATAGGCGCACCGTCATGAGAAGAGAAGGGTAGCTAATCCCAAACCAAACATAACATCATAACATAACATTTCATAACATTGGGTGTGCAACACTTATTAGGTGATACATATATACATACTTTTAATGCTTAAAAAAAAACATGCCATAAACATCATGCATAACTTAAAATCATGAGAATCTTTCATAAGAAATCCTTTAAGGAAAATCATCATAAAATCATCATGAATATCCTTGTAAACATATCATCAAACCTTGTAAAAACATGTGTCATGTTGCAGGTGAGAATGTACTTACCTTAACGATAGCTTACTTAACCTTAAAAATACACTTGGTGACAACGCCGCGGTCTCGATGTGCTTGCTTCCTTGAGTGTTCATGCCATTTATCATTTAAAGATGCAATAAAAATCAATACATATCATGAAATATCCATACACATAACATTCATTCATATAATATTCACATATACATACACTCATGTATACATTCATCACATTTCAGACATATCCCATAATCATCATCATAAAATTATCATCAAAACATGCAAACGTTATCCATAACCTGCTTCCTTAAAAATCAAAACATTTCATACATTGTAAACATGAAAATCTTTTTGAAAAACATTTTCTAATAATTTAAAACACATATATTTAATTTAAAACTCCATACAATCATCATATTATCATAAAATTATTTTATTATCATTCAATCATGTAAATACATAAAACGTTTAATAAAACAAAAATCCCAAAAACAACATTATCAAAACATTTTAGAATCATAAAATACATTCATCTTACATACTCATACATATGCATATTTTAACAACTTTTCATGAAAACATCATATTTACCCCTTGAATGAACATTACATTTTTATTCATCAAAATTAAACAGTAACATTACTGTGAAGGGTAGAAGACAGAAATATCCATTTTTCATAAAACATTCATATGACATGAAGCGTGAAGAAACATCACATGAACATCATAATAAAAACTCAGAACAAAAATACAATTTCTAGAGAGGATATTGTAGACAAAACGAGGAGAAGAATTTCTTTTCAAAAATATCAGAAAACTAAATTCATACCTTGAAGTTTCTTCTCAAAATTCTTAAATTCAACCAACGAAATAAGACTTTTCTTTCAATATACTCAGAAAATTTTTGTGAGAGAGAGAAAAGGAACTCGTGGAGAAGAGAAGAGAAAGAATGAGGATGAGAGAAAAAAAATGTCTCAGATAGTGAATGAGAGGAGAAACGTGAGAAGTTGAGAGAAAAACCTGAGGAAAGAAAACGTTAAAATTTTTTTTTTTTTAACGTAACAAGTATAATGAGCATTCATTACATTCATTAAGTCAGGAAATTCTAACTGTTGGGGGCGTGAGGCATGGGAAGAGGAAGAGAAAGAAGGAAATTAAAATCTCCACTCATTACTAACCATGTTTTGCCCTATTTAAATGGGAAACCATTTAAATTGATACAAATCAATGCAAGTCAAACCATTTAATTTACTTAACTGATAAAAACATTCCATTATTATGCTAATTAATCACATTAAATCATCCAATTAATGTAATTAACTCAACCATAATTTTGGAGAAATTTCTACTGACTGCTTGTCAGCCGTGTTCGACCTGCCGATTTACCCTCTTCGGCCTGCCGGTTCCAGCAAGTTCAGCCTGCCGGTGGGTTTCTTTGGCCTGTCATCTCGAGCAAGAAGTTTGGCCTGCCGATCTGTCATTAAATGCCATAACATAAAACATTCATACATCATTGCATCATAAATAATCATATATTTAAAATTTCACATGAACACTAGAGCACAACGATCCCATGCGGTCGTCACCTGTCACAAAACCTGACATAAAAAGTTAGTAACATGCACATCACATATCATATCATATAACGTTATTTATTAATAACATTCCTTAATAACGTTCCTAACTTAACGTGATCCGTTACATAAAATAGGCGGCGTTACACTGACAATGTAAGAAGACAAGCAGACTAGGAGGCTGCTTGTGATCGCTTTTGCAGCGAAGCTTTTCAGGTTTAAAGTTATAAACTCTATTTTTCATAATCATTACATATATCAATATAACTTATTAATTTTAATAATTCATCTTTCTAACAGAAACAGTCGGTGACAAATAAAAGAAACAGAGCAAACATGAAGCAGCCAAGTCGTCATGGAACGCAATCGTATGCTAATTTGAGATATCAAAAGGTAGTAAATAAAAATGAATTAAACTATGTTTCATTTTTCCTTTAAGATATGTATTGTTTTAACATAATTTTATCTCTTCTGAAGAGAAGTCCTGAGACTGGTGAGTTGCTCTCAATTTTAGAAAATTGGTGTCAGTGTCATCAATATTCCAATGGCAGATGGGTTAATGATGCTGCAAAGGCGAGATATGTAAGTCATATAACTTATTAAGTTTTAATTATGAAATTTTGAGTTGGATTGTAATTTACTTTGTTAAATGGAATGTGCAGAATGAAATGCTTCATATGCATACTCAACAAACCCAAGTTGCTGCTACTGCATCTGCTTCTGCTTCTAGTTCAGGCACATCTCAAACAACACATCTCATGATTGAAAAAGAGATAGCAGGGAATGTGCTTGGATCGCACAGAGGGCATAGGAAAGGAGTGGGCCTAAGGATGAGAAAAGACATCCTTACAACAGCTGCTCTTGAGGAGGCTCGTTCACAGCCACAAATCCCTCCACAGGTGCAACCATGGATGGAGCAACAATCTCAGTATAACACGCAACAAACTCAATATCAAAATCAAATGGCCGAATATCAAATTCAAATGACGGCAATAATCAAGCGCTTACTATCGGATTTAGATTTACCAATGCCTCCCACCCCACCACCACCACCACCAACTCCACCTGTTAGGTCTTTCTATCCACCTCAAGAAGAAAACAATGATGATGATGAAACCGCTAATTTAGGAGATTAGTTTCTACTTTTATGATTTAGACTTGTTGGCTTAATGTATAAATAAACTTATTGTCTATATAGTTCTATTTTGTTTATATCAAATTTAATTACTTATTAGTGTGATGAGAAAAGAAATGAATGATCTGTGAATTGGCAGTTATTTGCTTGCAGGTTTATTATGGCTGGGGATGAAAATTTAAAGGACGGTTAAAAAAAAAGAAATAACAGCGACGACAATTGTCGTCGCTAAAATCTCCTCTTTCAAAATCAGTATTGTTGATATTATCGTCGCAGAATATATACAGCGATGACATTTGTGGTCTCTTATAGCCGACAGATTGTCATCGCAGAACATATACAGCGACAACAAATGTCATCGTAGATAATTTTGAAAAATTTTAAATTTTGTAATTATTTAAGTCGTCGCTACTAGCGACGATAAAATGTCGTCGCTAAATATATTTAGCTATGATTTATTAGCGATGATATTGTCGTCGTTGTGTAAGATTAGCAATGACTTTTTTATATATTTGTCATCGCTAAATGGCTTTTCTCTTGTAGTGACTAAAGTAGAAATGATCGGCTTCAAAAGTCTTCCATTGTGGTGAATTTGCTGGGTGTCTAAGCATACCATCATCGACCCATTTGTCATGATGCGATGTCAAATTCTTGGCATGTTCTGGCTCCAAATAAACTCCTCAAATGTGGTACTGGTAGAATATACCATAACACTTTCTTTGGCACTCCATTCTTACCGTCTTTTGGGTCCTTTCCTTTCTTCTACCTTGCTTGTTGACAAACCAGACAATAATTCTCATCCTCACACTCATTTCTATAAAGAACACAATCATTTTCACAAGCATAAATTTTCTCATACTCTATTCCTAAAGTACTCAAAGTCTTCTTAGCCTCATACCCCCTGGTAGAAGCCTTCCTAGAAATTCCAAAAGCTTTGTGAAGCTAGAATTTGACCACCCACCCAATGATTTCAAATTCTATAATCCAACTAAGGCAGACAATTTGGTGAAATTGGTACACCCCTCATACACGGGTGTCTCGGCATCATTCATCATTATCTCAGAAAATCCAGACGGTGTAAGTAGTGTTATTCCAAAGCTTTGACCATGTCAACCATATTGTCATCATCATCCATATTATCCTCCAAAATAGCTTCCTTTTCTTTACTTACTAAAGTTGAATTGAACTTAGACAGGCCATGAAATTGTCATGTTTGATAACTACTTATAATTCCATTTCGAAATAAATGTCCTTTAACAACTAGAATTGGATTCAATATATGACTTCCACATTGAACACAAGAATACTGAATTTTATCACCACTGAAATAAATTATGACAAAATCCAGGAACATTTCCACACCATTCACATAATCTCTAGACAATAAAAAATCTCACATTCATTTCCTATCCATTTCACAAGTCCTAAATCGAAATAATAAATAGCAATTCAATTAAAATTAATTTCACAAATTACACATGCCATCATATTCTAATCATAAAACAAAAACAATCCATCATAAAAAAATTACACATACCCATCATAAAAAAATTTAATCATAGCCATCCACAATACAGTAAACATGGATTGAACAATAAAACCAACAACAATTTATCAATTTTTAATAAAAACTTACAATTAGGAAGTAGATTATGGAGTGTAGAGGTAGAGCGGGATGGTAACAGCAGTTTCAGAAGGGTCTATGTTTGCATTTGAGAGGTGAGTTTTTGATTTGTGTCTAATTGTCGAGGTAGAAAAAAGGATTTTAAGTAAGCTATCATGACGGTTTCTTTCAAAAACTATCGTGGTATGTACCGTCTCTACCACGACGGTTTTTTAAAAAACCATCGTGGTATATCAAGCTTACCATGATGGTTTTTAAAAAAATGTCATGGTAGAGCCGGTGCATACCACGATGGTTTTCATCTTCTCTGGCGTAACTCCCATTGTTTTTTTCCCTCATCATGACTGTTTTTGAGAAAAAGTCGTTCAATGAAGGTTGTATAATCTCAAATTTGTCATAGTTAGTGATTGTTGATAAAAGTCACCCATTTGCTTATCTAAGTATGCAATGGTGGTTAGATAAACAACTTTCTCTTCCATAAGTTTCTTATTTTCTACCTAAAGGTGTCAGACTTGAGCTTGCAAATCATTAACTCTAGCAGAACGAAGAAGAACAAGGAGCCTATGTGGGACCAATGGGGCTAAAAGTGTTTAGACCTCGGAGATGATGTAATTTTTCTTCCAATTTTTCCGAAGATCCCTCTTTATTCGTGATTCAAACTTAGCCTTCTCTACTTGATGTACGACATGATCCTATGTGGCTTTCTAATGTTCGACACAACCCCTGTTGAAAGTGTCGTTTATCTTTAAATTTCTTGGCTCTATACCCCTTTCATGAATGGAATTTTTGATATGGTAGAGACCAATTTCACCCACATCAACGAGCTTTTAATTATTGCAAGTGAGTTATCTGTGGATGTCTTTTAGGTATCCATCTGAGCAACATCAACGTAAAAAGAAGAATCAGTGTACAAAAATTTTGAACCAACGAACTTCACAAGATTTGGAATTCATGGTACTAACAATGTGTGTTCATTAGGAAAGCTAGGAAGTCTATCGATTGGGCACATGGGGCACAACCTAAATGGGCTGCATGATCTTTAATAAAGTGGGGAAGGAGAATGAGAGTTGGTAGTTTTAGAAGACTCTAATCTAATTTGAGCCATAGTGGACAAACGAGAGACGTCATCAGAAGGACGCATGGAGCCACGATTTGGCATTCTTAGGTTTTCCTAAGAATGATGAGCAGACATGGAGACAATAGAATGAGAACTATGACCTCTTGAAGAAGATCGACAAGTGCTTCTTCTAGGAGAACCCTTTAGTGTCTCGAGTGGTCATGGTTGACAAAATTGTTGGGATTTTAAACTAGGCTGAGAGCCAAACTCTAAGAGCAAAAAGGCAAGTTTCCTTGAGCAGAACCAGTCATTGCTAAATCTCTAGGAGTACTAGATGACTTAGAAACTTGGAATGAAGGGCCTAGAACAGAAAGGACGAACAAAGGTTCATCGAAAGCTTTCTCGTTCCTGACTCTGTTAAAGGAAAGAGTCAATGGTGGTACGTATATCCTAGGGGTTGGGTCTTCTTCATTAGGTTCAATCTTGAAAATCGTTGGTTTAGGGTAAATCGGAAGTGGAGTAGAGAGGAGACAAAGACTAACTCGTGATTTAGAATTATTCCAATCAAAGTTAAGGGCAGAAGCATACAACTTTGGATTTCTTAGTAGGCTTCAAGTTGGAAAGGGCGATCTAAACCAATAAAAGTTTCTATAGTAAGAGCTCTAGACCCAGCTTGGCTTAGAGGATAAATTGTCCTAGAAAATCAAGGTCACAAATTTCCAAACTTAAAGATCATGAAGGGTCAAAAATTACAAATTGATGAAAGCAATGACTAATGGAACAGTTGTGATTATTAGACTAATTACCACCAAAAACGATGGCCAGTTCAGCCTAGTGTGGAAGATCAAAATAGTTAATCCCTTTGATGAAATCATGTTCAAGTTTAGGCCACAAATATTAGGCATGCTCTATTCTAAAAAATTGATAACAGTGGAAAATGAGGGAACTAGGAATGGAAGTAAGATGTAAACTTGATGATATTATAAAGACAATAGAGAATATGATAAGCATTGGAGGCTAACAACACATGAGTCTTTTTTTTTGTAAACTGAAAGAAGTCAACAAAAAGTTTAGGAAAAGGGAATTTCAACATTGCAAAACTCTCAATCGGAGTGATGATTTGATCAGATCAATAACTTCTCTAGTAAATACGTTGGCCTCAGGGGGAGAAAATTGGTGAAAACAATGTTTGGGATGTACTTTTTTGCAAATTTGCGTGAGAATATGGTCAGACTTAGAAAGAGAACATATGGTTGAAGAGAAGTTTAAAAGTTGAGACTTGGGCCTCAAGAAAAGAGGCGTAAGGATTAAAACAAGAGCAAAAAAATTTTCCTATAAAAATCAAAATCTTGAGGAATAGATATACACATGTGGACATAAGATACGACATTACTTGTTATAATTAACTTTTACAAATTCAATCTGTAAAGTCAAGTTTGTAGACTTTGCCCAATAGTTGTTTACTTCAACTTGACCAGGAGAATGCTATAGGCATTGTGTCTCGCAAGAAAATTGATAGCTGGCTTAAAATCACTTGATTGACATAGCTTGATCATATTAAAAGAAAAAAGCTTTCTTTCTTCATGGCGAGGACACTGGCACAGCAACATTGGGGGCAGGAAGTATCATTAGCAGGACTGCTACGGCAACAAACAAAAAGCAAGGATCAGTCACGATGAAAGGACACTCTCATTGTCTATCAAAGGGAAAGGGCAAAGAAACTCTAACGACTGACTCTGGCTATAGGGACAACCATTTTTAACAGACACAATGGACATGATCTCCTTACATTGGAATTGAACTTATTATCAAGATTGATTTATAGTTAAATAGCACAATTATAATTTCTTAAATTTGCAAAAGAAATTCACCTCACTTGTATTTCCTATGCTCTAGGTTCGATTTAGAAAAATGCACCTTTCTTGTTTCTTCCTTTGAAAAAAAATTCTTTAGTACGGATAAACAAGGCCGGCATGGAATCATTATTGATTAAAGCGACTAATCATTCATAATTTTAGGCTTCGTTTTCATTTTTGGAAGAAAAAGCCATGCCAAATTAAGATACCGGAGTGTACGTAGTTGCTCTTAAAAAAATATAATAGTCAACTATGATGATATCAAAAAGGACAATAAAATGAAGAACTATAAAAAAAATTATAGATTAACAATAATTTGGACGTGCTTAAAAGTGAAAAAAAATGATAGGCTAGTTTTTTTACCTTTAAATTGAATATTTTAACTTTATATTTTGTGGATTTTTGGATATTTCAATTGCTTTTTAGTTTTTTTTATTTTATTTTTAATTTTTTTTATTTTTTTTCTATTTTAAATATTATTTTCCTTTATCGGTGTAGATAAATTAAGTGAAAATGGTAAAATAGCAATTTGGAACTGATATGAGGGAGGCAATTCAAAATTAAATCAGCTTCAAAGTGGAAACCACATGTGGATGGAGGACGCCATCACACGCTCCCAAAAATTCGACGGATCAGCTTCAAGCTACTCCCAATGACACGTCTGAATCTTAAACGAGGCCAACGGAGCGTGAGGACGCGGGGCCCACCATATCAGCTCAGTAGTCCAGCAGCGCTCAATTAGTACGTTGTGGTTCACCCTCCATGTGTGAACCCGCATTCAAGCCCAACAGTGCGTCTCCACATCGCTAAAGTTTCAAAACTAGCTCCGCAATGCCAATCATTCCGCGCCACATGGCTTGACTACATCAGATCCTATGATGCCATAGCTTTCCTTGGCTGGCATGAACAAAACGCAATAATAAAAATGGACCCAATCGCCTTTGAATAAAATAATGAGTTGAATGACCTTTGAAAAGTAGCTGATCAATTAAACCAACATATAAATAATGAGCTTAAGCGCCAATTGTTAGGACCGGAGCTTTTAAACCACGTTGTTTTATTCCGACTAAATAGTATTAAAAATAACGTTATGTATTATTAATAAGTAATATTTCTTATTGTTCAAACATGAGATATATATATATATATTCATATATATGTAAATATCGTAAAAGTTTTAATACTTATAAAAGTCCATAATACAGAGGATGTGATTATGTGTACTAAGTAGAAACATTAGTTTACAATCAGTAGATGAATCTGGACATTTTATATTGCTTAAAATTATGACGTCTAAAATTTGATGGAATAATCTTATCCAGATTATACTAATGTAATGATTACTAGGTAGAGATATCAATATATTTAGAACATATTAAACCAGGACCAAGATAAAATTTAATTTCTTATGTAATTTTGTAACAAGAAATTAGAATTCTATTATTATTGATCATTTTATGAATAATACCTTAATCCTGAGATAATTAGTAGAACCACATCTATTTACTATGTCTTTTGATTGCCAATGAGTGACATCTATAGCATCCATTATCAACAACTTGGTATATTGGAAACATACTGATATAGGTAGCTAAGAACATTACTCATAGTTATGGAATCCACTACTCCTACTAGATAGGATGATAATATTTCCATGAGTATTAATTTGGGAGCCTGATGTATAGGTCTTGCTGTTTGATATGGGATATCAAACATTACCCAATACTTGTATATGATTTATTCATAAAAAGGTCATCCAATAGAGAATTAACGGAACTCATGGGCAAAGAAGTAATTAGAGGGATTGTATTGAAAACTATAAACTTTGCTCCAATTATGAATATTATCGTGGAAAGTATTATCGTATGGAAAATGATTACATCAATGGACAACTTTATTGTTAACATTAATGTTTAAGATTCTATATAATTCTATAAATAATTGAAAAGTACAATTGCTGTATCAGATAGTGGCGCAACCAAAGTTAATAATATTTATTAATTTAATTATGAGATAATTAAATTATAAATAATTATTAGAGGCTAAATTATTTATACCCATTGGGTCCTCATGCTAGCTCCATAACATTCTTTCATATGAATCAATAGAAATTTTCTTGGATTATTTTATCTTTAGGGGCAAAATGGCAATTTCACTCAACAAACCTCTTGGACTGTGTGTGGCACCATGCACTAGAACTTTAGAAGTCCAATTGATGCCATATCTATGATTTTAGGAGACATTTATCTTACATGATTTTTATGTAATGTATTTGTTATCTTGTTGTAGGAAAATATTTTTTTCGAATGTTGAAATAGATTCTGCATATTTGAATTATGAGATAATTTAAACATTTAAGAAAATCATGGAAGAAATTTATTTTGAAAGTTAGAATAAATAATATCTCAATTTGAATCGAATCGGATCAAGAATAGATGTTGGATGGATATAGAATCTCACTAAATTAGGTAGTTGGGACACATGTCATTCTTCTATTTAAGAGATGATAGATCACACCTAGCCACCCTAGTGGTGGGTGTGATTTTCTCCTCGAAAATCTTCTAGGAGATTTTGTTCTAACCATCTAGCACTGTATCTATAAATAGGCCTTGGAGGTTCTATTTTCTGTAGACTTTCTGTAGCTTCTATCTAGTGTTCTTAACGTTCTCCCCTTTAGAACATTAAAGGACCTCTATCAAGTAGAAAGGTTAAAAGGAGATATTGAAGAAATAATCCAATAGATCTTATTGTGTCCACATGCCAGTTGATCCAGAAGGAGGATAGTAGTAAAGAAGACCTAAAGGTTTTCAAACGCTTGATCATCTAGAGTTATCGCCAAACCCATAAGCTTATGTTTTATTCAATTATTAAATGTAGTATCATCAAAAGGATCCTTAAAGCTTAAAAAAATTTAAAATCTACTTTGTTGCGTTTTACATGATTTTTCAGGGCCTAACCTAACAACTCATATCAAAGATTGGTTCATGATCTTGTTACGTACAATAATTGACTCCACTGATCCCCTTCTCTTATATACATGTGGTGTATATATGTATCTGCATGATAATTGTATTTAGAGATATGGCACTCTAGGTTCTTTATGTGATTATAAAATATGCATGAAATGTATAATTCTGTAATTATTAATTTTTATATTTATGTTATTTATTATTTATATCAATTGTTGATATTTATTGTAATTATGTCGGTTATGGTTCGTTTAGAGATTTGGTTGTATTTTTGTTATTGGATGTAATTTGCTAGAGGGGCTATATAACATCATTGTAATTTCCCTACTAGCTATTTGCTACTTTCATAGAAATTTTTGTAAGCCAAAAACAGTATAGGATTTTTCTATATAATTCTTCTCGAAAATGGAGACACTTGAATCTTTAAGATAATGAAGAAATACCCAATTGTTTGATTTTTAATTATAGATCTATTAGCATTTTTGTGGTTTTAATTTGCTTTCTTGTCGGACAAGAAATTGAATTAGGTTCTTGGGAAAAACCTAGCAAATCTACTCGACCACACCGTCGGCTATAGTCGAGTTTGGTCTGTGTGCCACAAGCGTAGGCTGGAGGACTACTGTGTGCCCCCTGCACACGACAAGTAAGGAGAAAGGCTCCGCAAGGCCTAGCTAAGCCCTACGACCAACGCGCTAAGTGTGCGAAGCATCTCCTTGCTCAAGGTCGTGGTCGTGTTGCCACAGCGGCTTCCTCTGCTTTCTTGTCACCATGCATGGTGGTCGGATTATTTCTGCTGCCTTGCATGCTTCAATTTTAAAGAGTTTAAATTTGATTTTGAAATTTTAAATTGATGTGAGATAAATTTTTGGTATTTTCAAATAATTGCTAATGTTTTCAAGTCAAAGAGTTTCAAATTATCCAAGCAAAATCTTTGAAATTTGAATTAGATTTTAGAAAGATTCTAAGATCTTATTACGATCTAGGAATATTTTTTAATTAACTTTATTGAACATAAGTAGGAGGAATTTAATAATTGGATAATTGTTATCTATAATTAAATTTCTTATTTATTAAAATAAAATTGATATTTTTGAAAGAGTTTCAACAGTGGGATCACTTAACGAGAATTAAATTTAAATTTAAGAATCAATGAAATTAAAGTTTTAAAAGAGTTTAAAACTTAGGTATTTTCATTAATGTTTGTACTTCTTTATAGGGGTTTTAGGTACCAAGGAAGCAGCGTGAAAAGTGTTAGACATGTATGCTCTAAGGAGTAAAAATGTAATACGTTTTTAGAGACATGTTTATCAATAAAGAATTTATTCATTTATATATACCAAATATTGTCCTCTTTACGTTCATATTTGTTGAATGTATGATAAGCAAACAGTAGTCTGAGACTGTCAGTCTAAACCTTAAGAGTTGGGCATATGATGGGATGATTATGCGGTAGACACGACTCTTAAGGTGATGGTCTAAAATATATGATCCGCAATTGAGGGAATAAAGTTGGGCGCTTTATTCATGTAAAGATTGTTATGTTGTCTATATCCCTTTTGGGAGATGGTTTGTCTTGGCCATCAGAGTTGGACTCCGTGAATAGAAACATTGGCACGTTGTCATAGGTGACGATGTGTTGGATCGGGACATAAAGTGAATTGATTTGGATTAATAATTCTGTCTTGGCAAATCGATTCACTTTAGACAATCATTTGTATTGTATCTTAATCCTGAGATGAATAATGGGCTCCGTTGTCTCGATTTGTGTCTTTTGATGTACCAATGGGTGACTCCCACATCTCTATAGTGGCATGCATGCCGGTACGTTGGAGGCATGACTCTTGGTAGCGTAGACTTGTTATTCATAGATATGGAATCCATAGCTCCTCTTTAGGAGTAATGATATCCTCTTATATGCGTTGTCCTGTAATTGGAAAACTGGAGCGCTCAACCATTTGGATACATAGGTGTAACCGAATGGTATACTATCTTTGGATGGTAAGTTTTCTAATGGTGAGACAATGGAACGTAAGATAAAAATAATCGGGAAGGTAAGACAGAACTTGTCCTTAAGCCGATTATGGATGATCATATGGGGATGCGATACACTATGATATGTCATGGAGACTTAGCTACACGAGCTTCGTAATTCTATAAAGTTCGAGAGTGCAGCTCCAAGCTTTTAGTGGAGTAGCGTTGGAGTTGATAATTGTGAAATGTATATCTGGGATATTGGGTTTCATAATTATCATGAGCTTGAACTTTATAGGTCCATTTTGGTCCCCTTTGCTAGCTCACAAAATCCTGTAACGATACGGCGTGCTTTTCCAATAATTGGTGACTTATGTCGGATTTATCAGATTGGTTTAAAATTTATAAGAATCAAATAATTCATGTCTGTTTATCGGTTGAATTAATTATGTAAGAAATTAGTTCAAGATGAACTTGTTGAATTATGGCGTTCGGATAATTCTTGTCTGTTTATCGGTTGTTTTAATTTTGGACAATTAGAACAAGATAAACTTGTAGAATTATTGTGAATTGATTTATTTTCTTAGAGATTATCTTGATAAAGTTTGTTTTGATCAGATATCTTTTCTATTGGGCTATTTGAATCAAAACTGAGACTTTATCCTTTAGAATCTCGGGTGGAAAATAAAAGATTCGCGGAGATTTTTTTCTCGGCAGTTCGGCCTGCCTATCAGAAAGTTCGGCCTGCCGAACTGGCCAGTTCGGCCTGCCTATCACACAGTTCGGCATGCTGACCACGACAGTTAAGATTACGCGTTTTTCACGCGTATCTTATCAGATATTGATCCGCACTTGATTCTGTTTCGATTTTTGAGACCTAATCTGATATGGACTGACCCCAAGGACCAATAGGTATAAAAAGGGAGTGAGTCTAATGATTTACTCAGATCAATTTGAGAGATTAAGAGTGATACTCTTCTAGTGAGCATCTGAAAACTCCCTGAGAGCTTTTGTTCACAAATCACGAACACTAGCTTTGGGTTCTCTCTATTGGTTGGAAGGAGAGTCACCGGTGGAAGAGCTGTACGTGTGAGCCCACACTCACTCCGGTTGTGGATAGAGAATAGCAAAGAAGACCAGTTGGTTGAGGCTCTTCTGGAACGTTACTTCTCTACATAGGTCGCGGAGGTTCTTCGGCACACTGAGGTTAGTAAGATCTGTTTAATTTATACATATAACATGTCAAACTTGTGTTTTGGAAATTACTCTGATGAAAAATTTTTAAAATTCCGCTGCGCACTTTGTTTCCAACAAAAAGTTCACGATAACAGTTAGTACAAGGAAGTCGATTTCAGCTATTGCAGTGGTAGTCATTGTTAGCTATGTATGCCCTAAGGAGTAAAAAAGTAATAAGTTTTCAGAGACATTTTTATCAATAAAGAATTTATTTGTTGTTTATATACCAAATCTTGTCCTCTTTACGTTCATATTTGTTGAATGTATGTTAAGCAAACAAAAGTCTGAGACTGTCGGTCTAAACCTTTAAGAATTGGGCATATGATGGACAGATTATGTGGAAGACACGATTCTTAAGGTGATGGTCTAAATCATAAGATCCATAATCGAAGGAATAAAGTTAGGCGCTTTATTCATGTAAAGATTGTTATGTTGTCTATATCCCTATTAGGAGATGGTTTGTCTTGGCCATCAGAGGTGGACTCTGTGAAAAGAAACATTGGCACGTTGTCAAATTAATTTAACCGATAAACAAACATAAATTATCTGATACTATCGATTTTTAGCCAATCTAATAATTTAACATAAGTCACCAATTTATTAGAAAAGCATGTCGTATCGTTACAGGTTTTATTATGAGCTAGCAAAAGGGACCCAATAGACCTATATAGTTCAAGCTTCTGATAAGTATAAAACCCAATATCTCAGATATATGTTTCATAATTATCAACTCAACGCTACCTTGCTAAAAGCTTAGAGCTGCACTCTCGAACTATATAAAATTATAAAGCCCAAATAGCTAAGTATCCATGAAATATCATAATGTATTATAACCCCATAGGATATCTATAATCGGCTTAAAGACAAATTATGTCTTACCTTCCTGATTGTTTTTCTCTTACGTTCCATTATCTCAGCATCGAAAAACTTACCATCCAAAAACAGTATACGATTTGGTTACACCTATGTATCTAAATGGTTAAGCACTCTAATCTTCCAATTATAGGATAACGTATATAAGTGGATATCATCGACTCCTAAAAAGGAGCTATGGATTCTATATCTATGAATAATATGTTTACACTATTAAGAGTCATGTCTCCAACGTATCGGCATGCTTACCAACATAATGTGGATGTCACCCTTTGGTACATCAAAAGTTATAAGTCAAGATAACGGGACCACTATTCATTTTAGGATTAAGATACAAAACATATGATTATCTAAAGTGAATTAGTTTGCTAAAACGTAATTATTAATCCAAATCAATTACACTTTATGTCTGGATCCAATATATCATCACCTATGACAATGCACCAATGTTTCTATTCGTGAAGTTCAACTCTGATGGCCAAGACAAACCATATCTCATTAGGGATATAGACAACATAGCAATCTTTACATGAATAAAGCGCCCAACTTTATTTTCTCGATTACAGATCTTATGATTTAGACCATCACCTTAAGAATTATGTCTTCCTTATAATCTGTCCATCATATGCCTAATTTTTAAGGTTTAGACCAACAGTCTCAGACTTTTATTTGTTTAACATACATTCAACAAATATGAACGTAAAGAGGACAACATTTGGTAAATAAATAATAAATGAATTCTTTATTGATAAAAATGTCTCCAAATGCATATTACATTTTTACTCCTTAGGGCATACCTGTCTAATAGTAGTAACATGTCATAATGCATACACATAATAAGAAAAGTGAAACTAATAAGACAAGTTAAAGGTATCGTACCAATCTCTCGACCCAGGTGCAGCCTCAGTTTAGTTTAGTATAGGTTATGATCTCAGTGTAGTTGAGACCTTGCAAACCCTAACTTTCCAAGGATTGTGCTTAGCGGGTATGATTGTCCTGGCCCAATCAGTAAGATAGGATAAAACTTAAATAATTAAGCATGAAACAAGTCAATAAGCAAGCATAAAAAAATCATGCATATCTTATCAAATCATTTTCTATTATGTTTTGTGAGTTTAACTTCCTACGTGTGGAGCGATAGCTCGTTTAAGTATGTTTATGTTGTAAGTAAGAAATCTATTAGCAACACTTGATTGAGCAGTGGCTAGTGGCTAGTGGCTAGCGAAAGATGAATAGTAGACATGAGAATAGATATTGCTTATGCAAAATTGTATTTTCTACAATATGATTTTTATTAATTATGTATGCATATATTGTTAAGTAGTATCATACAAATATGTTTAAGAGACCAAGATTGCAGTCACTCGACCTTAGTTTGAAAAGGTTTAAGACTTTTAAAAATTATGTTGCAACAAATATACGTAAATTTTCTAGTAAGAAATTTTAATGATATTTACTTTTAGAAATGTTTTTAAAAGTTTTATTTTAAATTAAGAAAGGTATTAAAAGAAGAACTTTTAAGAAATTATTACACTAATTTTAAAAGAATAAGTTTAAAAAAATTATTACTATATTTTAAATTTAATCAAAACAAAAATTTATGTAAAAAAATTCCATAAATCTAAGTATCTTATCTTAAAATATGTTTAAGTATTAAGATTATATAGTTAAGTAACGGCCAAGTAAATGGGGCCGTTACAATTAGTTAACCAATAAGAACCTCTACTAAAGCCACCTCAATTACGGGTTGAATTTCTAGGGGGAAAAGAACCACCTCGAGTGGGAAAACCACCCCTTAAAGCACTATGAGGAAAGCCTCCATAGAAAGAAGAAGGAACATTTGGGGAAAATTTCTGATTAGCATAACTGGGGAGGACGTCTTTCTTGAATTGTTAACAATAGGAACATTTTTAGTAGCAAGATTAGCACTTGGCAAGCAAAATCAAGACAAATTATTCTTTTCAAGTTTGAGCTCATGAGCCAAACGAAGAAAATCAATATCATCTACAGTGTATTGATCAGTTCAACAATTCATAGAAGTAATAATTGCCTCCTACTTAGGGGGTAAACCGTCAAATATAGTGTCTATATGATCTTTAACAGACACAGCATGACCAACAAGAGAAAACATATCAAGAAGAACACGAATCTTGAGCAAAAATTCATTAATAGATAAAGCCTTTTTTCTTAGCACTTTGAAGAAGAGTTTTGAATTGAGTAACTTTGGCTCTAATCTACTTAGAAAAATATACCTCAACTATCTCCTAGACTTGCAACAAAGTCTCGCAATTTAGATATTGCTGATAATTTTAGATGAAATTGTGTACCTAATTCGAGTTGAAATTTGTTGCCTCAAAATCATATCTCCCTTGTTGTCTTTATGAATCTGAGAACAATAAGTCAGTCGAAGGACAAAATAATAAATGCAAAAATCAACTCAATTTCACAGAGAAACAAATTCGGACGAAAATCTAGAAGAACCTAAAGAACTCATACTAGCCAAATGAAGGGAAAAAAAAAAAAGTTTGATTTGTGCCTGTTCGTGCATGGAAATAAGCAGAACTTTGATGTTCTAGTTAAAAGTACAGCAATCAACACTACCAAGACACCATATGTTGATTTTACGTTGCCTTATCCAGACTCAAGTGTTTCAATTGTCGTAAAAATCAAGATAACGAGAAGAACATTTGGATTTTTCCTAAAACCCCTAAGTTGGTATGTTTCATTTTTTGTCGATGGACCCCTAAGTCTATGCCCTTAGTTTCTCAATTTTTGACTTACTAATGTTGTAAATCGCACCCTAATCTATCCAAGTATCATGTTTGGACATTTAGTCAAAAGATCCTTTAAAACTCAAGTACTCAGCGATATCAATCACGTAACCTTACATGTGTGGATATTAACGGAGGACTTTTTTTGACAAATCATGGCTAAAATTAAACAAGTTTTATTTAACCTGCACGTTTTATATAGTTTGGTGGCAAGCTTATGACGAGAGTGCGCATTTTTTTCTTTTCTTTTTTTTTTTGTTTACAACTTATGAGAAAATTATATGTTATGTCACATTTTTAAAAGTTTTGTTTATTTATCTCACACTTTGAAAAGTTTATGTCACACTATTATTCATATACATGTTAAGTTGTGCCACAAATAAACATGTATAGTATTTATAAAAAATAAATCTTGAAACAAGGCATTTATGAAAATTCCCCTCAATTTATTGTAAAGGAATGACTTGCTAAATATCCTCTATTAATTCGCAAGTGTGCTCTCACTTTGTTGAACTCTACTATTTTCCCTTTTTTAATCAATAATATTGGACTGAAAGGCTTGGGATAGGGTAGGTGCTTTCAAAGATGCCAACCTAGTTGGGATATTTCTTAATGCCTTGATACTAGTTGTCTCCGTTCCTTAATTTTTTCAAACAAAAAAAAAAGCATATGAGGTTCACCATCAAGTTTTTAACGATTTTGTGACGGAAGGGCATGAAATGTTTTGATAGATTTAGATACAATTGTAGCGTTTTAAATTTGGAGACCAAGATAGGACAATGTACATAGTTCCAGGACCAAGATTGGAAAAAAAAAATTATAGTTCTCCTAGCTTAGGAAACCTGACTGTTATCTTTTTTTAATGGATTATTTAACATGGCAAAAGGAGGTGAATAATTGGTCAAGATTTGTATTGATCTTATGGATTTTGGCAGCGTTCATGGTGCAAAGTCACTACAAGCATTAGTTGATGTTAGCAGTGTCACGGGGAATGGAGATCTTGGTCCTTTGTATTCCTTCGTTAGGGATTTTCTAAATGAACAATTAGACTGCAACGGGTCAAATTTAAGGTCATATTCTAAGCCGGAAGAATATCATAAGCATTGTCCGAAGGAAGCGAAAATGGCGGAGTTGATGCTATCTTTGATGAAACTCCATGTGTTAAGCTTTTCCTAGAAAAGCACTGCTTTAAATACACAATGGTAAGAGTAGGACGCACCAACAAGTCTGATGGATTTGGCTTGGTAAGTTTCTTTCCCCATTCATTTTTTAAGTGTACTTGGCATTTTTGTCCCGTAAACTTTGAATAAATTGTCAGGATACTCTCGGATGAAATTGTCCCTAAATTAAAAAAAAAAATGTATTCAAGACCAAAGTTCGAAATTCTCTACAGAAGGTCTTGGCCTCAGTGCAATACGGCTTTGGTGACTTTCTAACAGAACAGGACGGTTCAGCTTTTTGGTTCTTGATTTATTTGGTTTAGTTCCATCATAAACACTGGCCTGCTGTTTATGCCATCCACAGCGAGAGCTCGATGTTTTCCAGAATCACAAAAATGGCAAAGCATTTTGACAACAATGGCTTCTCCTTGCATGATGATTTCAATAACAAAACCGAAACAAAGGCCGGAGGTGAAAAGGGGCAAAACTGGCAAAAAAAATTTAGACCATTTCTCGATTTGTGCGTGTCATCCTTGCGCAGGGGCCATGCTAATCTTCTCTGTATCGTTCCAATTTTATCGGATGTCCCCGAAGGGACGGTACGACTCTCTAACATGGTTCTATATAAATACTAAAATTTTCGTGTATCTGAGCGATGTGGAATTTTTTTCGCGTGCAACCTTCAAAAGAGGGAAATCTTAATGGGCCAAGAGCCCAAAATGCCATAGGCCTTCAAAAATCAGCCTTACAACAACAATGCACTTGCCTAATACTAGTTGCACCTATTCGGAAGTATCTTACTATGGAGGCTGTTTGATAATGGTGGGAATCATTTAGTTTCTATCACAATATCAGTTATAAATTGTATAAAACTCTCATATATTATAATAATAATAATAAAATATACTACAGTGTAAAATTCTCATATACTACAGTAAAAATGGTTCTTACTACTGGTTTCCACCACCTTTCTAAACATCTTATATATCTCGTATTCTATTTTGAAGTTTGTTTCGTATCATTTTATATTTATATCATTACTTTCATATTTTAAGTGCTATATTCAATTGTTGCTGTAGAATTTTTCTGTAAAACAAGAATAAAATTTTTGTACTTGCGCCCGTCTCAAGCAAGACAGAAAAAGTGTGATGTTATCTCCAAAAAAAAAAAAAAAGGTGACGTTGTATTGGTACATTTAATTTATTTTGCACAAGGTACACGTACATTTTATGGCAGGCATAATTTCATTTTTTTTCCCCCCGTATGACTGGTGCATTTGATTCGAGAAATTCACTTCATAGAAGTCCCCAAAAAAAGAAGGAATATGATTGTCACATGCTACACACTAGGGGTGTTCTTTGGTCAGTTTCGTCGGTTTTTGGTCGGTTCGGTTACCGAACCGCAACTTTCGGTTTTTAGAATTGCAAAACCGAAACTGCACCGCATACCAAGAGTATTCGGTCGGTTAATGGTCGGTTTTGTTCGGTTCAGTTTGATTCTGTTCGGTCGGTTTTGTGAAAAGGTTATCTAATGGTAGACAAGAAGCATACTATCAGTTTACCCTATTTTATTTTATTTTTTGTTAAAGAATTGCTACAATAGTACAATGTATTATGTATTATTTAGGTTCTTTTTGAAATTGTGCTAAAAAAATACCATAACTGAACCGAAATATGCTAAAAAAAATATTATTTAGCTTTGAAATAGAATAGGCATTCGGTTTTGGTTCGGTTCGGTTCGGTTCGGTTCGGTTTATAAGAAGTCAAAACCAAAACCAAACCGCTCACAACAGATTCAGTTCGGTTAACCGAACCGAACCTGTTTGGTTTTCATGAAACCGATTTTTTCGGTCTTTTCTCGGGCGGTTCTTCGGTTCGGTCGGTTTCTGTTTTTTGGTTTTTTTGTATAGCCCTACTACACACACATATATATATATACACACACGAACAAATCAAACTGAATACGTAGATATAAAAGAAAGCGTGTAAAAACGCTGGGGAAAAACAGAACTAGCCGATCCACGCCAGAAATAAGACAAGACCTTGGGAGATATGGCCCTCTAGGCTGCGAACTATAGAGACTCGTACAATGACAATTTATATACCAAATGCTAAAATTGGAATTTGACAAGAAAATGGGTCTCCGATGCTATGCTTTACTTGAGTCAAATTTAGTGCAATAAAATTTAGCATTTGGCTGTTTATTGATAGATGTGTTTGACTTTTTATTTAATACATGCGTTATTGTTATTTTTGGACTGTTAGAAAAATTAAAAACATTAACTTTTACAATATCTAGTCATGTTTTATGCAAACAATAATTTTTATATATTATGTGTGTGTGTGTACATTTGTATCAAATATAACATTAGCATTAGTATAGCTTTACGCTTTTGTTAAATATAACAGTGAAGTTAGCATGCATTGAAAATGGTCCAAGTACGACTTATAAATAGCAATTGGCCGATTAGAGATCAATTGCAAGTTTGGTCATCAGTAAAGAAAATCAGTGCTACGCTTGACAATAAACAAACTAATAAGAAAGGGGAGATTTTAACTAACAAATTAAATCAATACAAAGCCCCAGTACCTGAAAACTGAAAAAACCTACATACATTAAATTTTTTAGAGTCTCCAAAGGCATTAACCCCACTTTACATTTTTCCTTACAACCTGTGGAATCAGTCGCCACTGATCATAAGCGATTGGAATGGAACCCTCTTGATTTCAAGGAATGTTGAGAATTCCTTGTCCAATGGCTGTTTCCATGGCTCCCCATCCATCTGCATATAGGCATTTTTCCACTCACCACCTCTAATTTCAAATCGAATTGCAGCAGCCTGAAACAACATAAATGAAGCTCGCTAAACAAGGTTATGTTTAAGTTTACGCTTCTGAGGACACCGCAGATAAAAGCAGCATGCACAGGATAAGCACAATCCATTCTACATTACAAGTGTACCAAAGGCGCTGGGAATAAGGCAAACCCAGATAAGCCTCAAAATTTCCTAAAATTAAAATTGTGATTCGAAAATACTGTGCAGAATAAGATTTATCAATACACCATTTGACAACATCACAATCTGTATTCTGTATAAACCACCAAAACATACACTTGGAGGACTCATGACATCTTGGAGATATAATGACATAACAATACACTTCTTTTTTAGGGCGGCATAAGCATACAATTTTAGCGCTCAACAAAAATTGTCAAGTCGCCTAAAATTCCAACATAAGAATGAAGATGCCACTAATCTGAAAACTACGAGCATGCAATAATGGTTACTCCTGCAGAAAAGCCATCAGATCAAGCTGCCTTTTGGGCCCACGCTTGAATGGCTTCTTACAGATATAGAACTCTCTCAATACTCATCAATATATCGCTACTTATTTATCCCAATTTCACGAGGTTTTTTTTCTTATATCAAAATTCTTACCCACCCAACCCCACGCACCTAAAACCAATGAAAAAAGGCAAGAATTTTTCAACCTGAAATGCTATTCTTCAGAAATTGGCAGCATACCAAGAAGTTCATACTTTACGAGGATGCATAGAAAATTGTAATGTTCATCAAAAACCAAGAAAATTCAGTACAAGGATCATTCAACTATTAAATCTTTGGAGGTCTATACTTATCACCTAAAAATCTGCAATTGTTGAGATGGGTGCAATTTCATACAACTGACTTGAAACTGTATGTCTCGTAAGTTCTCATGTAGGGTTAACTTAATCCTCGTAGCATTCGGTATAAATTCAAACCAAGCTGTATGTCTCGTAAGTACTCATGTAGGGTTAACCTAATCCTCGTAGCATTCAGTATAAATTAAAACCAATTGCAGTACCTGGGCAATGTGCTTGGCAGAGATGAGTTCAACCATGACAAATGACGTATGCCACCCGTGCTTAAGGCCAAAAATTTCTAGAAGGCCATCATCAGCATGGGCCTCAACAAAGCCTCTCTGCAAGGAAACAACTAAAAAGTCAACATAAACATTGAAAATTCTCTTCCACAAGTATAAGCAAAGAAGTGTCCCTATACTATAGTATGATACTCAAAATGAGCAAGGCATTGGGACAATTAGAAGAGAACGTAAACATCACCTCCAAGAAAATATATAGATACCTTTTCCAAATACTCTGGCTCCAAATTACCCCACGGATGTCGTCCGCTTGCATAGTTATGGAGATTTAGAGCGACAATCGCCCTTACACTAGGGTGAAAGGAAGTTACAAAGTGAGATGTATGAAAAGTAAAATAAACAGGAAAAACTAAACAAAACAAAAGGAGAGAAGTGATATTTGTCTAAATGTGTAACTATATTTTGGATTCAATATTTTGGAGCCCCTCTACTTCTGCTCGGTGTGAATCATATGATCCTAGTTAACACTGACATCCCACAATGTAATAATTTTCACGCTCCCAATCTGCTTAATTCCTTCCCTTTTTGTCTTCCTTTCTTGACATGAGTTGGAAGGTACTAAGTTTCAATCCACAATTTAATAGATTGAAGCCCAAAGGAAGAAATTGATACTTGTTTCGTTTGACCATAAGTTGATTGGGAAATAGAAAATATCACAAGGGGACAAACTGATGTAGTATCTGGAAAGATCAGAAGTATGGAGGTCTTCAAAGTAGATTATGAGAATTGAAAGTGGGGCATTGAAGCAAAACAGAAAGTAAAAGACAAGGGAATTACCAGATAAAAATATATTGAAGCAAAATTAAAATATTCAGAACCATACCTCGCAGGGACTGGAATCTGCTCCCATTCCGAGCAATTGCCCTTTTTAACATGGATCCTTAAAATGTTTTTGAGTCCCCTAAGCCAGATAAGTTTTTCAACACGTATTAGTAAATACAAGCCATCAATGCAGTGGAATATCGTTCTACATCAATTTCAAATCAATTTCAACAGGAAAGGAATATGTACAACACGTGTACTAAATTTAACTATTACATGTTCAATTCCTGTTATTTTATAGAGGGAAAGCATATACGTACACTGCAATCAAATCAAACGTATACTACAATCAAATCAAAGTCAAATTATAATTGATGATAAATTATTTACTTCGGCAGGTAACAAACCAAGAGGCTGAACAACCATCAGAAGATAACAA
Source organism: Artocarpus heterophyllus (assembly GCA_025403435.1). NCBI lineage: Eukaryota > Viridiplantae > Streptophyta > Magnoliopsida > Rosales > Moraceae > Artocarpus > Artocarpus heterophyllus. Next base: position 13,147,467 of record CM046332.1, on the reverse strand, counting down.
ATTGCTTCAACCAAAAGATATCTAACCTTAAACTTGGATCGCTTGAGCAAGGTGTGAAGAACCAGCCTTGTGTGCAACTATAACCAGAATAGATCAGCTGCAAAGACAGAAGGATTCAGTTAGAAGATTAGTAGCAAACAAACATATTAATCAAGTACACTTAATGATACCTATTCTGCTCATGGTAAAATACATTTACATCAACAGAAATTTACAATTCTATTGGTTATGAAGAATGAATGCCGAAGAAAAAGTAAATAAACTATTTCTTCAGAATCATTGGTACTGTCAAGTAGCACATAACGAAGTTATTTCACCAGATATCAAATAGTAAAGAAAGTGGACCTTATTCGTGATTGGTCCTTGTGCAAGGTAAGGTTTTTCATTTCGCAAATGATGAAATCCATAAGCAACCTGTGCATCCATTCCTGTATTAAAATCCAAAATTAAGGAGGTTGGCACAGAAGGATTAATATGTAATCCCAGTTAGCTTCAAATAACGCTAATGGGTGAGCAGAACGATGTTACAATTTTCAAATCAAAATCCGTATATGGAGTATACAAACCAGCTGTTTTACAAGTGAAGGTTTAGAAAAACATACCTATGCTGAAATAATTATAAAAAACTCCTTCATAGCAAGTTGTTTTCTCAGGCAATGCCCCCTCAACTTCCAAACCCTGAAATCCAAATTAGTTTCACCAGTTTTAACTAAAATATTCACATGAAAATCTTGATACACAACAGAATAGCTTCACTGTAACTAGAACAAAACAGACTCTGAATGACAAAAGCAGTGCATCAAAGGTTGCAAAAGAAAAGGAGGGAGTAAATATATTCTTATCAACAGTCAAAAGTTACAGTTTCCACAAGACTAAACTTCCCCTAAAGTACTGTTTTGAAATACAAGCATATATGTGAATCACTATTACACAAAATAATCCAAAAATCCAATATCAGCTAGCCTCTAAACAAGGACTACTAAGTTCTAAAAAAATAATGCAAGTAAAAGTGCTAACAAATTATACCTGGCATGTGCAATGATGAATGTATTATGAAGTCAAGAGCAGGGTAATATACCATGCAGAGAAGCTTCTGTGAGAGAATCCTAACTTAAAAGTAAAAAATAATAATAATAATAATAAAACTATAAAAAATCGGTGCTATCATCTGTCTTGAGGCCTGACCAATATCAGAATAAGACATTTCACAAAAGAAAGCAAACTTTTCATAGAAGACAGCAACAACACAGAATAGATATTTACAAGTAACTAACAATGCACTTTCATTGTGTAACTGAATCATTTACAAGGTAAAATTTACTGGAACAAAAAGCTAACCGATAATAAAATAACTAAAATGTAAACACACTGAATGCACAACCTCATCAAGAGCACACTCTTCTGCAAGCTTTAAAGAATGGGGAGGATCCACAACTTCTCCAGCTGGCATTGACAACATAAGATTCCAACTGCATCATCAAAATGAATATTTACAGAACTATTATCTGTCAGATAGCAAGCTTAGCCTTCTACCACAAGAAGGTAGTTATAAGTTTATAAAAAGCAAAATTTTATCTCGTTAAAATAAAAAAAAAAAAAAAGACAGACATGCAAACAAAAATTCATTAATTGTTGTTGTTTGAAAAAAAAAAAGTCCACTTTCGGTCAATTATGTTGAATAAGATGCATTTCAGAACATATATTATTCATTACACGTCATGACAATGTAGGATTAGTAATAATCACAACCAGAAAAATATAGAAAGAGAACCAGGATGGAGACATGGATTGTCTTTAATGGAAGATGGCCATTTTGAAATCCAGAATGGTTCAAGAAGATAATAAGAGAGAGCAAAGTCAGGGTTGAAGAGTGGTAACTAAACAATTTGAAGTTCGTTAAAAGTGGTTAGCAAATTACCCTTAGCCAACTATAATAGACAGAAAGCAATAATTGAACCTTTGGACTCTGATCATGGTTAAAAAGATTATACTTAATTAAGTTAGAGGCAACATGGTGAAAAAACATAAAAATAAAAAAAAAAATTAACAGTGTCACCAAATAGAAAGCATATTAGTTATTACAGCTCAATAAATAAGAAAGAGAATATTTACCTATCCAAACGGCAAATTTCACCTGTTGTGGCCCTGTGGAGTGATCTCTTGATGGCTGATTTCCAGGCAAAAGGGAAAGAACCACCCTGTCAAAAAATTCAAACTCTAAACAAGGCTAGGCAACACTTTAGTAATTCTATGCTCAAACCAGAAGAGAACTCACCCAGCCAAAACTCCTAGATAGATCATTTCCTGTACCAAGTGGAATGATTCCTACGGGAGGAACTGGCTCCCGACCCTGTTTGCGAAGTGTTCCAAGACACCCTAGTACCCAACCAACCGAACCATCACCGCCTGCAACCTGCCCAAGCATCCAAGTATTTCCCACATCACATTTTAATTTCTTTGGTCATACAACTAACACAGCAATCTTTAAAAAAAAATAAAAATAATAACAACTAACATTGTAACAAACTTTATAGTTATCTATAATAGTCAAAAATGCCTCCACTAATAGTCATACCATAACTTTCATCCTTTCACGGCACTCTTTAGCACAGGAGTCACCAAGTCGTGCCAACACTTCAAGGGAACCAAGTCCATAACGGACAAATTCATGAGGCTTCACATCTGACAGGTCAAAAACCTGCATTGAATTAACTCCCAATTCAATAACACTTTTAAACAATCCAAAACCAAAAAATTTTGTCCTCACAAAACAGACAAAAGGTTTAGGAAAGAAAAAAAAAAGAATTCCAAACTGCAAAGAAAACGCAAACATATTCCACAGTCCACATTACATAAGCATGCCATGGACAACTAAAGTTTCTGTCCTGGGTTGAAAGAGTTAGGAATATCCTGGGTTATGCCTAGAAGCTGTAAGTAAGTTTTAAAGTGCACTCTTCTGTCCAGTTTCAGTTATAGAGGCAGAATTTTGTGGAAGACTGCTACGTTAGCAATATTCTGGGGGATTTGGTTGGAGAGAAACCGTAGAATTTTTTAGGATAAGTTAGAAGATAGCTTCATTGTGTGGGATAAGATCAAGCATTGGGTTTCTTTGTGGGTTTATAGACATAAAGAACTCCTCCCCTGTTTTCTTTTCGTAGGGTAGTGAGGAAGCCTTTTCCTCCAACTTTGTATTACTTACAATTTCACCATTAACACAATCATTTTGTTTCTTGTTCAAAAAAAAGGAAATAAAGTTCACGTCTTTGCCATATGATAGAGTGCATAGGCTCATTAGCTTTATACATAAACCAACATTCTTAAAGCGTTGACCTCAATCATACAATATTTCAGTTAAAGAAAGGAAAGAAGACCCACAGACTAAAAATATGCAAGACTCTTAAAATCCAGTTTGGTATTGCTTTTGGAGGCCCCAAAAGTTCTTTTGCACATTCCACTTGCAAGGAGTGTGTTTGGTGAAAATATATAAACCTACTTGAACAGCGTTCATGCGTCTACTCTCCTATCGTTATAAATAAAAGTAGAACTCTTTCAAAGACAGGGCAATCCCGAACTAATTCTTAAAGTTCCGTACTATTAGTAACAAGAGCATGATGAAATCATTGCCATAAACTAAGGCACCTGCTGTAACCCCCAAAGTGATCTTTTGTTACAATATTTTCTCTCACAAAATTTGAATTTCTGTTCAAATCTATAAACCAGAGGGGCCTAGTTTGCAGTTCTTGTGTCCAAACTAATCAACCTGAAAATCATCTAAATAGGCACTGAAACAGTCCACTCTCTTGTCCATCAAGTTCCAACTAATGAACAATCCCATGTTAATCGTAACTAGCAAATCTCCCAATCAAAAATACAGAAGAACAAGCATGAATCACAGATTCATGTGCATGCATCCATAAGCACATAAATAGAAAAACCAACTCTTTTTTAAATATGAAATCGCTTCATAAGACCAAACAATTCCCCAATAATTCAGTAACAAATAACGACAGAAAGATATAAAATCGACAAAATTAAATTATATTATATTCAAAAAAATATTAAAAATAAAATAAAACCTGTTCTTCGCCCATCAACTGCTTAAGCCTTTCCTTGAGCATTGGCCCATGCCTCCCTCCACTCTTGGAATTGATGAAGACGACCATGGGCGACTCCGGCGAGACCTTGTCCTCCTCACCGTCGCCATCTTCCCCGGCGGCTCCGTTTCGGAGGCGGCTCTCGCCGGCGCTGGTGTCCTGCAACCGGATGGAGTCGCGCATGGCGAGGCGCAAGTACCGAGGCATCAAGAGCTTCCGCCTCAACTCCTCCTTGTCGATCCTCATGCCCGACAGCCCGCATCCCCGGAGCGAATCTATCATCGACGACCTCGCCGCGATCCGCGTCTGATTCTCGCCGGCCTTCGACGGCGAGCTCATCGCTCTCTCTCGCTTCCTCTTTCTCTCTTCTGAACCTCTTTTTCTTCAAAAGAGTTTGAATTTCGCAATAAACAGAACAACAAGAAAACGAACACAATGCAAAAACTCTCAAAATGCAAATATTATCATTTTATATAAATCCCCCAATAAATAAATTTATAAATAATATTATCCTCTCTTTCACACACACATATATATACACACAACACCTATATATATAGAAATGCACAGTAGATCTACTTGAAGGTTCTTAGAGAGAGAAAGTAGACGGTTGTCTTGAAGGTTTTTAGAGAGAGAAAGTAGACGGAGGAGGGGTTGGGGGATAGGAAAGTGATGGCATGGCATTGTCTCATTATATTTATTGCAATAAATTATCTATTCGGCGGGCAAAGAGAAAAGTTATTTTTATTTTTCAAAAACCAAAAGAAGTTTTTTGTTTTCTAAAATGCCCTTCGTTGTGTGCTTTATTTACGAAAAGACCTGAGTGGTGGGTTTTGAACGATAAACCGAATCAAATCCAACGAAGCACAGACATGTTTATCGGTATATCAAAAACTACATGTTTTCTTTTAAGGTTTTCTTTTTCTTGTTGATTTGGAGCAAATGGGATTGGAGTGTGATCAGCATAAAAGAATACGCGCAAATAGAGGAATGAATACACGTTGTATGTATACTTGCATATTTTTTCTGTTTTCATAATGGAAATTTTTAACCACAAATCTGAACCAAGACTGCTTTTTTGATATCAAATTTTAGAGAAAGAAGGAAGTATGCCATTGAAGAGGTAAAAAGTAGGAGTTTAGATCTGTTGTCTATTTTCTTGTCTCATTGATTGATCCTATCTGTTGTCTATTTTCTTGTCTCATTGATTGACCCTGGTACTATTTTGATATTTCATTTAATTTTTAAGATGGTTTAAGTTTTTAATATATAGATAAATTATTAAATTTAAATAATATGCCAAAATAAGATTGGATGGAGAGTCAATATGATAGAAAATTTGAGAAGAAAATTTGGACCGAAAAAATATAAGAATTTTAAGCTATAATAAAAATTTTAAATATTGTTGAGTTTTATACCGTCTAATTTTTAATTAGTTTTGTTAAGTTTTTTTGTTAAATTTGCATTTTTTTTTTCTTTTAGGATCTTGTCTAAACCGTCGGGTCAAATTAAAATCCTAATTTTACTTTTAAGAAACAATGCAGAACTTGAAGAATTATTACTATTATCCTTTTTATTTTTATTTACATGATCTAAAACTGACCTTCATAAATAATAACACCCATACATAAAGCCTCACCATAGATGTTGTCAAATAACGCGACCAACCTTATATAATGATGTCTTAACAACACTTTAGGCTGATACAATTCTAAAAATTTTCATGTAAATCCCCCAACTCCCAAAGATTTTAATGCTAGAGTAAATTTTTTTTTAATGACAAACTAGCACGCACCTTTTCAACTTTTGTCTACTTGCATTTTGACCTCTAAATTATTTTATTAAGAAATAAAACCCTATATAAATTATTTATTGAGACTTTAACATTAAGTCAAGGAAAATAATACGGGAGATAAAATGCCAATAAAATAATAATAAAAGATTTTTGGTGTCTCATTAAATAATTCCGGACTATATGAGTAAAACAAATTAAAGCAAAATTAATGCCAACAACCCCTTTTTTTTTTTTCACAAATGCGTTCGGATGGGATTCATTATGTCTTGATAATGTCTTGTTAGCTAACTATGTACTAAAGATGTAGACAATGACATCGGACATATAACTAGAATCAGACAGAAATATTAGCGTCACCTATGTGTAATGTAACTAGTGGAAATAATGACAATGTCTCTAGTAATCCCACTTTCAGTCACAGACAAAATTGTACATTATTTGTCTACATATGTACGTGACTATAGCTAGAAGGGGGCCTAAATGAACAGCTAGCTCAGCCAACTTTATGTCAATTTTCCACTTTAATTTCTTGTCCACCAATATCTCCACTAATTAGAGGCTTTGCAAAATCAGGAGGCTGATCTGCAATTGCACACAGAAAAATGCTGGCACTTGCACAATTGCATGGAAACAAGGTTGATTGCCTTTTACTCCAAAATTCTTTCGTCTTTTTTGTTTTAAAGGTGCACATTTTCTTGATCTAAACTCGCTAAACAAAAACAGCATAAGTTGCTACACTTTTACCTCAAAAAAATGGCCATTAGGTAACATTCTAAAAATGTTTTCTTACATTTCCAATAATGTGTCAATTGAAAATGGTTTTGAAATAGCGTTTGCTTTTGGCTTTCATTAAAAAACAAAAAATAAAAAAAAAATAACCCTTTTTCATTGTCCGGTACCATTTTGAAATGGTCTTGCATGTTTTAAAAAAAAAATGGTTTTCATTTTCATAGTACAGAAGTTGCTTTCCCTTTTATATTTTCATTTTTGGGCTTAGACGTTTAAAATATACTTTTATAAATATAACCAGATTACACAGTTTTACTCTTTTTTTTCTTGTACTCAAAACAAATTTTTTAAAAAAAAATTCACAAACAATTTTATTAATGGTTCCAGTACTTATTAATATTCACATATTTTCGGCCAAAAGAATGAGAATTGTATAGTCTGGCACGCTATCACTATGTGTTTTTAATTGTTAAATAGTATTATAATAAGTATAGCAACTTTTTAGCGAAACTTTATCAAAGAAAAAGTTTACGACAATTCTAAATTATAGTAATATACTATGGGTAAGGGATCTTTTCATCCTCTAACGTAAAATTATATTATGAAATATCTATAAAGATTCCTCAACTAAAGTTCGACTAGAGGTAGCAATATGTGTTAACTAGTCACATTCATATATTAATCGTTTATGAAAACATCAACACGAGCATTGTTCCATTTATTAAAACATTAAAAACTGTATTGCATGTTTATTACACAGGTTGACTTTACTAAAGTGCATAATCCATTTTAAAGTAGGATGATGTTTATGTAATCGACATAATTAGGACCAATTTGATAGGATTATTACAACTTCAACATGTTTAGTGGTTAAATTTACATTTTCTTCCAAAAAAAGGAAGTTGAATCACTATAAAATTATAAAATTTGTGTTTGTAATTCATGTGAACTTTTGGGTCAATTCCTGTGAGATTGATCAACCCAAACCCAACACATTTAGGGTCTGTTTGACATACTGTATTGTACTGTATTATACTATATTTTTTATATATAGTACAATATAATACAATACGATATGCTAAACATGCTTTTATTAATTATAGTAATCCGAATATAACCTAAATCTAAACGGATATATGTGGGGGGCATTTGTTTCATTGTTCTATGGGTTTCGAAGTCAAGCTTTTAGGACAAAAAGTTACAGACACATTTCAAACCACTTAAATTATTTCCCTTAAATTCAAGAATACCTCACCCCTTGCTCTCAAAATTTTGAACTGGGTTTTCTTATCACACTTGTGATGCCTTCCAAATTAATTCCCCGCTACAAATCCAATGG